>CM042849.1:73035461-73413134 GCA_023653725.1 Bungarus multicinctus
GAAGAAGAAAAATTGTGGGATTAAAAACAAAATAAACCCTAAGAGCAATAGCTTATCTAACATCTCATTTCAATTCTGTCTGATTCTCTGAGACTGCCTGGACAAGCACAGTTTTCTCGGTTCATCAGAAATGGTTTGCCATTACTCCTTCCTAGGACGGAAGGAAAACAACTAGCTGAAAGTCACTCAGCTGGTTTTATGCCTGAGGCAGAAATAGAACTCACAGTTTCCCCTTTTTAGCCTGATGTCTTATTCCCTACACCAAACTTCCTCTCAATATCTATATGGGCTATCCAATTTCAGTTTCAATCTTTACAAAACTTTCTTATGCATAACGGCAAAAAGTGAAGCAATACGATCTTGCTAACTTGAGAAAAGAAACTATCCAGTCATTAGCTGCAGTTTCTATACTTCCTATAGTCTTATACAAGTGATATTAAGGACAGACACCTTAATATCATTTATTTGGAATGTGCTAAAGCATTATCAATATGAACACATTTTAAATGAAATTCATCATAGTCATTGATTATTTCAAAGTGACATGAAAAAAAATCCCCCAAAATTCAACAATAATAACAGATGCAGAAGTATACTTTCATCACAAAATGAATTATCTAACTATATGCATATACATACTGTATCATAGATACAATTTCTAAAGTTATTTATAATATAAATTATAATTTTATATAAATTATAACTTTGTACAAATTAGGAGGTCATTATAACTGTCCTCCTAAGAATTTTCCCATACTTTATGGAGGAAAAAAGATTGTGCATGGCAAGGGATATTACTGTAATATGATACAGAAATGGCTGAGAAGCATTGGAACTATAGCAAATCTAAATGCTAGACTCTGGTCAGTGACTGTAATAAAAATATTCATTTGTTCATTCAGATTGCTAAAGTTGTTTCTTAGGATTATGAAAGAAGTCTCACTCATTTCATATCACCATTGTCAGGTGCTGGCATAGAGCTTCATAAAAATATATGGAAGTAATTACTGTAGGCTGAATATTTAGATGACAATTGATGACCCTCTGCAAAGGGTCAAAGGAGGCTACAGATTTGCATATAATATTTCCATTAAATAACATAATTTATATAAACTGTTTTGAGTTCAAATCATCCCATCTCTTGTGCAAAACAAACATGTCTTCAGTATAAAATATGCTGATTTGAGAATTTTTGGTCTTGAGTTCAAGAGCTCTATTGTGAGTACATTTTTGTTTGCTTGCTCAAAGCAACTACTTTGGAATTTAATATAGTTGTTTTCTCCAAAACCAAGCTGATTTTGATGTTTCAAAGTGAGAAAAACTTGAATTCAAATTATTTCAATGGAAAAGATGGTTAATATGTATTTTTCAGTTGCTGTTTAGGGTGCATTGGCTTTCTTTTTCCTTTGGTTTAATCTATGTACATTAGACATAGGACAGGTCAGCTCTTTAACAACTGCCTTCTGATGGCCAATGCTCTTTAAAGTCACTGATCTAACTGACCAAATCTTTACAGAATTTCTACAGAATGCAATTATATTTGCAAGGGCAGTAAAAACATTTTTACAACTTTTCATTCCTACATGTATTTTATCAAACTTCCATTTTCCCTTACTCTCAGATCATAACATCTAAATTGAATATACAATATTCACTGTATCCATTGTAAAAACAATCCACAATACTTCAAAAAGCTGATTCATGGATAGATCTTACATAGTGGAAAGGAGCGTTATGCATTCCAATGATACTATCAACTATAAGGAGTACATATTCCCAGAAATGTAACCCATGACAGGCACAGGCAAGGAATCAAATTAAATACACTCTACTGGAGAAAAAAAAATCACTCAAACCATATCAGAATTATGCCAAAAAAGTGAAGTGTGTGTGTGTATTTCAAGACAACGTTAACATGATCTTAGAGGAAGTTCTCACCAAGCCAAAAAGATAATGAGCTTCCAGGTAGAAGAGAGAGAGTACATATGAATAGCTTTAGTGTTTATGATAAGTCTTGATTAAAGCCAAAAAAGACATTTAACTACTGATGATACTAACTAGAAGCAAAAGAAGAAAAATGCTGCAAAAATATGGAATGTCAAAACAATACAGTCCTTGAGAGTCAAAAGGTTTAAAAACAAATAAATATATGAAACGAAGCAAAATTGATGTTATTAGAGCCAGAATTCAACACTTAACATTAACATTCTCAGAATTTTCTAAGTGAAATAGATCCAGATGGCTCATTTTATACCAAAAGCATAGGTATTAAAACCAAGGACTATGAGCAACTACAGCCAGCCAAACCCACAACCCCAAATCAGACCAGGACTCAGAAAGGTATTTAAAGGCCAGTGTACCACCAGACAAGCAGAATCCATATTGCACTGAAGATGTCATTTGCAACCAACTTGCTCAGAGCTCAAACCAACATCATAGATATTCTACTGTAAACAAGAAATGGAATAGTTGTCATTATGAACAAATTGATATCAATGTCAGTGCTGATATAGAATTTAGATATAATTCTAAAACATGAGACAAGTCACCGTATTATAGAATTTCAACTCTATACTCAAAGCACAGATGCAGAAGACATAGATACTAGTTCTATGACAACCTACAACACCTTTTACTTCAGTGTATCAAATGAAACAAGAGACAGACAACCAGAGTTCTGTCAACTTTTGCCAAGTAAATCTTTCCAATACTCTAAAAGACAATTCCAGATGTGGACTTCATGTATTGTATAATACCAAAATCCAGTTGTCTATCTATATACTCTGCAAACAAAGACCAAGAAGGATATTCAGTCAGCAAAAGCAATACCAGGTGCAGTTAGCTGTTAAATTGTGAATTTCTTACAAAATTTTAGTTTAAATTAAATATAATAAGAGATATGAACAATGTAGTATTCCATATATCTAACCGATAGAGGTTTATATTTAATGGATTGTATTTGATAAACACAGTAGCTGAAGAACTCTGAATGAAAATTGTGACATAATTAAAGGTGAAGCAAACAAAAATATCCCAAAATGTAAAAATAAAAGAATAAGACAAAATAACTGCTGTTAATGTTGAAAAATAGAGGAAGACTGCAGAAAGCAAAGGGCAACAGACAAAATTTGATAATTCAGATAAATACTGAATTCTAGTGTCTGCAGAATAATGTAAGAATCACCAATAGTGAAACGTGTTTGAGAAATCACAATGCAAAGCCTGTCCTTTTTTTACTTGCCACACAACACTATAAGGATCCCCAAACCACACACATAAGGACCAGAACATTGCATTGTAACATGACAACATACTTTTCATCTTTTTGATGAAATTTTGCTTGCTGGATATCCCTGCGACACCTCTTTCCAAAAGGAGCAAAGAAATAAAAAGAAGTTGCATCTAAATATGCAATGCAAGGAAACTGAAGATAATATCTGAAGAAACAGGAGCCTTACTTAATGCAAAAATGGCATGATAAAAGATAGGCAAAGATCTGTTGGAAAAAGAAAACATCCATAACACGTAAACTGTACAAAATGGATTCCTAGATGATTGAAGTATAAAAATTTGATAGTGAACTAGAGATAGATATTCTGAAAAGTGAAGTCAAATGGGAGTCTGCAAAATATTGCTAGCAACTGCAGGAATCGATTAAATATCAGCAAACAGTTCAACGTTTTACAAGATGCAGTTGAAGTGCTACTTACAATTTTTAATCAGGTAAGAATAACACAGCAGTGGCCAAGGGATTGGAAAAGATTAAGTTATATTCCAGTACAAAAAAAGACTTCTCACATGGTGGACAATTAAGACTCAAGATCTGTTAGGTTTTCTTTAAGAACCTGAACTATATTGGTTTACCATATATGGTTGCTAGTCATAATGACTCAGCACATTACTGAAGCCATAATACTGATTGGCTACAAGAAGCAGGATTACTATATAGCATGAAGCCAGAGAGCTCATGTTTGGCTTTTACTGTGGGCTTCTACTGTGGATGCTACTTGGCTACTGCTGCTTCTACTCGGCAAGTATCTTCATCACTCTGTAACTATATCTCTCCATTGCTGCATGGATGTATTGAAGATGCTGTATTACTGACTATGATGATTAGGTATATATTCTATTGACTGATTAACTGTGTATGAATATTGGACTGAATCTTGGATTGTGCTTATACTCCTGTATAAAAAACCCTTTACCCTTCAACCTCTGTGCTTGTGTGACTCTATACTCACTGCTACAATTTTGCACACTACTTCCATTTGTTGCATACTTCTTGAAGACAAAGAAAACTCTGCTAATATTTTTCAAGATCCCACAATTCAGTGTTCAACAATGATGGACAGAGAAGTGCCAGATATACAAACTGTATTCATAATAGGCAAGGGTGTCCCAGATCATGTTGCTTAACATCTGATGATTGATGAAAAAGGCAAAAATACATCTACTTTTGCTTTATTGATTATATAAAGGTTTTAATTATGTAAATCATGAATGATTTGTTATAAGATTTGGAATGGAATCTGGGGTAACTAGATGGTATTACATTAGAAAAGTACACAATGGCTATATACTGTACAGTCACTTTTTATTTAACTTTCATACAGAATACAGTATATTGTGCAAAATGCTGAACTGGAACACAAGGAAATTGGTATTAAAATTGCTGGAAGAAACATCATCAAGCTCTTTGATGCCTGGAAGTGAAGAAGACATAAAAAATATCTTGGTAAAGATGAAAAGGCTGCCCTAGACCCGCTATCAAACACGCACACACACAAACACACATGCGCACATACATTATGTATTAGAGACTTCAATAATATTTGACTGGTAAATCTGACCTAACAGGTTTGGCAAACAACCGCCGTCTGGAATAAGGTTGTCCAAGATATTTAAACAGCTCCTTTCCTACTGGTATTCCAAAGGGTCCTGAAGAAGCGATTCCTTCTGAATGCAATTTTTCTTTTTCTTTTCCTTCATCTGGTTATCTTTGACATCTTTGCTCTTGTTTTGCTTTATGTTGCTTTTCATTTTGTTTTACATTTTATAAGCTGCCCACTGTTATTGGAAATCAGGCTGCATATTATGTATGTGTGTATTCCACCTCCTCAAGAATATACCAACCACATATAAATGGTTAGATAAGAAGTTAAATCAGTTGTAAGATATATACAGTATCTGTGAAAACTGGTTCATCAGAATGGTTGAATGTTTTTTAAAAAACCCTGGTGACTCTGAACTGCAGTTCTGAAGATACTGTTTAGAGAATTTGAATATTTTGCATAGGCAGTGTATAAAATACATGGGTAACAGTCAGCAGAGAAGATCCTAATGCTTGGAAAAATTGAAAGCAATCAATAAAAAATCCAGTAGAAAACAAGATGGCTAGATACTTTGTGATATCACAAAGATAACCTTTAAAAGAACTCGAAGAAGAATTTACTGACAATCCAGAGGAAGTAATGTCTAGTAGATAACAAAGTTATAAGTAGCAACTAAATAACTAAACAATACTTTAGAAATACTTTCTAGTTAGCAGTATGGTGGCTGGACACCATTACAGCTGACATCAGCCAGAGCATAGGAAAACTTTAAAAAGTAGTATAAGATCAGAAGAACTGAGAGACTTGGCCCGACTAAATGGATAACATCATCATTATCATCATCCATATTATTTTCCCCCAATTTTAATTAGATTCTTTTGTGTTTTATGTTCCTTGATAGAACTAAGTGCTAAGGTAGCAGATTCCTGTAACCTGAAATAAGTAGAATATGCAAAAACGAAATTCTCTTCATTGTGTTTGATATTTTTTCTGAAAGGTAAAAACAATCGGTCAGTTATAATAGTGAAATCCGACAAAAGCCCAACCTAGCAATTCTTAGGGACAGACTTAATTTCAGTTCTGTACTCAATATGATGCAGCAATGTGTGCCCCATCAGATTTGTTGAGTTTCAGCCAAAACATGAAGGAAATGGAAAAGTTGGTAATACTGTGGAAAGAAATAAAACAAACATGAGAATAGTATGGTTCATAAAGTAAACATCTATCTGAATTTATGTTTGGAAATCAATAGGAAACTTCCTGCAAACAACTACATTTGTCATGTATGCTGTAATTGGTTCCAGGGACCATTGAGTACTAAAAAAAAGATTTGTCTTGTTTAAAGCCTAGTGGTTTTGCTGAAAGCAGAGAAGGGAATCATGTGCAAGATGGCACAAGAAGTATCTTTGTGATGCAACCATTTCATTTATCATTAACTACATGCTACCCTTTTTCCCATTACAGCATCTGTGAAATCAAATGCACTTTTGACTGTAATGGGAATATGCAGCAAAAACACGGTACCCCTCCAAGAAGGCAGGAAATGGTAGAAACCTTATGCATTTTGAAGCCTCTGCCTGGTGCCTATAAGTCCACCAGATGAAGAACAATGGATGTTAAGAACAAATCAGTTGAATTTGTCTCCTGTCTGCATCACGAACTGATTGTTTTAGTAAGGATTGCAGATGATTTTGGAAAACTTGTCAGCAGCCAGGATTTATTTAGAGTGAATCTATAGGCACCATAAATATCCTTAATGAGACCAAAATGCACAAAGCTGAGACACGCGTGTAACCAACCTTGGCGAAATATCGCATCCTTGCTGCATAAAGGCACCCAAGGAAAACCAGAGACTATTAAATATCCCAAATTCATTAGTTGATTCGTTACTTTGCGTTTCTCTTCCATCTTCAAACTCCTCAGTGTGCCACTCGTAAGGGCTAAATCTGCTGACCAGGAATAAAACAACACTGACCCCAATGTAGGCAAAAACAATGCACATCCAGATCTCATATGCTAAGGGATCAAGAAAGGAAAACACTCCTGGTTTGGACTTCTGTGGCTTCTTGATCATTATAGATATCCCGAGGCTCATAAAAGGCTTTGAGAAGTCAATCACTTCTTCTCTCACCAGTGTTATAGTTAATGGAGCAATTGCAATATCAGCTTTCTGTAATGGAAGCAAAACAAATAATAAGTTATTTAACAAGGGAAAGGCTTCATTGTTTTTGTGCATTGCATATGAATAATATAATGTCAAGGGAAAAGACAATAATTATTTCAGCGCTAGCATCTATTAAACCAGTCTGCCTCAATATTCTTACATCATATAATGTTTATCATATAAAAGGATAATATTTTATAATCATATGATGAACATTGGTGAAATACAACTTTTATCCCTTATATTTAGGGCAGAATATTTGTAGGAAAAATAATGGATGAAATGCATTTATATTACCTGTTTTCTAAAATATGTGACCTTGCTTTGATCCAAGTGAATTTCAGTTGTCATACTAACAGGTATTGAGCTTATCTTCGTTAATCAAATACTTGCAATGGTTAAAATTGGCTCTTACCCCATAAACAAGTTCTCCAACCATTCCATTCCAGATTTTTGTTTCTGCATCCCTGGCCCCATACTTGCCATCCCCAACAATTGTGAGTTTGTACTTGAACCCACAGTGTTTGGCAATTTCTGCAGCTAAGTCCACACAGTAGCCCTCATAGCGTTCATTTCCTTCAAGCAATTCAAAATTTTTCTTCATCATGACATATGGGGATTCCTGTACAGAGAAACTTGGCTTTAGCTGGTTAATAAAGCTATCAAGTAAGTTGCCTATTTGTTATATACCTTTTGAAGCACAATAAGTAAATAAGAAAAAAAACTTGTTTCATAAATGTTCAGGATTATTTATTTATCAATACCACAATAACACTTTTTACAGTTGTATAAAGCCTTACAGATAGAGGCATTTATTTAAAAAAAAAAACAAATTAATGATTTTTATTCGCATTAGTGGAATCACTATTATAACAAGAACATTTCAACATATTTTATTTTTAAGCTTTCAAAATAATATATCAGAAAATTCATGTATATTTCATAATATTTTATGTTTCTCAATTCCAACCAAACCAAAATTGATTATATAGATTTATAATAAACACAGAACTGTCAAAAAAAAATCTTACCACCACCAAAACAGTTGATAAAATGTTGATGCCTTTAGTATATAATCCAGAACAGTTATGCCTTGAACAAACAACTTCATACAATTGTTAGCTTACTGGAAAAACAATGTGGCATTCCTAAATTTCTATAATATTGTAACTGTATATTGATAATGTCTCAATTTAGTGGAAAATTGTAAATGGCTGTGGTTAAAAAAATGAAAAATCCCTTCCTTGAAACTGGTTCCATTCTCATTTTCTGTCATCAATTTAAATATTTAAAAGGTATATCTACCACAGTAATTGTCATTTGTAGAAAATAAAAAAATAGTGATACATTTCAAAATTCCGATAAATCTGAAAAAAACACATGAAGAGATTTTGTAATTATTCCATAAACAGTATTTCTTAATTTTTACATATTCGTGGAAAAAAACCAGACAGTGATTATCTATACCAACATAGATTGAGAATGAATGATAAGATTACAATTTAGAGAATCCATGTCACAAAAAATATGCTTAATTACCAAAATAGTGGTGACAATAATAGTCTTATTTTCTAATCCTGAGGTATCATTGCCAGAGAGACCATCCATGGGATTCACCACCATTCTGTCCACCTCACTCCAATATCCAATCTGAAAATAGTGGAAAATTGTATTCAAATGAATAAATATTTTCTGTATTTTTTTGACAAATGACAATCCCATACCATATTCAAGTCTATTGGGTATATTCGAAAAGTGATTATTTCTATATATTTGCTGCAAAAAATATTTTGTGTGGTTTTGAAATAGCAATATAGAGAGTCATCAAACAATTATGAGAACAATGATAATCTTTCTAGGATTCAGTCATGTTTACAGCTGAAGGGAGAAAAATATGCATTTTACTATATCCAAATTAAAATTCCTATGGCTCTTGAATTTCAGTTAAAGTGTTAATATATGCACAAACATTCATGGGTCTTTAATCATGCATTGTACTCATTATTTAACAGATTAACAGATTTGGTAGGGACCTTGTAGTTCATCTAGTCCAGGAGTGTCAAACTCAAGGCCTGCAGGCCCATGGGGCTGCCCTGCAAACAGTGAAGGTTTTGTAGATAATAGACGATGTCAGCGATCTTGATAATTTACTTTTATTAACTTGAGAATAACTTTAAACTAATGGTTTTGCCACTAAACAGTGGAACGTTTGTTATAGCTGACAGCAAGCGAGCGAGCTGGCTAGCAACGGCTGACGCGCGCGGACAGCTCCTTTTATATTGGTTGCTGTCTGCCGTCCCAGCCAATGAAAATATATTCTGGTTCCTGGTAACGGCTGATGCGCGCGTCTCAGCCAATGAAAATATATTCTGATTCCTCGCTCTGCTCTGCCTGTCATAACACCCCTCCCCACCAGTTAGGCACATGTATAGTGCTCTAGATATGCAGGATGTTGTCTTGTCCGGCTGGACCTTCGCAAAACGACCGGATTGGCTGGCGACCCTGCTCCGAAGGTCAAACAGAACCCTGATGCGGCCCTCAATAAAATCGAGTTTGACACCCCTAATCTAGTCCATCCCTCTGCCCAAGCAGGAAATCCTACACCATTTCTGACAGATAGCAGTCCAGTCTGTTCTTGAAAGCGTCCACTCATAAAGCTCCCCCAATTTCTGAAGGCAATTGTTTCATTGCTGATTGCTTTCACTGTCAGAACATTTCTCCTTATTTCCAAGTTTTATTTATTTTTTTATTTTTAATTACATTTATATGCCGCCCTTCTCCAGAGACTCAGGGCAGCTTACAGTCCATGCTAAGTGCTCGGCAATAGCCTTCATTCCATTGTATTTGCCTGCTTATTACTAGGGCTTTTTGGCCCCCCCCAAGTGGCATTTTTACAAAGTCAGCTTATTGCCCCCAACAATCTTGAGTCCTCAATCTTGTTGAATCTCTCCTTGTTCAGTTTCCATCCATTGTTCCTTGTCTGGCCTTTAGATGCTTTGGAAGATAGCTTGACCCCCCTCCTCCTCTCTGTGGCAGCCCATCAAATATTGGAACACTGATATCATGTCTCCCCTGGTCCTTTTCTTCACTAGACTAGCCATGCCAAATACTTGGAACTGTTCATTGTATGTTTTAGCCTCCAGTCCCCTAATCATCCTGGTTGCTCTTCTCTGCATTTTTCTAGAGTCTCAATATCTTTTTTATAGTGTGGTGATCAAAACTGGATGCAGTATTCTAGGTGTGGTCTCACTAAGGCTTTATAGAGTGGTATTAGTACCTCACTTGATCTTGATTGTATCTCTCTATTAATGCAATTTAGGGTTGCATTGGCTTTTTTGGCAACTGCTGCACACTGCTGGCTCCTATTTAGCTGGTTGTCTACTAAGACTCCAAGATCCGTCTCACTACTATTACTGCTATTAAGTCTGGTTTTACCAGTCTATATGTGTACTGTTTTTGTTGCCTAAGCGTAAGACTTTACTTTTCTCTACACTGTATTTCATTTTAATATGTATTGTTTTAATAATTTACTTTTTTCTATACTATTTAGAAGGAATGTAAAAGTAGCTTTTTATTTATCATAAATTTACCTTCCGAGGACCAGTATTTTTCAGCTCCATGACATTTATCGTAAAGTTAATTCTCTTTCCATTCTGATCAAACTTTATATTTCCAGTTAAGCCTTCCACCTGAACCTATATGAAGTAAAAAATGGAAAGCATTGTAAAATTCAAAAAATAAACATATGAAATTTATTTATTTACTATGCTTATAGACAAAAAAAATGTTACTTTATTTTATGTATTGCTAAGAAGTTCTTCCAGAAATAATAGATATAATAATCCAAGATTTTCATATGTAAAATGAAGTGCAACTGATGACTTCCGCAGATAATTTGAAAATATGCAATATTAGTTCTAGAAAGGCTACCTGTTTCAATGCCCTTTCTATTTCTACACCATGAGACCAAGGTACTGCTGGGTTTGCAAGACAATCACCCGCATTTCCTCTTCTAGAAATTTCAATCCGCTGTTTACGCAAGTTACGGAATGCTTCAGTCATTACTTTAACAGCATCATAAGTAAGAGCTGATGTATACTGAAAAGAAGCAGATGTATTTGAAACATATTTAGTGAAACTGAATCAATAATATTACGTTTATTAAGTAAATAAAGCAAAAATAAATGAATAAACATACTGTAGGTTAAGGAATGCTGATTTGAAATGCTAATTGATAATGCAGAAAAATAAATAATATCCATGTCAGTTGTATTTTTGCAAAAATACAATCTAATTTATTTGCAAATAAGAATGAGTTGAATTAAAGTGTCTGCATGGCTTCCAACAGCTTTCAATTAAAATATGCCTCTCACTACATAGGCTAGTCATATTGCAATGTTCTAACATACTTTTACATAATCCACCTGACAAAAATTGAAAAAATAAAATTTTCTTTTGAAAAAGCAGTTGTCTTTGTAGGAAAAAGCTGAACTCTGCTTAAAATAAAGTGTTACATTTTTTATTGAAATAGACTTTCTACAACTCTTTATACTGTATAACAGAGATCTGATTTAATTATTTAGCACCTTTTTCACAAAATAGTACATTTATTGAATGTATTCAAATAGATTGAATTGAAAGAAGCCATTAAATTAAAGCTTATTGTAATAAATTATCCCCTTGAAATTTAAATATGTTTTAATCAAAGAATGAAGAATCCACATACATAATACCACATGAAAAAACTTATGTTTTATTGCTTGGAATATATTAAATCAAAAATGTTATAAGAGTCCTTGTATCAAATTAATCAATTAAGTAATCAGGATATATGAAACTCTGTCTACTTAAAATCACAAAACAGTTGCAATTTCTCTGAAAAACAATTGTAATGAGTGAATGGTCAAAATCAATTGTTCCTCAGGGCAAACCTTTAAAAAGTCTCCCCAGATAATAAAACTGTCAAAAATGAACAATTCAAAACAGTCTCCGTATAGCAGTTATCACATCAACCTTATTTATGTTATTGTAGAAAAATGAGGGTTTTGTTTTTATCAAATGAAAATTGTTAGTTCTTGCATTCATTTAAAATTTCTTGCATCATCACCATCATCATCATCGTCATTGTCAGTATTGAAAACCTTTTCTTTACTGGTATAGTTCAGTTCATCCAGTCTCCATTCTCTTTATATACAGAGACATCGATAGAATTTTTTCTTACCTGAGTCCATTTCAAACCCTTCTATTTTCAGATACAATCAACACTTCCATTTAAGACTGGGAAATACTGTATATTTTGGAGAGTTGCTGCCAGGGGATCAATTTGAGTGTTTCCATGTTCTGCATTACTAACAATGATCTAATTTCTAAATTGCTGTTTAGAAAAATCTGCAAAAATCTAGCTATTTCAAAGAAGCAGTCATTATATACCACTGGAAATATGAGTACACTCTAAGTTGTAGAAAACTAAAGGCTAACAGCAAGATTGAATTATTGGTTTAAAGCAGGCATATCTACCCTCTGACCAGGGGTGGGATTCTACCAGTTCGCACCTATTTGCTAGAACCGGTTTTTAACATTCTAAGCAGTTCAGAGAACCGATTGTTAGAAGAAATTACTGGTCTAATCCTGTAAGGAAGGCAGGAAGGAAGCATTCTGGTGTTGCTTACAGAAACTGCCTCTCCGTTAACTCTTATTACATTCTTGGCAGGACTAGACTTCGTATCTCAGGAACGTTTCTGGAGGTTTTTTTCCCCTCCTTTGCTGGTACTTTGCTTCTGTGGAGTGACCATTCAAAGTTACAGTGGCACTGAAAAAAGTGACTTATGACCATTTTTCACACTTACGACTGTTGCAGCATCCCCACAGTCATGAGAGGCCAGGCAAGGAGATGCGTGCCTCGATGTGAGTGATATTGAGTTGGCCACGGCCAGCCAATAACATGACCACCAAGCCATGTCCACCCAGTCACGTGACCACCACCTAAGCCACGCCCACCACCTAAGCCACACCCACCACCTAAGCCACGTCCACCACCTAAGCCACACCCACCACCTAAGCCACGTCCACCACCTAAGCCACGCCTACAGAACCGGTTGTTAAAAATTTGAATCCCACCCCTGCCTCTGAACCATGGGACACATGCAGTTTGAAGTTCCTGAACCCGGCTCTTCTTCATTGTCCAAGCTAATTCTGGTGCATCCATAATATAATCAGTGGAACAACCTACGTCCAAAAGATGTGGTTGCTCCAACACTGGAGGTTTTTTTTTTTAATAATTTTTTATTTTTATTTTTAGATAAACTTACACAAACAAAACGTAGAGCATGGAGGGTTTTTTTAAGAAGAGATTAGACAATAATTTGTGTGAAATGGTATAGGATTTTCAGGTTCAGCAGGGTGTTGGGCTAGAAGGCTTCCAAGGTCCATTCCAACTGTTATTCTGTTAACTATACCATACTACCTATACTATTGACTAGTTTGCAGAGTATGATGAATTCTACGGGATACGCAATAATTTTCTATAATATCAGCTGAGTGATTATTAGTTCTTCTTTACTGTTATTATTAAGTTTTGATATTTTATGAACATTGTTGTTAGCCTGAAGCTCATCGCCATGAAACCTTCAGTTTTTCCACTAAAATAAAATCACCATTACCTATCCCAGACTCAAAAACACCAATTATACAAGTCTAGAAGGAATGGGAACATGTACTTCAGCCAAAAATACGATGCAAAGGCTGGTGTCCCAGTGATCTTTCCTATGTTATTCTTCTTATGCAAAAAATGCAGAATATACCCAAACTACTCTTCACTATCTAATAAGATAGGTAGGGTAACAAAATTGCATTGGTATGTGGGAATGATCTTGGGATACATGCAGGGGTGAGATTCAAATTTTTAACAACCGGTTCTGTGGGTGTGGCTTAGGTGGCTTGGTGGTCATGTTATTGGCTGGGTGTGGCCAATTCAATATCACTCACATTGAGGCACGCATCTCCTCGCCTGGCCTCTCATGACTGTGGGGATGCTGCAACAGTTGTAAGTGTGAAAAATGGTCATAAGTCACTTTTTTCAGTGCCATTCTAACTTTGAATGGTCTCTCCTCACAAGCAAAGTACCAGCAAAGGAGGGGAAAAAAACTCCAGAGAGGTTCCGAGACAGGAAGTCTAGTCCTGCCAAGAATGTAATAAGGGTTAATGGAGAGGCATTTTCTGTAAGCAACACCAGAATGTTTCCTTCCTGCCTTCCTTACAGGATTAGGCCAGTAATTTCTTCTAACAACCGGTTCTCTGAACTGCTTAGAATGTTAACAACCGGTTCTAGCGAATAGATGCGAACTGGTAGAATCCCACCTCTGGATACATGGGAAAAGATGCAACCAAGGGAACAAGCAGATAAAAGGCAACTTAGCCCACAGCAGGAAGGACAAGGGGCTCAGAAAAGACCTTCCCTAGTTTCTTGGCCTGTCAAGGAGGTGAGGAAGGGTACATTCAGTCTTGCAAGATTATGTTAATGTAATTTTACCATACAGTAGGTTGATTGATTTATTGATTAATTGATTGTTTTAGCTTATAACCCACCCATCCCACCAAAGGTGATTCAATTAAATTACCTTCAATTAAATTACTTCAATTAAAGTGCATCTATAAAACATTAAAACAATAAATAAAGATCTTAAATTTAAAAATTCAATTTAAACAAAACTATCCTTAAATAAAACAGACTAGAGAAGGAGCGAGTAAAATGTGCATAGGGACGGGGTGGGGTGTTATCTACTCCATTAGCCAGCTCCAAAGTATTACGCTCCCATTGGGGACCCAGGCTAATTGGCATAGTATTTATTCAAGGCATTTTGAAAGGCTAAAAGGGTCTCAGGGGACATAATGTTCCAGAGGGAGGAGCCATGGCAAGAAAGACACTTCTTTTGGACTTGCCAGATGAAATTCCTTAGTTGGTGGGATCCACAGCATACCTTTTCACCATCACCATCGGGGTGGTTGGTTTCTCAGACAGCCTGGATCCATATCAAGAAAAAATTTAAAGGTGATACCAGCATTTTGAATTGGACCCAGAAGCAAACTGACAGTCAGTGCAGTTCGTGGATCAGTGGTGTAAGGGGGCCACCAAGAACTGCCCATGTAGTTGTGTTCTGCACCAGCTGAAGCTTCCAGTTACTCTTCAAGGGTAGCCCCATGTAGAGCATATTGCCGTAGTCCAAGCGAGAGATGACGAGGGCTTCAGTGACTGAGTGAAGGGATTCCTGATTCAGGAAAGGGCACAACTGGCACACAACACAAAGTTTTTGCAAAGGGTCTCCCAGCCACGAATACCACCTTCTATCAAGCACCAATCACAAGTCCAAGAGAATGTCCAGACTGGGCTCAAAGTAGTGTAACCCCATCCCAAACTAAAGAAGTTCCAGAGCCAGAAACTCCATGCACCCAAAGCCACTAGTCTTACCAGAATTCAGCCAAAGTCTCTTGTCCCCCATTCAGACCCCCACAGACTCCAGGCTCACAAAATACAGTGAATTAGTTCATTTGTTGTGATTCTTCCATGGTTTGCTTCACAACATTGACATAAAGCCAACATGTGGAAAGAGCAAGGGAAGACTTTCAAAAGAACTGGGAAAAAATCCCCAAACCCCAAAAACTTTAACTTTAGACTGTCTACTATTGACCTCACCCCCTTCCTAAGAGGCCTGTAGGGGGCATGCATAAGTGCACCAACGTACCTACTGTCCCTGTCCTATTGTTTCCTTTTATTTTTCATATAAGTATCTATCTCATGTATTCAAAACTATGTTTATTCTTATACCTGTATCTTGTAAGCGATTGACAAATCAAATAAATTCTAAATACTGTCTACTATTGACCTCACCCTTTCCTAAGAGGTCTGTAGGGGGTGTGCATAAGCGCACCAACGTGCCTACCATCCCTGACTTATTGTTTCTTTTATTTTTCTTATATGTACCCATTTCATGTATTCATAACCATGTATTATTATCTTGTATATGTGATTGACAAATCAAATAAATTTTAAATACTGTCTACTATTGACCTCACCCACTTCCTAAGAGGTCTGTAGGGGACGTGCATAAGCACACCAATCGTGCCTACCGTCCCTGTCCTATTGTTTCTTTTTATTTTTCTTATAAGTATCTATCTCATGTATTCAAAATTATATTTATTCTTGTACCTGTATCTTGTAAGCGTTTGACAAATCAAATAAATACTAAAAATACTAAAATTCTAAATATAAATAAATAAAATGTAAAACTGGGTCAATCTTTAGTTTTGAGCTGCAAATTAACTATTGCTAGACTGGCATACAAAATGGTTCAAGAAATTTTAGGTCTATTTCCTTACATAGTCACAGAAAGGGATAGTAGGTAGAAACCAGAGATGAGTTCCAACAATGATTCAAAGGCCTTCCTAGACATGGGAAGGTAGCAGAAAAATAGTAGGAGGCTGGAGCCTAATCTCAATGGTTCTGAAGAAGTTATTGGCTTGCTTGAAGCTCCTATACATATCAGGACATTTGTTGGATTAGGGGACCAAGATATCCTAAGAAAAATTAGAATGTTCACTTTGTGAGAGAACTTTGTGAGAGAACATTTGTTGGAATTCTGCCATATCTAACTAGAAAGGAAGTAAGGCTTCAGCACCAAACTGCTACTTCTACTATTGTGGTATGGACAACTGAGGCATCATTGAAAAAAGCCCTATCTGACAGTGGTGGCAGCTTTGTCCCCCCTGCTGAACTACTGTTTTATAATTCGGGTTAGCTGACCATCTGGATATTTATATGTAGATACTAGAGCACAATTTTGGTTAAATGGTCTGAAGCAGGAATACAAAAACACTTTTTCTGCTTTTATAGAATAGGAGAAAAAAAATAGCTGTCAAATTCCCTGCCTGAAAATTGTCAGAAATTATCCAGGCACTCAACACAGCAATATAAGAGTCTTTATTACATGCTATAATGAAGTCACTTAAAACAGTCAATTGCCTTCTGGCAATATGAGGATGGATAGTTGGGAAGGGGATAATTGCATTTTTTATCCACTGAAAATTAAATCTGACATTTCCCCCATTGTTTTTTTTATTAATGGACACCTTGCCTTGCAATTTTCAGGTATGGTACCAATTAGTTTTTTAATAATTTTTGCCTTGAGAAGTTCTAGTTTCTAATATAGTTGCCCCAAATGCAATACATAACATAACATATATTCTCATAACAGAGAATATACAGTCAAAAATTTAAGATTATTTTCTTGCAAGAAGGGATGTATATAACTGAAGCGTATAAAGAGAACTCTTGGTCACTAGCTTTATGAGACAAAAATTTGGATTCAGAAATACCTTCAAATTGTATATTAGTTATTTCTGGAGAATGCAATCCATTCAGAACAGGGAATCTAATGTCTCTGGAATAAAGAGCATTCACAGTGAACATCTCTTCCATTCATCTTATCTGGATTCATTTTCAATATATTACGCTGTATTCATACATTCAGAGAGCCACATTATAGATTTGCAAGACATCAGAATACTGAAATATAAATTTGAGAATATTTTTATGCATGCAGATGATTTGTATTGCTGGACAAGAATACAAACGATTTGCAGTGAATGTTAGGTCTCACGATGCAATGAGGGATATGGATCTAAAAATTAAAATTTTTAAAACAAAAGTAACTATGAAAAGATAATGGTAGGGATGATTGCAAGCTATATATAAAATGGTGGAAACTAAATCACGAAGATTTGTATTTTCCAGAGTATACAAATCTTCGTGATTTAGTTTCCACCATTCTGAAAAAAGATCAGAAATGCATGGATAAATTTTAAATCATGCAAATTCTGATAGAAATACAATATTCAGTGTGCTATCTATTCTAAAGGATAAATATTTGTCAAAAGAAGCAAGAACCACTAGATTGGGTTTCTGTGTACTTTTCAGTATATAGAAGCAAAAGTTGGATACAAATTGAGTGCAGTAGAAAAAGGCTCCTGAAAACTTGCGTTAAAACCAATGAATACTAGATGAACATAGATTTTCAGTATAAAAGTGAACAACTATTGGAAAAGAAACTTTTTGAACTGGTTTGTTCTTATAAGAGAATAAATAAGGACCGATTCATATAATAAATAATTGGAAATACAAGTCTTTCAGAGTCTCATTAAATTGGCAGATGGATTTTCAGTAAGTAAATGAAGAAACATTGAGACAGTTTTAATTATTTGGAATTGAAGAGATCCTCATATAGAGAAAATTTAAGTTCAAAGAACAAAAGACAATCTTGGTGGAGACAACTGTAAGGATAGTTTGCAAGTAAAAATAGTTTGCAAGCTTATTGTACCCTATGACTATTGTTAAGTGTTGTACCTTATGATTCTTGACTCTTCATGAATTTATCTTTTCTTTTATGTACACTGACAGCATATGCACCAAGAAAAATTCCTTGTGTGTCCAATCACACTTGGCCAATAAAGAATAAAGAATTCTAAAGAAGATACAGAGCAAGGTTCTGCAACAAAGTATTTAAATTTCATTTTCTTTTGTTTTATCTTTCTTTTTAACTGCTATTATTTATTATTTTTCATTGCTCTCATATTTTTAAAACAAATGTTTCTTTTGCTAATAATTCTTGAACAGCAGTCTCAAGCTCAATTTCCTTCAGATGTGTCCTATAATCTCACTTGGATCTACCGTATTTATTTTAGGAATTTTCTCATAGACATGAACTGAGCCATCAAACCTTAAATTATTATGGAATAGGATGGATATGCTGAGAAACATTTATCCGCATTTGCTTTCTTCTCTTGATAATATATTAATTGATCATATAGGGAATATAAACCAAAATTCTCCAAATTTAATCAGTTGTTGAAATGATTTAACACTGCCTATTCAGAGCTAGTCAATAACTAAATTATGTCAGAGCACACTACTGAGAGAGACAATTTCTCCTGCTGTTACTTTGATCGTTTATACATGTACTGAATAATGGCAGACTTGAGGCAAATATAAAATAGTTTATGAGGCACATGTCATGTAAAACTAATTACACATTTGTAGGATTTTACTAGGTCTCTGACCTTTAGACAAAGTTAAGCATTAAGACAATATTTTTATTCTTGTATAAATAAGGACTAAAAAGGAAGATGGAACCAGAATTAAAAGTAGGCAGGGCCATACTTACCTCCTTCTCTCCCTCCCTCTCTCTCTGTCTCTCTCTGTCTCTTTCTCTGTCTCTGTGTCTCTCTTCTCTCTGTGTCTCTGTCTCTCTCTGTGTCTCTATCTATCTATCTATCTATCTATCTATCTATCTATCTATCTATCTATCTATCTATCTATCTATCTATCTATCTATCACTACACAGAGAGAGAAAGAGAGAGAGAGAACGTCATACATTGCTTTTTAAAATCTGTCCAATAAATAAGGTTCAAAATAATAGCAGTTATTTTTCTTGCTATAACTATGGATTTGATGGGTCTTTATATGAGTGACCTTTATCTTTTCTCTGTAGACCTTTATCTTCTCTCTTCTATCTGAGGTACTGCTGTGACCTTTATCTTCTCTCTTCTATCTGAGGCACTGCTACCACCAAACCAAACAGTGATACAGCTTGTTAAAACGCTCTCAAACATGCCTCTGTAAAAAGTGGCCAGACAGAAGGAGAAAGATATGCTCTACTCAGCCGATGCAGGAAATGTAGAAGCTGGTTTGCAAGCTTTATTAAGGATGATTGTGGAGAGACCAATTCAGATTGTTGCTTATCTGCAGCCCCAGATACTTGATACCGTTGACCACCTCTCCAGCTGCATCTTTGGATACTGAGTAGAGTATGACTATGCCGGTTCTTTTCTAAAATCTGTGATGATCTCCTTTGTTTTATTAACATTTAGAACCAGTTAGTTGTATTGCACCAGTCTACCAGAGCCTCCACCTCTTCCCTATATCCCAAATAAGACCCAGCCATCATCTGCATACTCCACAATATGCTTCGTAGCAGATTTGTTGTTCTTACAACCATTTGGAAGGCACTTCTCCAAATCATGCAGTTTGGAATGACCACAGGAATGGGCCCACTTGCAGGATGGTTTGAGGTAGCCTTGGTAGGAAGGACATGCCTCTTATCAGCTCGGTGCATCTGCAACTGCAGAAAAAGGCAAAGATACTGGCCATAGTGGGATAGGGAAAGGGCTGAAACCTCCTGGGCATGGTAGGATAGGGAAAGGGTTGGTCTCTTTGCTCAACTGAGATTCCAGTCCTAATTTTGCTCACCTGTTGAGGACTATATGTCATAGCCTTGCAATTTAAACTTGTGGCTCCTTTCTGCCATCTCTAAGAATTAATATATACTCGGCAGAGCATTTGATAGCAATCAAGTCAAGTAAATAAGTTTATTGTTGTAGCCATAAGTCATAACAGGTACCATACCATAAAATAATAAAATAAAATAAAAACAATACAACATTAAAATTATAAAGTAATAAAAAATATTAGGTATATGCAGGGGTGGGTTTCTACCGGTTCGATCCACCTCTGTAGAACCGGTAGCTCTGAAGAGCAGCAGACCTAGAACCGGTTCTATATCTGCTGATGTTTTTGCCCATCCGCCCACCCAGGCGCTTACCTGATCTTTATTTCCTGATTTTTCAACTTCAACTGCCGAACAAGGCCCAGCTGCAGTTAAAAAAGCAGGAAAAGAGGGCTGTTTCAAAGGCTGCTTCTCTGCACGCAGCTGCTGCTGCTGATTTATAGGCGCGTGGCTTGCAGCAGTACAGGGAAGCTCGTAAATCCCGAACCGGTAGTTAACTCTGTCGTATCCCATCCCTGGGTATACGAAAGTTAAAACAAGAACAAAACAAAAACCAGAACTACAGCTGCATTTTTCTGCTTGGATCACCCAATTTCCCCCTCCAGAAAAAGGTGCAAACCCCTCTTTTAAAGATTCATAAGTTTTGTCTAACAGAACAGCAATTTGTAAATCTATTTTCATTAATACTGTAAAACTGATGGCAGCCAGTTTTTTTCTGCGTTACCTCTCATTTTCCAAAATGCTTATGGCTGGAATATCAGGATACCATAGCCCAGAAGAAAATCACAATCTATATTTCATATCTTCAAGTCTATAACAATTGGTACAGCTATTTGAAACAGTTACAAAACGTATATTTAGTCCAAATTTTACAAGATACAGAACTTTACCAGTTTGTTTAATAAGCTTTGTACAATAACTTCTATAAGTGAGGGAGTCTCTCATTGATGCCAAAATAAAAATTAAGATAATTATATTCAGGCTGTAGTTTAATGATTTCTTGCAGCCATATGCTTTTTTTTAAATGTCCATATGGTAAAGTACCACCACCTGTTTTTAAACTACTAACCAAGTGACATAGCAGATTGCCAGTGGTATGAATTATACTAGTATTATCATGAAAATATACATATTATACACACACACACAAACACACACACACACACACATACAGAGTTCAGAACAATATCTGGGTAAAACTGATTAATCATTTTATCATTGTGATATCACAAATTGACACTTTTTAATTTGCATTCTATTCATTCAGACCTTTGTACCACATTTTGCCATCCTTTAATTATATATATTTAGCATGTGCGTGAAGTTTCATTTGCATGCAAAGCACTTGAGCTCACACATGAAGCTCTACTTGGGCAAGCAGAAGATGCTTATGCTTGTGCACCACAAGTGGAGGACATGGGCATTTAAGCTTGCGCATGAAGCTCCATTCACATGAATGGAGCTTTGTGTGCTAGCACCCTTCTCTCGCACAAATTGAGCTATGCATGTGTGCATGTTCCTGCCATTCACATGCACCTCTCCCTGGGCCGGTCGGGCTGCCAAGCTAGAAAGACTGGGGACTGATGTTCTAAAAGCAATATGATTCTTCTCTGGTAATATCACACTACTAACTAGAGCATACAAAACATTTGCTAGACCTATACTTGAATACAGCTTATCAGACTGGAACCCACATTATGTATCTGATATTAGTACAGTTGAGAAAGTCCAGAAATATTTCACAAGAAGAGTTCTCCACTCCTCTACTCGTTGTAGAATACCTTATGCCACCAGACTCGAAATTCTAGACCGAGAAAACCTAGAACTACGCCGCCTTTGGTCCGATCTAAGTATAGTATATAAAATCATACATTGCAATGTCCTACCTGTCAATGAATACTTCAGCTTCAACCATAACAACGCAAGAGCACACAATAGATACAAACTCAAGGTTAATCGCACCAAACTTGATTGCAGGAAATACAACTTCAGCAACAGAGTGGTCAATGTCTGGAATACTCTACCTGACTCTGTGGTTTCTTCCCCAAACCCCCAAAACTTTAACCTTAGACTGTCTACTATTGACCTCACCCCCTTCCTAAGAGGTCTGTAGGGGGCGTGCATAAGCGCACCAATCGTGCCTACCGTCCCTGTCCTATTGTTTATTTTTATTTTTCTTATAAGTATCTATCTCATGTATGCAAAACTATATTTATTCTTATACCTGTATCTTGTAAGCGTTTGACAAATCAAATAAATACTAAAAATACTAAAATTCTGTTCAACAGTCCTTTAGAATTCATTTCTAAGTAAACAGCCATCAGTAAACATCTGTGCCAGATATAAAAGGGAAATCATCTACCTTAATTGTGCTCGTGTGAGCTCCAGGGTATTCTTTTTCTTCCAAGGTTGACCAGCGCTGTATAAATTTTGACACCAAAGGATCATCATAATCCACGATTTGAAATCCTGACACATTAGCTCCTCCAAATTGTATTTTTGATAAATCGCCATCAGTAAATCCCTGGGTGTGGAAAATATACATTTCAGTTGTGCAATGGTTTAATATTTTATCTGTTTTATCTGCTGCAGCCAGCTGCCTGCAATTTGTCAGATCGAATCTCATCAAAGTCAAGGTTGACTCAGCCTTCCATCCTTCCGAGGTGGGTAAAACGAGGTTATGGTGACTCTGCAAACTGTTTAGAGAGGGCTGTAAGGCACTACAAAGCAGTATATAAGTCTAAATGCTATTGCTATTAGAAAAGAATATGGAATACAATAAGAATCTCTTTGTCACATTTGAAGATAGTGAATACTACGAAGTTTGGAACTGTTGGCATGAATGGTTCAAGAAAAAGCAGCACTTGACAACTGAATAAGTTATGAAACTATGAAGGACGTGCGTTTAATCATAAAGTACTCTGTGAAATTAAAACATTGAAAGAACGAGGAAGGTATTGTAACAAGGTAGATCACATCAATGTTATGGGGTAAAATAAAAAAAGAAAAGTGTAACCAACACTCAATACCTGCTACAAAATGTATGTATGTACATATATTTGTGTTAGGTTTTTGAGCTGATAAATAATTAAACAAGGGAGACTAGTATAGATCTATTTCGAGCTACTTAGCTCTCATCAGCTAGCCATACCCTTACTGGGATTCGAACCTGGGAAGTATTACATGTGAGGCAGTTGTAATTGCCATTAGACCATATTTGTTTATATGTTTGTTTGTTTCTTTTTAAATGTTTTAAATATATGAAACTTAAATAAACTTTATTTTTTAAAAAAAGAATCTCTTTGTCACATTTGAAGATGGAGAGAAATCATTGGATAGAGTTGATAGGAAATTGTTATAGCAAACATTAATCCCCATACGGATTACGTGAACATCTGATTAGGGTATGCAAAAGTTTATATAGTGATTGTACAAGTGTAGTCCGAACAAACCAAGGAACATCAGAACACTTCACAGTAACATCTGGAGTAAAACAGGAATGTGTACTATCAGCACTATTATTTTATCCCTTACATTACAGCATAAGCAAAGAGGCCAAACTCAACAATGAAAATAATACCAACTACTCTTTGCAGATAATCAGGTAAGTAACAGCTAACAAACTTCAATAACATTTTAGACCTAGACAATCTAGAACTACGCCACCTTCGGTTTGATCTAAGTATAGTACATAAAATTATATATTGCAATGTCCTACCTATCAATGAATACTTTAGCAATGTCCTACCTATCAATGAATACTTTAGCCAAAACAATACAAGAGCACAAAATAGATATAAACTAAAGATAAACTGCACCAAACTTGATTGCAGGAAATACGACTTCAGCAACAGAGTAGTCAATGTCTGGAATACTCTACCTCAGTGTTTTTCAACCTTGGTGGTTTGAAGATCTGTGGACTTCAACTCCCAGAATTCCTCAGCCAGCAGAGCTGGCTGAGGAATTCTGGGAGTTGAAGTCCACACATCTTCAAAGTATGTGGCTATGTGGCTTCTTCCCTAAACTATGTGGCTTCTTCCCTAAACCCCAAAATCTGACTCTGTGGTTTCTTCCCTAAACCCCAAAATCTTCAACATTAGACTGGCTACTATTGACCTTACCCCTTTCTTAAGAGGTCTGTAAGGGGCGTGCATAAGCGCACCAAAACGTGCCTACCGTCCCTGTCCTATTGTTTCTTTCTTTTCTTATTCGTATCCATTTCATGTATTTATAACCATGTTTATACTTATACCTGTTATCTAATAATTGTTTGACAAAATAAAATAAAATAAATAAAAACATCTTATGGTCATGAACCAAGAATGCCAGGCAAATAATATGAAAATCAGAAAAGAAAAAACCAGAAATAATGGCAACTGGAAGAAAAAAAGCATACCCTAAACAGGGTAATAGAAGAAAACAAGCATAAAGCAAGTATCAAAGTTCAAATGTCTAGGCATATTCACCAAAGAGAGTAAAAGGGATGAAGATATTAACATATGATGCAGTAAGCAGCTTGCTCCACTCCTGCAACGTAAGGCAATACTGATCAGCCCAAAGAAGCATCTCATACGAAGGAAACTCATCCCCACCCTGTGCTACCACTGCCAAACATGGACACTTACAATAAAACATAATTGAAAGTTAGTCACCATGGAAATGAGATGTTTGAGGAAAGTGACTGGAGTGACCAAAGGAAATAAAATCAGTAATGAGACCCTAAGAGAAAAACTGGTACAGAACCAATATTAAATTACATGCAAACAGCAAATAAAGGGGTTTGCCTATCTGTGGAAGATGTTCTGAGATTTCATACCATGCAAGCACATTCAAAAAGAAGGGAAACTCAAACAGCGCAATCCAAACCCAGAGAAAGATGGAGAGACAACATCAATGACACACTACAACAACAATTAACAATGGTTGAGGCTGCCAGAAAAGCAACTCGACATTTAAAGTAATAAAACAACTAGTAGAGAAAAAGATATTACTAAGAGGTCTGTAAGGGACATGCATAAGCTCACCAACATGCCTACCGTCCCTGTCTTAATGTTCCCTTTTTATTCGTATCTATTTCATGTATTAATAATTATGTTTATACTTATATGTAATATCAAATGCATGTTTGACAAAATAAATAAATAAATAAATTACAATACATACATATGACCACTGTACATTTATGATAGTTACAATGTCCTGTTGCCACCATTTATAACATTCCCGTCTGACTTCCATCAAGCAAAATCAATGGGGAGGGGAGCAGGAAGGTTGCAAGTTGTGGTCACTTGATGTCTCACTTAACAACCATGTTGATTCACTTAACACTTGCAGCAAAAGGGTAATAAAATAAGGTGCAGTCATGTGATGCCTCACTTAACAACCCACTGCTTAACAATGAATTGACAAAGTTCTTACTTTGTCATAAGTCAACAACTATCTGTATCAACAATATGGTGCCATTTGTTGCCTTGGCTTGTTAGCCACAATTTGAGTTAATCATGATTTATATATAAAGCATGTTTACTGTTACATAAATGATTTTGCTTTATTGTTTGTATCAGAAGACAATACAGAAAAAGGAAGGTAATGTCTCTAAATAGTGTACAATATGATCAGATTTCTTAAAAGCATTTCAATGCTTTTTTTCGTTCAGGTAAATTTTATATAGTCATTTTATTTAATTGGAAATAATGTTTTCTACAATTACAGAATATTCATATTATCAACACATGTTATCCTACAGTTGGGAATATTAACAACCAACTCATAAAACAGCTAAATACACAAACACACACGACTTTGCAGACAACACTTAATGTGTATATGTCATATTTGAGGCCAACAAGAAATAGATTTCTTCCCTCTTTTCTCATATATGGTAATCATACGGAGGATAGTAACAATGTAGGGCTACAGAGAATGGCAGTTACATAGTTATGTAATCAGAGGTGGTAGGATATATAATCAGAGCAAAAAAAGCTGATGATTTTAGATAAGAGTACAAGAACCAAGAATGAATACTTCCAATATTCTCTGAGGTTTTTTCAGAGAATCACAGACCTTTCATTAAATATTGTATACACAACCATACATAAAATATACTTTAACTTTGGAAATATTACATGTTCAGGGAAGTATTAAACTAACTTACCAAATTTGCAATGATGTAGTGATATCCTTTTACATGTTTACCAATTGTAATAACCTAGAAGGGAAACAAATAACTGATTTGCTTGAGGAAAAGGTGCAGAAACAATAAGATATATTTTATAAATTACAATAACTGCATGATTATTTTCAAAAAAAAAACAGACAATACGCCTTACTTTATATGGATGAATTCATCGTAGATTAAAATATGGATTTTATTTTTAATTGCTATGAAAATGGCTTTCAGTCCAGAAGTTCTAAAACACTTTATTTTTATACTCATTTTTCTCAAAGTTGGCCAACAATAAATTAGCATGTTCCATTCTCCTTCCACTGAGCAAGAAAACAGCAATATTTTTGAACAGAATTTTAGACCATAAGAGGATCACTCAATTGCCTATGAATGTGATGCCTTTAAGATTGTTTTAGTCGATGCTATTATGTGGTTTCATGTTTTAATTGTTTTTACAGGAGGTATTTTTGCACACTGTTTACTAGAGTTGCAAATGTGGGTAAATAAAATAAACAATTCTGCCTCTTCCCCGTGTTGAATGGGGAGACAAACTTTCGACCCCATGACTAGCTGAGATTACTGCATAAAACTATGGAGGATGACACAGCTGTCTATTAGGTAACCAAGTAACTTCTGATTGCTGGCCTAGCATACATGGTGCTATTCAAGTACAATACAAAGGATAATCATTTCTATATTCTATATATATCTGAACATATTTATTTAATGGACAACTAAAAGTACAATGGACTAAAGCTGTAGGTGTAGCTAGGAATCTATAGAACCTTGGCATTGTCTATTGCTGTCCATTAGAGTTGGGCAGCTAATACATTTGAATAAATAAATATGTGCAAAAATAAATGCCATCCATTTTACTGTACTAGGCTTCATCCAGATGCAAGTTCATTTATTGAACATTTTCACATGTATCCAGAATTGTTTTAACAGTTACATTTCTATTTGATGCAATAGAAATAACCTACTGTCAGATAGCTAATACAAATAGTCCTTGTTTAGCAAGCTCAATTAGTTCCAGTGAAGTGATTGCTAAATGAGTGCTAAAATGATAGAGGGAGAGGGAAGTGGGGAGGGAGGGAGAGAGAGACGGGGAGAGAGAGAGATAGAGAGAGAAATGCTGTAAAGATCACTGGTTATTACTGCCTCATTCAGATAAAATTCTCTCACACAGCAATGTCAGTATTACTCTCAGTTCTCAGCTGCAGAAATATGGATGTAAAGTGTGCTCACTGATTGGAAAATGATTTGTTTACTACCATGGACTACAGTTTATTATCGTTGAATTTGCAGATGATCACTATATAAAGTAGTTGCTAAACAAGGATTACCTGTAATGTTGACGTTCCAAATAATAGTTTGCCAGCCAAAGCCAGACAAATTAATCTGACACCTAGAGAGAAAATCTTAGAAGTGTTTTCTCTCTCCAAGGCACTAATTAAAATGTAATAAATTTTATAACAGTTTGCTGCCCATTAATTTTATTTAATATTACATCATCACTCTACTAGTAGGACTGGTCATGTAATGCAACAGCACAGTTAACATATACTGGTTCCCACATAAATAGAGATATGATAATTGTCAAAGCGAAAAAATTCAGCTTTATAAATTAGAGGAAATGAATCGTGTTTTTCTGTTGCCAGCATATTTTATTTACACATAACTAGGAAGAACAAAATGAAAAGCAGCATGTTCTGAGAAACAAGCAAAAAGTGAAGTGAAGTAAAAGTAAAGTAAAAACTCCTCCCCTGCACACATGCGCAGTAAAGCATACAGCACAAGTCACTCATATCTTGTTACTAAGGTAACGTGATAACCAGTCCAGTATATTCTGGAAGCTCGGCAGACAAATCAAAAATAAACGCAGTGACAATAATAAATATCATAATCATCATTTTTGCCAGTGCTACTAAATAAGAACATAATGATGATGATTGGTAATAATTTCACATAGATATTGGAAAAGAGAGAGTAGCAAACCTGATCTACGATGTCATTGACTTTATCTCGTTCACAGTCCAGAATCACTCGCCTTTCCTTTTTTATCTCCAGATCTTGAAACAACGAGCGATACGTTTCATCTTTCCTATCATTGTTAATATTCCCCACATTTATAGCAGTCACTTGCCATTTCTTTTCCGCTGCGGTGTCTAACACAGCTTGTAATGTTGACAGTCCTAGTGATACAGGAAAAAAGTCACTATTGACTTAAACTTACATAATCTGAAGTTTGCAAATATATTAGAACAACTCTTCAACCTATGCAAATTAGCATTAATTTTTTTTAAAAAAGAAGAAGTTATGACCATTAATTATTTGGACTTCTAATGATTTCTGTGCAAGGATGTAACAACTCCTTAACTATATCCATTTATTTTCATTAGTGGTTCCTTTTGGAATAGATATTACTTTGGGGGAAGAATATTTCTGTGCTATTGGAAAGAGGAAATAGTATGATAAATCAATAACTAAATGCTTTGCTGGTACTTTGTTTGTGTGGAGTGACCATTCAAAGTTACAGTGGCATTGAAAAAAGTGACTTATGACCATTTTTCACACTTACGACTGTTGCAGCACCCCTACAGTCATGAGAGGCCAGGCGAGGAGATGCATGCTTCGATGTGAGTGATATTGAGTTGGCCATGCCCAGCTAATAACATGACCACCAAACCACGGCCACCCAGTCACATGACCACCAAGCCACACCTACCACCTAAGCCATACCCACAGAACTGGTTGTTAAAAATTTTGAATCCCACCCCTGGTTATCATGGTTGATACTCTCAAAAGCCACCCAAAAATCTTATAGGGGTGCGCTACTCTAATCCAGGCCCCTACCAAAAAATCATCACTAGTTATCGGACAAAGTAGTTTGAATTATTATAATGCTCAGGATTAAATACTGATCAAAAAAGGTCCAGATAATCCAATTCCTTTAGGTTGCTTTGAAGCTAACTCCCCATCAACCTCTCAACAACTTTCCCCAAAAGAAGAGGTTGGAGATCAGACAATAGTTGTCAAGAACTGCAAGATTCAGAACAGCCTCTTTTGAAGGGAGCAGGTCAAGTCTCTTCCAGGACCACAGGCAACTCCTTTTCCTTCAGAGAGGCATTGATCACCTTCCATATTCAGCTAGTTATGCTTTTTCCACTCATATCTCACCAGAGAACATGTAGCAAAAATAATACTTGATAATTCTAATAATACTTTAATAACACTATTCATATAAAGACAAAATAGCTAACATTTTAAAGGAAGGCTAATTAAAATCCAGTTTCAGAAATTTTGGAAAGCCACTGACAGTTGTAGTGAGGGGTACATGATATGGATTTTGTTAACTAAACATATTTACTTTGTATTTTAATTTGATTTATTTTCTCTTTTAAAATGATGTTCAAGTTCACTACAGACTGGAATGTAGGGAAACTTTTATCCTATGATTATACGAATTGATTAGATAGCTTTTAACTTTCCTAAACTGAAAAAGATAATTTACAGAAGGATGTCTTGATAAGAAAAAGTTTTTTCTTCGTGTCTACTGGCATCTGGTTATCTAATGTCAAATAAGCTTTGTAGTTGATTTACTGTGCAAGGAGGGGTTACTTTTATCTTGATCAACCAACTTTTCTCTTTCATTTTTCTTTGTTGTGTTAATTATAAAAAGGAATGTAAGATGGATCTCAGGGGGTCTCCTTTCATAGGGAGATCCCACTTTTTCACTGCTTTTAAATGATCTTCTGACTCGACTGCCTATTGGGAAGGTAAATTGAGGCAGAACCTAGAACCAGATTTGGCTATCAGTAGTCAATAGAAAGTCAGATGGCTGAATGACCTAACTCAATTTATGATGGTTGTTATTTTGTTTTCAATTGCTATCTACATAATTACATAAAAATAACAGATTAATTTAAATTTTCTCTAGAGTTGCTCAGAACCACTTTTTGTAAGAAGGGCAGCTTTAGGTCCTTCATGCTGTCACATGTACATCTTATTCTAATATTCAGAGGATTACATGCAGAGGTGGTATTCAGCAGGTTCTGACCAGTTCTGGAGAACTGGTAGCGGACATTTTGAGTAGTTCAGAGAACCGGCAAAAACCACCTCTAACTGGAGATTTTACAGTGTCCTTCCCCTGCCATGCCCACCAAGGCACGCCCAGAAAATCATTAGTAAATTTTTTTGAATCCCACCACTGATTACATGACACTGTCCACTACACAATTGGTTACTTCAGAATACAGAAAACATTTTGCTAATGTATTTTGAACTGCTGCAGCTTTATGAGGTGGCTGTAATTGAGTCACTTGATGTAACTGGGACATTGTCTTCAAGTGCTAGACTATTTGCAAGATCACAATCTGCAGCTGAGACAGGGTACTCTGAAAGGAGAATTGCAAATGAACGGTACCATGATTATGAAGTCATTATCTGCCAATTGTGATAACAAGCATAACATCCAAATTCCTTCATGATAGCATCATTTCTGCACCATTGTCTTTACTTCAGATGATTCCACATACTCCTATATAAACTTAGACCCTCTGGATTTATTTATTTATTTATTTGCACTACTTGTTCCTATCTCTAAAAAATGGACAATGATTGTTCAAAATAAACCGAGAAAATGTATAGGCTGCTAATTTATTTTCCTTAACCTAAATAAACAAATAAACTTGGATGTTTTATATATATACTCAGTTAGTTGATCCTACAATTTTAACAAAAGACTTATCAATAAAAGAATGGAATAAATATATACAAAAAAGACTATCTTGTTACATGTCTTTAGTTCTTCAACGACTTACGATATTTATCTTTTTTAACCCCTCAACAATTTTGTTGAAAAATCAAAGGAAATGTTATATAATCATTAGTATGGAAGCTTTGGTGCTTTTTGAGCTTGGCCTGCGAACATTTCATTAGTAGGTGACATCATTAGTAACACAGTCAACCTAGGTAACCTGTTGAACCCACTACAACATAACCAACACAAGCTATGAAAAGGAGAAATATTAAAACTACAGTACATAGATTAAGAATTTAAAAACTAAACTGAACTAAACTCTGATTTTGCATGCTGACTGGAGCAGCTTCCTGGGCAGCCTCTGTCTCACATTTCTTGATTCCTATGAAAAGGATAATATTACCTTATATCAAAAACAGCTCAGAAAAGATTATATAGCACTGCCACAGTACATGAACCAAGTAACACTCGCAAAAACATCTTAAACAACGAGAACAAAACCCCAAATAGCCCAACAAGAAAAAAATATCTACAATACATATAAAGACAGTAACAGCCAATATGTAGAACAGACTGATAGAAGATCAGCGGAGAGCATTCATGAATGCCAACTAGCAGTCAAAAGACACCATGAAAATTTCTTCATCTTACAACGTATAGACAGACTCAACCACAATCTCAACTGGGAAAAGTGTAAGTATCCTAGATCAAGTTAGGGCAATCATCAGGGATGTCTGAAAACCAGGCAATCAGTCATCATGGATGCATAAGAGCCTTGGTGGCACGTTGGTTAGAGTGAAGTACTGCAGGCTACTTCTGCTGACCGCCTGTTGCCTGCAATTTCTCAGTTCAAATCCCATTAGGTTCAAAGTTGACTCAGCCTTCCATCCTTCTTTGGTGGGTAAAAATGAAGACCCAAATTGTTGGGTCAATATGCTGACTCTGTAAACCGCTTAGAGGTTTGCTGTAAAGCACTATAAAGTGGTATATAAGTCTAAGTGCTATTGCTACAGAAATAAATCACATTTGTACCCCATTCAAAAGAGAATAAAAAAGCTAGACTTTGCAAGTATAGCAGCTGCCATATGAGCAGCCTATGCACAAATATCACATTATATAATTCTATGAGTAAGACAAAATTCTTACATGAAATATTTTAAAACTGTAATAAACATTGTTTTAACAGGGGAGATTATCCTATTATCCGTTTTTTGGGGGGCGGGGTTCAGCAGTTGAAGATCCTATCATGTCTGAGGCTGCCTCCTTCAATGTTTCAAAAAGGATGAAAAAAGAAAAGAACAGACTACTGAGGAAATTGAGAGGCAGAGTAATCAGAGCCAAAATGGATGCACTATACCAAGGTTGGGGACAGGGGTGGGATTCAAAAATTTTAACAACCGATTCTGTGGGTGTGGCTTGGTTGGTGGGCACAGCTTGGTGGTCATGTGACTGGGTGGACATGGCTTGTTGGTCATGTTATTGGCTGGGTGTAGCCAACTCAATATCACTCACATCGAGGCACGCATTTCCTCACTCGGCCTCTCGTGACTGTGGGGATGCTGCAACAGTCGTAAGTGTGAAAAATGGTCATAAGTCACTTTTTTCAGTGACAGCCAATCTGCAAACATCAACTTCATCAACAATCAAGAAATGACAACATAGCCAACCTCCCCACCAGTATGTACAAGGAGACAGCAACTCCGATCATGCTTTGCTCACACAAGCACGAGGCCGAAAGCACCAGCCTGAAGATGGTGAGTGGGACCTCATTGAAACGTTGCCAAGATACTCTCAATCTTACATGGAAAAAGACCCGAACATGCCAAGTCCTGCATACCTGTACCTGTGAAAATCTACGAAAACAAATACATATGTGTGTGTTAGGTTTTTGAGCTGATAAATCATTAAACAAGGGAGACTAGGATAGATCTATTTCGAGCTACTTAGATCTCGTCATCTAGCTATACCCTTACTGGAATTCGAACCAGGGAAGTATTATATGTGACGCAGTTGTAATTGCATTAGGCCAGTGGTTCTCCTCCAGATCAGCTGACACAGGGGAATGAGTATATACTTGTGTTACAACACCCTGGTAAGCCCGAATTAAGGGAGGAAGCATACTGCTGTCCTATACACACACACACACACACACACACACACACACACACACACGTATACATATACATATATAGCGCATTTATTTAAAGTAAACATGGGCTGTTTACTGATTTACTATGAATATGGAGGGACTCCATAAGGTACTTTAAATGTATAATTTTTAAATGTGTCGTGTTACTGTTATTTAAACAGAACAATTTAATCTGTTGATGAGAGCAAAGCAGATTAATTTGGAATAAGAGAGAAAGATCCCTCTGAATGCACATGTCTTATTGGGACTATCTGGCGATACAATGTTCATTCAAAGTGAATGACTAAAACTGAATGACTATAAAGAAGCAAATGTTACATTTCTGGTAAAACATAAAATGTCAGAATCAGTGAATTGTAGCGTTTCACCAACATAGATTAATCTATCAAAGTTCCTTAGGATGCCCCCAGGTAATAGGAGCAAGCTAAGATTACAGTGGCAAAGACAAAGGTAAAGAGAATTATATATTTTAATTGTTAATGTGTTCTGTGTTCTGTCATACATCTTTTAGTTTTGATTTGAGAATTTTTTTTTTTACAAAAGACTTTTGTTCTTATATTTTTCAGCTCATATGGTGTTTGTGAAAATGTTTGTCAATACTGAAATAGTTTAACAAAATGTTCAAGGCACTTTCTTACTCAAATAATTTCTACCTAAACCTAGCTTTTTTTTTTGCAGTAAAAAGACATCACAAATCTTGAAATTAAATCACTGTTATTATATGAACAAACTATTTTCCTACAAAAGTGCTCTTAAACCATTTAAATCAACTTTGGGACAAAGTGCTTCCTATTCCTCCCACACAGAGTTGCCAGATTCTTTTCATCTGTCTTCTGTATCTGTTCTTTTGTCTCTACGGTATTATTAGCAAAAAAGAACATTTTGTTTTCATAACTTAATTACACTGAAAAATCCACTGAATATTGACAAAGTATAGCAATAAATACATAAAACAAAAATACGTTTCTCACTGATTGATACAGTGAAGTTACATGCATGTTGTAGATTATGATTAACATTTTCTGAGATATAGTTATAATCAACAATTGGCATTGAATAGATTTTTTCCATAAACGTTCCAGTAGAGTTGACATAAATTATACAATTTTTTTAAAAAAACAATGGCAATGAAACTTCTATGAATACCATTCGTGTATTTCAACCTGACCTTTTCAGACAAGATCTATACAAACTGAACGAACGAATGAATGAATGAGTCCATGACGTTTTTTTAAATTGTCTTCTTAAAATTATTACCTTACACATTGGTAAGTTTATACGTTGGATGGTATTGTGTAAGATAGGGATATTACCCAAAACATCTCTGTTCCTCAGCTACTCAAGGTGATCTCTGGTGTAGCAGCAGTCTACTACAGATTTCTTGTTCTGACTATCAGAAGTGGTTCAGAATCTCATGTCCATCAAAGCAACCATGTGTCTTTATTGTTGGAATCTCAACCAGCGAATGTAGCAAGACATACTCTAGAGTTGGTATTTGTTTGGTTAGAGACAGGGGTGGGATTCAAAATTTTTAACAACCAGTTCTGTGGGTGTGTCTTAGTTGGTGGGCGTGGCTTGGTGGCCATGTGACTGGGTGGCCATGGCTTGGTAGTCATGTTATTGGCTAGGCGTGGCCAACTGAATATCACTCACATCGAGGCACGCATCTCCTCAACTGGCCTCTCATGACTGTGGGGATGCTGCAACAGTCGTAAGTGTGAAAAATGGTCATAAGTCACTTTTTTCAATGCCATTATAACTTTGAATGGTCACTCCACACAAGCAAAGTATCAGCAAAGGAGGGGAGAAAAACTCCAGAGAAGTTCCTGAAACAGGAAGTCTAGTCCTGCCAAGAATGTAATAAGGGTTAACGGAGAGGCAGTTTCTGTAAGCAACACCAGAATGTTTCCTTCCTGCCTTCCTTACAGGATCAGGCCAGTAATTTCTTCTAACAACCGGTTCTCCGAACTACTTAGAATGTTAACAACCAGTTCTAGTGAATAGGTGTGAACTTGTAGAATCCCACCCCTGGTTAGAGATAGAGGAGTACGCTGGGACTCTGTTGTTACATACAGAACATTCTCTTGTTTGTTTAGATGCAAGATTGCTATAATCCTCTGGAAGGTGGAAGAATGATTAAAATGGTTTGACACATGTACCTTGTAAAGTTGAACAGTTTCCTGGCTGTATAACAGGAATGTCTCACATTGTCTATGCAATATACAGGTAGTCCTTGACTTACAACAGTTCATTTAGTGACCACTCAAAGTTACAATAGCACTGAAAATTATGACCATTTTTCACAGTAACGACTTTTGCAGAATCCCCATGGTCAGGTGATCAAAATTCAGATGCTTGGCAACTGGTTCATCTGTATGACCGTTGCTGTGTCCCAAGGTCATTTGATTACCTTTTGTGATCTTCTGACAAGCAAAGTCAATGGGGAAGCCAGATTCATTTAACAATTGGGTTACTAATTGATCAACTGCAGTGATTCACTTAACAACTGAGGAATAAAGATCATAAAACAGGGCAAAACTAACTTAACACATGTCTCACATAAGCACAGAAATCTTGGGCTCAATTGTGGTCGTAAGTCAAGGACTACCTGTATTGAAAAAATACCAGCAATTCACAATGGATTGGGTGAATATGGAATGGGCCCTACTATTCAACAATTGTCCTAAGGATAATTACAGAGTCTTACATTATACTTTATGCTATTTAACATCTACATAAAATGAATGGAAGACATTATTCACAACTTTGAAATAAGATACGTATATAACACCGGGCTTTACTGTCCAGAATCCGTTCCAGACCATCTTAAGAAGCAGTCAGTACCTTTGAATACTATTTAATTAAATCAGGGGTCCTTAAACTTGACAGCTTTAAGACTTGTGGACTTCAACTCCCAGAATTCCTCCTCCAGTCATGTTAGCTCAGGGAGAATTCTGGGAGTTCAAGTCCACAAGTCTTAAAGCTGTCAAGTTTGAAGACCCCTGATTTAATTAAATAGTATTCAAAGGTATTAACCCTAACCCTAGAATTAAATAATGGGCTGGATTATGAAAACAGACTGAAATTAAATCCCAACAAGACAGGATTGCTAGTAATAAATTGAAAATGGCACTCAGGGAAGCTTGCTTTACATGAGATTTTAGTGCCCCAAAAGAGCAGTTTTGCAATTAAGCGAATTCTTAGTCTCTAGCTGCTGATGGATTTCTAGCAGCAGCTGCAAAATAATGACTTTGCTTTACAACAACTAATACTCATCTTTTTCAGCTGGTCAGACTCACCAACACTTATTCCTCCCTGATTATGTTCTCTTTTAAAGAAGGACTATCCTTGAAAAATGGCTGGAAATGTCTAGGGAGCACCATGCAGTGGCCAGATTGCAAATTTAAGAATCCTATGATGATCATAATTAAAGAACAGTTTTGGTTGTCAACTGCTTACTGTGGACATTTTAAAATGTCAACATTGATCTTTTAAAGCCTAAGTGACTTATGAAAAATGACAACAACAAGGAATATACAAAAACACAAAATATTTAATAATCTTAATGATACCTTTTAACTGCTTGTCTTGCTCCTCTATTTTGCAGGTCAAAATATATATCATATTATTATATAAACTACTTTGGGGTAAATGCAGTAAATAAATAAGCATTTATTCCTACTATTTGTTGTTTTGAGAGTTGATTAAGAACATCCTTGCAGCACTCTGAACATATGAACAACTTAGGTGTAACTGAGCCAGGTTTTTACCTTCTGGTGATTCTATGTACAATAGCTTATCAACCTGTTCTGTCTTTGCTGAATTATTTTGGTTTTTGGTATTATAAAATAAACTTTATTTTAAAATCTCTTTACTTTTCCAGCATTTAATTTATCTTGATTTATTTTTTAATATCACATTCATTTTTTTCTAAAATGTCTGTATATCATAAAAACGGTTGGACTGGAGTGGAAATCGGAGAATAAAATACTAATAATTTGAGATATGCAAATCTTTAAAATATTTTTTGTATGTTGTTGTCATATTACACCATTTGCAGTTATTCTGTAGATACAGTATCTTTCTTTGCACTTTTGTGTTTTGCATTGATTATACTGATACTGATATGATTGACAAATCTTATGATAACTACATTCTCTGAGTCCTGTTTTGCATACATACTAACTGTATTCTTTTTAAAGGTCTATCTTTAACCTATATACTTGACATCTATAATTCATGGAACAATGTATAATCTGTACTAGGAAGTATTCTAGGTGACTTCTTAATGTTTAATTCTACTATGTAGTTTATATAGATATAGATACAGATAATTTAGATATTGTCCATTCAGAATGTCCAAATCTCTGTTTATATTGGCAATAAAGAATTTTCTCTGAAAACCTTATTGACTCCTACCTTATGCTGTCATGGCTGTTCAGTCAAAGTTTTCTTTGACAAAGTTTCTCCTTTTAGCCAGGTTTTTTTTAGTCTAATTTCCTCTTAGTTCTTTCTTACTATTGCATTTTGCACATCTTGCAATTTATAATATTCTTCAATGTATGTATGAGATGCATACATTTGTATAATATTGATTTTAATAGATCTTAAAAACAATATTACTCTTTATTTTATAGCATAACCGTGTGTGCATGTACACATGCACACATACAAACAGATCCTTTGTATGGACTTGTAAAATCTGCTTCATTTCATTTATCATTCAAACATCATTTCCACTCCATTCACACTCTGAGGATTTCACATTTTTACCTTTCAATCAGGGGTGGGATTCTACCAGTTCGCACCTATTCGCTAGAACTGGTTGTTAACATTCTAAGCAGTTCGGAGAACCGGTTGTTAGAAGAAATTACTGGCCTAATCCTGTAAGGAAGGCAGGAAGGAAACATTCTGGTGTTGCTTACAGAAACTGCCTCTCCGTTAACCCTTATTACATTCTTGGCAGGACTAGACTTCCTGTCTCTGGAATATCTCTGGAGTTTTTTTCCCCTCCTTTGCTGGTACTTTGCTTGTGTGGAGTGACCGTTCAAAGTTACACGTAACACCACTTCTCCGCAGGCTGCACTGGCTTCCTATGGCCTTCCGGATTCGATTCAAGGTGGTACTGATGGTATTTAAAGTGCTCCATGGCTCGGGACCTGGGTACTTATGGGACCGCCTGCTGCCATCAACAACCTCCCGCCGCCCAGTACGCTCTCACAGGGTCGCCCTCCTTGGGGTACCGCCACCTGATCGTTGTCGACTGGCGGCCCCGAGGGTGTGTGCTTTCTCTGTGGGAGCGCCCTCCCTGTGGAATGATCTCCCCCCGGAGATACGAGCCATGACAGATATCCTCTCTTTCCGGCGCGCAGTTAAGACCCTACTTTTTAAACAGGCTGGCCTGGCCCAGTAAGGGTTTAAGGGGTTTTAGTAAATAGGGTTTTTTAAATTTTAACCTACTTTTAAAATTTTTGGGATGCAGCCATACTCATGTTTAATTCGGTTTTAAATTCTATTTAATTTTGTATCTCTGTATTTTATGTATTTATTAGACTGTACACCGCCCCGAGTCCCTTTTCGGAGAGGGAGTGGTATAGAAATACGATTATAAATAAATAAATAAATAAATACAATGGCACTGAAAAAAGTGACTTATGTCATTTTTCACACTTACACGACTGTTGCAGCATCCCCACAGTCATGAAAGGCCAGGCGAGGAGATGCGTGCCTCGATGTCAGTGATGTTGAGTTGGCCACGCCCAGCCAATAACATGATCACCAAGCCACACCCACCCAGTCACATGACCACCAGGCCATGCCCACCACCTAAGCCACGCCCACAGAAACGGTTGTTAAAAAATTTGAATCCCACCTGGGCTTTCAGTGTTCTGATGATACATTGTATGTTTGTATAAAGTGAGGAACTTTTTTTTCAGTAATAACAACACCAATTATATCAATTACCAGATTCATTCTAACTCTGGTCTTCCTACATTTTCAACCTTGTCTACTCAGTGAAATTTTTTCTAGACACTTCAGTGCTTTTTCAGGTTTTTTTCAGCTAGCATCAAACTCATCTGTTTCAACCATGTCCTTCTCCCTCGCTCTGAGAAGGAGTTTGTTTTCTCTTCGACCTGTTTTCTTTCTTCCTTTCGTTGCATTGGTCAGTGATACAGTGGGGAGAAGTACAGGAATGGAGTCTGAGACAGTTGTCATATTTCCAGGAATAATTAATAGTAATAATAACAATAAGAGAGCACTGTGGTAGTAAAACAAGTATTATAATAGGTTTTAATCATTGTAATGTTCATTCAAATAAATATGATTTCAGGCTTGTTTCAGAACTCATTTAACATGATTTCTTTCTTTCTAGGTGGCTGGAAATGAGCAATATATTTTCTTGGCACTTCACTCATTTTGTAAATGGCTACATCAGGCAGGAATGTGTATTTGGGGACATTTTACTGAGCCTTGTGGTTGGTAAACACTTTCATGAGTCAAGGAAGCATTCTGGGAATTGTAACTCCCAAAGATAACATTAAGAACATTAAGAAAATGAAAAGTGATATAAATTTCACCTTTCATATGGAAGCTATTTGCTTAAAAAGAAAACTCTCAAGTAGACATTATAAGTAAATGCTTGTATCTCAATTCCAGGAACTTTTTAAAGTATGTAAACCAAGATATCAACTTGGAAAGAAATAACATAGAGCACAGTAGCAATAATGTGTGCTTAATCTAGCATCATTAACCAAATTCCCAGGTAGCTTAGTTAATGGACTTGCTTATGCAATTGCCTAAGAACTGTAAACGTTTTTTAAAAATTTGGAATAGAGAAAAAGATAGAAAAAAAATTAACCCAGTGTTTCCTTCCAGGTCTTTCAGATATACAATCTGAAAGACCTGGAAGGAAACACTGGGTTAATTTTTTTTCTATCTTTTTCTCTATTCCAAATTTTTAAAAAACGTTTTCCTCAATTAAGGCCTTTCAGACAAATACTTGCAATGTATTTAAGCTTGCAAGAAATAGCAGTTGACAGAATGAAAGAAATTGGTATAAAATTATACTGAATGAATATTTCTATTTCAGATTACTGCTTTGCCAAATTGCTATTTTGTGGGAAAGGATTGATAAATATGAATTTCAAATAAAAATACAGCTTGAAAAGTGCTTTCATTAAAAGGACTGTACAGAGTAATTCTTGTTAAATGTTATTTCTACCATTGGAAGTACATCATGCCATTGATCCCTCTGGAAGATATAAACTTTCAAATTTTTCTCCGTCTCAATTTTAAGACAGAAAACCAATATATGGAGAATATGAATTCAAAACATAGTTTTTAATGATTCAGTAGTGGCTCCAATTTTATCTTCAAAAATAATTCCTGACAACAAATTCCTATTGAATTTAACCCACAGTTTGAAAGCTGAGTAACATCTTTTCTTAACCTCCATATATGGTACAATAAAGCCCCTGGGTACCAGTTTGACTGGCCAAAATTAATGCTAGCTGAGAATAACAAAACCAATATTTTAACTATTATATAATGCAAACACTGGAAGGAGAAAAAACCCGAATCTTCTGAATCAAAAGCAGTTCTGCCCATGAGACTACATAGTTGCTAATGATATTTCCCATAAAATAATATGTTTGATTAAATTTATTACAGGACCAGCTTTCACTCCAAACTTCAGAAACAGTATTAATGGTGCAAAATAGTATATCTATCCCACTTAGTTTTATTTAATCCTAACCTAGTGACAGGAAAACTTTTTTGTGCCTACGGCCATATATAAGCAAATAATAAATTTACAATTGGAAAAAAAGTATAAAGAGTCAAAATTAGAAGGGGCCTGGGCCCATAGCAAAAAGAGTTTTACATATTAAATAAGCATTTTGCTTCAGATTACCCCAATTCAAATTCTACTAAAAGCACAAAGGTAAATCCTAGGTAAATAGGATCGACCATTGGTATACATTTTGGTATCTATTTTCTTTTAAATTTAAATGAAATGGTTTTGAGACAAACAAGCATATACATTATTTTGTCATCAATTGAAAAAAAAAGAGAAAATATAATAATATATTTATAATTATACAATAATTAATTCTATTGCATCCATGATGGTAAATATAAAGAATATCGATAAACCTTTATAGACATTAAGAACTTAACGCTACCGGTATATTAATAGATATTTTATGTCTATTTTTTATAATTCTGTCCTATACCTCTAAGAAAAATCTTAACTGAGATATGTCAATGTTACTAATATCTATGTTACAAGTATAAAATCTATGTACATCCTAACGTACCTATTGTTGTTGGCTCTAATCCACAGACTTGTATATTTAGTTTTTGCTCAAATAAGTTATGTTATCACATATGTTAAAATAAAGTTATTCCCATATGTTTTTTTTTTCCTGAAAATTGCATGATTTTCTTTCAATTAACTATGTGGAAAATACATTTTGTATTCTTAGGATTAAATCAGGCCAGCCAAATGTTTTTCAATTTCATTGTACATATGTTGTGCATTGACAATAAACGTTTGATTTGATCTGATTTGATTTTCACTTAGCCATCCAGTAACCAACCCTACTTTATTTTGGCAATCCGAGGCATATAATTTCACCAGTAGCTATCTTTTTTCTAACAATTATGTATTTAATAAAAAATTGTTAATTTTCATGATACCTAAGCTTTGATGCTGTTTGCTCATTTTAATTCTCAGTTAGCCATAACAGGGTTTGGAGGCAGGGAGGGAGGGAAGATGGAAGGAAGGCTTGTGCTACATCGAATCCACATAAATAATTACTAGAACATAAGTAGAATTCTTACAATCAAGCATCCTTAAGTCCCCAGGATGACTACAGGAAGTCTTGTCTAGAAAATGCCTATTTCCTTAATCAAATTCATGCTGTGAAAATCACTGTTCTTTCGTGATAGCCTTCTAAAAAGATTTTTCAACACAATATATTCCTATGCAGAAGAGCTTTGCAATGATTTGTAGGAACACACTTGTACATTTCTTCTTTTCCTTTTATATACATTCCTTTTATACAGTATTCTAAATTGAAATAGCAGTTCAGGACACTACATTCACTGTGATAGGAATTCAACCTTCTCGGCTTAAATGTTTAAAGCTGAAAACATTACAAAGTGCTACCTTTTGCTATGATTGATAACTGTAATTCTTCTTCATAATTGCAAGCAGATTTGTGCTAGCATAAAATTAATTTTAATACGTGGCAAATCTCTTACCTCTGTCACTGTCATAGAGATATGCAAATTTGTTCCATTGATAATATTCAATTAAGCTCAGAAGTGCTCCCTTAAGGTCAGGTCTCATCTGAATGACAAAAGGGTGTGTACCATCTGTTGGAAAACTGGGCGTTATGAAGGAAACATGAAGAGTTCCACAAAATGATGTTATAGTATTTACAGACTTCTTATCATAAAATCCAAAAATAGCAAAGACTCCTCTTGAAAACTGGGAGCAAACTGAAATAAAAAGATAAAAAAAATATTAGTAGATTGTTTTACAGTTGACAGAGAGAGAGAGAGAGAGAAAGAGAGAACAGATATGCATATACAAATATGTACTTGATAAATTTTAATCAGGAAGAGTAGCCGATAAGATAAGAACCTGAACTAGACCTCTGTATATTAAAATAAATAAATAAATAAATGGCAAGGATTCCCCTACACAAATGCAATTTTAATATCAGTTTCATCAGCAATAACCGTGAAAAACTCAATTGTTATGCTTTACACCACTTGATTTTATTCAGCCTGACACTGAATATATGAAATGTATACATTTTCTATTAAATGATAAATAGAGAATAAAAGAATAAAATAGCTATAAATAGTACATTAAAACAGAGTTACATATCTATCACAGCAGATGAGGTCGACAATAGGCTCTGATGTGACAGCTGAACTCAGCCAATTTCATATTATGAGAGACACCTTTTTTATTCTCTCTCCCTAGAATTTAAGTTAAGATGTATATTGTATACCTATCATCTCTCTCTCTCTCTCTGTCTCCTCCCCCCTCTCTTTCTCCCTCCCTCTTCTCTCTCAAAAAAAACCTGAACTAATAATCTATTGGTCACTGCAAAAGATGGCTGAGATTCTGCACAAGAACAATATGTCAGCCTGTAAAGAAGCTAACAATAAGTAATTCAGAATGAAGTGCACAAGCTAAAAGTCTTGATCTATTTAAGCTAGAAAAAGGAAGGACAGAAGTGGAGATAGGAAGTATCCATCCATACCCATTCCATAGAGCCATAAATAATAACAGAATATGCAGCCAAACTGAAGGTCCCAGAAAACTTATCTATGGTGGTAAAAGAGAGGTAGTTCCAGAGAACTGACATCTTACAGTATCTTGGACACCTGCATAACTGGGTAGAAGCATTCCTGTCAAACATGGCAACTTTGAATCTCAACAAATAAATGCTCTGTCCTACATATTGGCAAAAAAAAAAATCAGAAAATAAAATACAGGCTGAATAGTCAAGACCTTGTTGATGATCCAAACTCTGTAAGGATCTTGGAGTACTCATCTCAAATGACCTAAGTGCTAGAGCCCACTGTAACTACATAGCCAAAAAGGCATTAAGAGTTGTTAACCTAATCCTACGTAGCTTTTTCTCTGGTAATATTACACTACTAACTAGAGCATACAAAACATTTGCTAGACCAATACTCAAATACAGCTCATCAGTCTGGAACCCACATTATATATCTGATATTAATACAGTTCAGAAAGTCCAGAAATATTTTACAAGAAGAGTTCTTCACTCCTCTACTCATTGTAGAATACCTTATGCCAACAGACTCGAAACTCTAGATCTAGAAAATCTAGAACTACGCCACCTTCGGTCCGATCTAAGTATAGTATATAAAATCATACATTGCAATGTCTTACCTATCAATCAATACTTCAGCTTCAACCATAACAAGAAGACATAACAAGAGCAAATAATAGATACAAACTCAAGGTTAACCGCACCAAACTTGATTGCAGGAAATATGACTTCAGCCACTGAGCAGTCAATGTCTGGAATACTCTACCTAACTCTGTGGTTTCTTCCCCAAACTCCAAAAACTTTAACCTTAGACTGTCTACTATTGACCTCACCCCTTTCCTAAGAGGTCTGTAGGGGGCATGCATAAGCGCACCAACTGTGCCTACCATCCCTGTCCTATTGTTTCTTTTATATTTTATTTTTCTTATATGTATCCATGTATTCATAACATGTTTTACTTATACCTATTATCTTGTAAGCAATTGACAAATAAATAAATAATAAAGAAAGAAACAAAATAAATCTGGCAATGCCAAGAAGCTCATTTGACCATGGACAGATAAGAGTGCAGATAAAAGTGAGCAACAAAGAAATTGAAAGAGTTCAGAGTGATTGATAGAATGATAACAGATCTGACAAAGGAGCAAGAGCTAGATCAGTCATACTGGCAGCTGGCAGAAGAAGAGGGCCGTCTGATCGGCCATTGTCAGCTTGGCACCTTGCTATCATCTTGCATTAATTGATGGGCGGGAGGAAAGGAAATGGGCAATAAACTTGCATGGGGTAGAAATGAGAAACTGGGGAGGGGCGAATAATAGGTTTGACAGAAACCAGAAGTGTGAGAAAGCAACCTGTTTCAGTCTTCAATGCCATGAAGCTTGGGAAAGGCATGAAAATTGCCCCAACATCCAAGCAGTTACCCAAACTCCTATGCGGTACACTATTGGTCAAGGGCGAGAGAGAACTGTAATTAAGGGGAAAAATTTGTAAACTTTTGTGTGAGAACTTTAGTCCTAGCCTACTTTTACTGCAATCAGCAATCTTTAGTAAAAGAAGCTATCACTTCAACCAAATGGAGTTGAGGATCTTTCTTTCCTAGGGAACCAGCTGGGGCAGGTCTCACAAACTCCAAGTATTATAACCTTATCCCAAAAGTAGTCCACAGCCCTGGTGGAGTCAGAAGAATTCAGACTCTCAATCATACTATTCAATATCCATAAAATATTTCTCCTAAAAATGTTTGTCTTACTTCCGATATTCACTACCTTAACATATAACGAGCCATGGTGGCGCAGTGTGGTTAGAGTGCACTGCTTCAGGCTACTTCTGCTGACTGCCAGCTGCCTGCAATTTGACAGATCAAATCTCACCAGGCTCAAGGTTGACTCATCCTTCCATCCTTCCAAGATTGGTAAAATGAGGACCCAGATAGTTGGGGGCAATATATGTCCACTTAGGGAGGGCTGTAAAGCACTGTGATATATACATCTGCTATTGCTATATTATTGAGCCATAACAAATGTTTATTTTGTATTATTTTATATTTCTTGAAGACTTAATACAACTCACAGTAAGCAATTTTAAATAAAATATGTGTCATCAGGGATCTGTTATATCTTCACTCACAAAGCTCATTCAGCAACTTTGAACCAATTATCATTTCTCAATCTCTTTGAAAAGGTTGATTTTGGACGAATAAAATCAGAAGGAAGATGCTCTATATTCTGCTTTAATTTTATCTGATTAATAAATAATTTCCAAATGCTCCAAATGCTATGCATTGCCAATTATAGACTAGCTCTGTGCTGCTTTAAAATCCCTCTAGTATTATATCTAAACATTTATTAGGAAATTAATGTCAAAGCGAAAAAATTCGGCTTCATAAATTAGAGGAAATGAACCATGTTTTTCTGTTGCCAGTATACTTTATTTACACATAACTAGGAAGAACAAAAGAAAAGCAGTACATTCTAAGAAGCAAAAAAAAGTAGTATATCATACATCACATCACCATATCTTGGTTACTATAGCAAAGTGATAACAAGTCTGGTATATTCTGGAAGCTCAGCAGACAAATCAAAACAATATAGTGACAATTAAAAGTCACAATAGCACTAAAATATAAAAGCAGGAGGAAGAATATAGTTCCTATCTATTGTGTGCTAATGCTTTGTTTTAATATCAGTACTACCACATTCAGCAGAAGCCAGTCATTCTCTCTGGTCATGGAGCAGAATAGATAATCTCTTGAGCATAAATGTATGCTGTTTATTCTGTTTTTATTGCCATCTCAGACATAAAAGCCTAAATAATGCTGATCAATAAAGCCCAAATGAACCCTTCCATCTTTCTGGATTATCTTGCGCAATTTATTTATTTATTTATTTATTTCTGAGTTTTATATACCGCCCTTCTCCCGAAGGACTCAGGGCGGTGAACAGCCAACTAAAATACAAGTAGACAAAGTATAAATTATTTAAAAGAGAATTAAACACTAGACTGTCCCAAATCTAAAAACCCCAATTAAAATCAATAAAACTTCATACCCCGTCCCAAGTAATCTAAAAACCCCATTTAAAATCCCATTAGTCAGCTCAGGCCGGCCTGCTCGAAGAGCCAGGTCTTCAGGTCACGCCTGAAGGCCCTCAGGTCACTGGTCGTTCGTAATCCAGGGGGCATCCCATTCCAAAGGGCGGGTGCCCCCACAGAGAAGGCCCTATTCCTCGGGGTCACCAGACGACACATAGAAGGCGTCGGGACCCGGAGGAGACCCTCTCTGTGGGAGCGCACCGGTCGGTGGGAGACTACTGGCAGAATGCGGTCTTGTAAGTATCCTGGTCCAATGCCATGGAGCGCTTTAAAGACCAAAACCAGTACTTTAAAGCGAACCCGGAAGGCCACTGGCAACCAATGCAGCTCGCGCAGGAGGGGCATCACGTGGGAGTATCTCGATGCCCCCGTAACCACCCGCGCGGCTGCATTTTGTACCAGTTGAAGCCTCCGGGTGCTCCCCGCAGGGAGCCCCATGTAGAGGGCATTACAGTAGTCCAGACGGGAGGTGACCAGGGCATGAGTGACTGTGCGTAAAGCGTCCCGATCAAGAAAGGGCCGCATCTGGCGTATCAGGCGAACCTGATAAAAAGCCCCCCTGGAGACGGCCGTAATATGATCTTCCAAAGACAGCCGTACATCCAGGAGGACACCAAGATTGCGGGCCCCTTCTGTGGGGGTCAAGATCTCATCCCCAATAGCCAGCGACGGAGTCAGCTGACTATATCGGGCCGCCGGAAACCACAGCCACTCGGTCTTGGAAGGGTTGAGTCGAAGCCTGTTCTCACCCATCCAGTTCCGCACAGCTTCCAGGCAACGGGCCATAACCTCCACAGCATCGTTGGGGTGGCTTGGGGTGGAGATGTAAAGCTGAGTGTCATCAGCATAAAGATGGCATTTCACCCCAAAACCACGGATGATCTCTCCCAGCGGCTTCACATAGATGTTGAACAGAAGAGGGGAGAGGACCGACCCCTGAGGCACCCCACACATGAGGGGCCTAGGGGTGGACCTCTCCCCCCCCATCAACACCAATTGCGAGCGGTCCGAGAGGAAGGACGAGAACCACCGCAAGACGGTGCCCCCAATTCCCAACCCCTCCAACCGCCGCAATAGGATACTATGGTCGATAGTATCAAAAGCTGCTGACAGATCTAAGAGGACCAGGACAGAGGAATAACCTCTGTCACGGGCCCTCCAGAGATCATCTACCAACGCGACCAATGCTGTTTCGGTACTGTGCCCGGGCCTGAAGCCCGATTGGAACGGATCTAAATAGGATGCTTCCTCCAGATACTGAGGGAGCTGACGCGCCACCACACTCTCAACAACCTTCGCCACAAAGGGAAGGTTGGAGACAGGACGATAGTTATTCAAAAGAGCCGGGTCCAGGGAAGGCTTCTTGAGGAGGGGCCGCACCACCGCCATTTTCAGGGCGGTCGGAAGCGCCCCCTCCGTCAACGAAGCGTTGACAATCCCCTGGAGCCAGCCTCGTGTCACCTCTCTGGAGGTAGAAACCAACCAGGAAGGGCACGGGTCCAATAAACATGTGGTGGCATTCAGCCTCCCCAGTAGTCTGTCCACACCCTCGGCGGTCACAGGATCGAACTCTTCCCAGATAACCGTCTCAAGACCTGCCCCGGACACCTCCCCCGGGACCACCCAACTGGAGTCCAGCCCATCCCGAATCTGGGCGATTTTATCATGCAGAAATCGGGAAAACTCTTCTGCCTTACCCTGCAAGAGGTCCTCCCGCGCTCTCGGCTCAAGCAGGGAGCGGGTCACTCTAAACAGGGCAGCAGGCTGATTTTCTGCAGACGCAATAAGGGTGGAGAAGTGTGAACGCCTCGCCGCCCTTATCGCCACTAGGTAGGTCCTAATATAGGACCTCACCTGTGTCCGGTCAGACTCAGCACGACTGGCCCTCCAGATGCCCTCCAGACGTCTTTTCTTTTCATCCCCCTCAGCTCCCCCGTGAACCACGGAGCCAGGTGGGATCTATGCCGAGTCAGAGGTCGCAAAGGCACAAATCGGTCCAGAGCCTCAGCGGCCAACCTATCCCAGGTGGCCACCAAGTCTGTGGCCGAGTTATGAGACAGAGTTTCAGGAAATGGCCCAAGCTCCATCTGGAACCGTTCCGGATCCATCAGGCGCCTGGGGCGGAACCATCTCCTCGGCTCCGCCTCCCTGCGATGGGGGGTGGCGGCACCGAAGTCCAGTCTAAGAAGAGAATGATCGGACCATGACAAGGGTTTTATAACTAGGTCTCCAACACGATCATTCAACCACTGACCAGAGGCGAAAATCAGGTCCAGTGTGTGTCCCCCCGTGTGAGTGGGGTCAGAAACTAATTGGGTCAGATCCATGGCCGTCATGGAAGCCAGGAACTCCCGGGCCACCCCAGAGGTTTCCCCGAGCGAAGGCAGGTTGAAATCACCCATGACTAAAAGCCTGGGGGTTTCAACCGCCAGCCCGGCTATCACCTCGAGGAGCCCGGGCAGGGCCGATGACACGTGGCAGGGAGCCAGGTACGTTATCAACAGGCCCATCTGAACCCCCCGACCCCACTTCACAAAGAGAGACTCACAACCAGCCGTCTGAGGAACAATGGCCTCCCTAGGACAAAGGACTTCTCTAATAATCGCCGCCACCCCACCACCCCTTCCCTGAGACCTCGGTCGATGGAATGCTTGGAAACCTGGTGGGCATATCTCTACCAGAGGGACACCGCCCTCTGGGCCCAACCAGGTTTCGGTGACCCCTGCCAGGTCCGCACCCTCCTCCTGAATGAGATCGCAAATCAGGGGGGCCTTGTTAACGACGGACCTGGCATTACATAACATCAGCCAGGTACTCAGGGCCTGAGACTCTGCACAACCAAGCCTGCCAGATGGGTCGGGAGGGTCGGAGCGCGCCACCGCTTGGAGACAGCGGGCACGCGATCCCCTAACTTGATATGGCCCTCTACCCCCGTCATATCTGCCCCTCCCACTTATGGTGCCAATGAAACCCACCCCCTGTGTTTGCCCCCACGACTCATGACCCTCTGGGTTCCCCCAGACGTGCACTCCAGCCTGGCTGACTCCAAATCCCCCCAGGTTATCCCCCAAACCCGGACCGGGTACCCTCCCTAACCCCAATAAATTTCCATCCCCCAACCCTCTCTTCGTCACCCTCCCTAACCTCGATAAAACCCCGAATAAAAATCTAAAAAGTTTAAAACCCCCTCTAAAAATCCTTTTTTGATGGCCATGCCACCTCTCCGGATCCCAGGAACCGTCCTTGAGGTAGGCCATCGATAGACCGGAGGGCCACTCCAGGGAGTGGGGGACCCTCCCGAGGGCCCGTAATTCCGCCGAGGAGTATGTTCTTCTAGCCCTCGCCGTCGCCGGATCAGGGACCACCACCGAGATCATCGGCATCCTTCGGGCCAGCCAGTCCTGTTGTTGCCCCTGCCAATTGCATCCCTCAATGGATGGGGGCCAAGGGGGGGGGCCAGGTCCACGTCTGTCATCACTGCCGCCGCGGCCTCCGCAAAATCGCTGCTGCCGCCATCCCAAAGGATCACCCAGGCGGCCTCCCGGCGGCTCCTTCGACGCCCCGAATGGGGCGAGACCCCTCGACACCCCCTCAATACATGGGGGTCGAGGGGGGAGGCTGGCTCCATGCCCGGCCTCCCGGCCACCGCGGCTTCCACGCCTGGCCTCTCGGCCGCCGCGGCTTCCGCGGCCTCCACCGAATCTCCGCCGCCGCCGCCCCAAAAAGTCACCCGGGTGGCCTCCCGGCGGCTCCTCCGGCGGCTCTTCCGACACCCCAGCCAAAGCGAGACCCCTCGCTACCCCCTCAGCACCTGGGTGTCGAGGGGGGAGGCGGGCTCCATGCCCAGCCTCTCGGCCACCGTGGCCCCCACGCCTGGCGTCTCGGCTGCCGCGGCCTCTGCTGAATCGCCGCCGCCGCCCCGAAGAATCACCCGGGCGGCTTCGCGGTGGCTCTTCCAGCGGCTCTTCTGTACCTGGGGGTCGAGGGGGGAGGCGGGCTCCATTCCCAGCCTCTCGACCACCGCGGCCCCCACACCTGGCCTCTCGGCCGCCGCGGCCTCAACTGAATCGCCGCCGCCGCCACCGCCGCCCCGAAGAATCACCCGGGTAGCCTCCCGGTGGCTCTTCCGGCGGCTCTTCTGCACCTGGGGGACGAGGGGGGAGGCGGGCTCCATGCCCAGCCTCTCGACCATCGCGGGCCCCACGCCTGGCCTCTCGGCCGCCGCGGCTGAATCGCTGCTGCCGCCGCCGCCGCCGCCCCAAAGAGTCACCCGGGCGGCCTCCCGGCGGCTCTGGCGGCTCTTCTAACACCCCAAACGGGGTGAAACCCCTCGGAACCCCCTCAGCATATGGGGGTCGAGGGGGGAGGCCGGCTTAACCGGCAGAAGCAGGCGCTCGGCGGAGCTCCCCTCGGACGGAGCTGCCGGTCGCCATCTTGAAAAAAGATCATTTCAATGACTCTGCAAGTTCAGTTTGTTACTTAGGTGTTAACGGTCCATATTTTTACTTATTAAACTAATTAATTAATAAATATTGTTTTCAGCAGGTAGTGAAATATATTTTTAATTCAAAATGCAAATATTCTCAGGAATAATTTTCAAGGAAGTCAAATGGTGAATAGAGTTCATGCCAAATATGTCCATGACCCTTTTGTCCCCTTTTCTCTTTCTCTTTTCCTAACCATTTACTAGATCATTCTTGAAACCATAGGTTTAAATAATAGTGGTGCCTAAATTCTGAACACCTTTACTTGCAAATTTAAGTGGAATTTACTTCTGAGAAGTGCTTTAAAGAATTATAGTGTACTGTAGCTCAGTGATGGGATTCAATTTTTTTTACTACCAGTTCTGTAGGCATGGCTTGGTGGGCATAGTAGGGGAAGGAGACTGTAAAATTTCCAGTCTGGGGTGGTATTTGCCGGTTTTCTGAACAACTCAAAATTTCCGCTACCGGTTCTTCAGAACTGGTCAGAACCTGTTGAATACCACCTCTGCTGTAGCTACATAAATAGATCTCATTATTATGCTCTTCCATGTAATATACTAGGAATTTTGATGTTATATTAAAAATTGCAAAGATATATCCACTATTGATGTAACATACAATGAAATTGGAAAAGACAAAAGGATTCCAGCTAAAATAATGTCACTTAGGAACATACAACAAGGAGAAAATCTCATATTTCTCACATTATTGTACATTCATCAAAAGTAACATGTGATTCTTAATTGGCCAAGATCATCTAATAAGGATGAGATGAGTGAAATTCTGTATTCTGTATGATTAATAGAATTAATCTGATTTTTCCATTTGTTTCAACTTGTATCTTTGTCAAACTGATTTTTTAAAAAAGCCTGTTCAAAACACATACATGTAAGTAAATAAACAATAATATAAATAACTTACCAATTGAAATTTCACAATTTTAAATGGCCTTGATAAAAGGATATTTTATATTCTGTTCTAGACTATATCAAAATTGACTACTAACTCCAGTATCAGTTCATATATTCTTAATAATATAGTCCTATCATTTAAAAATAAAATGTGATAATTAAGTTTATTTGTTTGACATGCAGTTAATGAAGTTTTCTTCTCAGTCCTTAGTGCCCTGATATACTCATTCCAATATTTCACAGACGGAATTAGAAACATTGGCATGGTTGGACGTTATGGTTAAAGAAATATAACCTGGCCGACATAACTTAGCAAAACACACCAAGGAATGATAAGAAGTCTTTATTGATTAGCCCTTAGGCCATATTAAAGTGCAAAGTTCCAGCAACAAATTGTTACTAAAATTTAATAAAAGCAATTCAAAATGAAATTTGATAAAATACTATTTAAAATGGAACTTGATAAAATACAATTTAAAATGGGGTCTAGACAAAATACGATTTAAGATGAAATAGTAATAAAATACAATCCAAAATAAAATTGTAATAATGTACAATAATTTAAGATATAGATAAAATACAATAACGTTATATTTCGGAGTCGCCCTTGCAATCTACCCCAATCAATCCCACATACTCAGATCTCAACCGAATCATTTTGTTTAAATACTGTTGCTACTTTAAATGTTATTTTCAAGTTCTGGCTGGACATAAGGTAAGTTATTTTGATAGGGGTATCCCAATGGTTCACTCATCTGATATACTCACACCAAGGAAGAAATAAAGGACTTGAGAGCAGATGTTCAACATGGTAAAAACAAGTGAGGCACAGGATACATAGTCTTTTATCATAAAATTATTTATAGGATGGCTGCAGGGACCGGCAATTTAGAGCCAGATAAAAATTACTATGCAATCTTAGTGGACCAAAAAGTCTGAGATTTTAGGGCCAGGACTCAGGATCTCTTCTCTCAAAACAAAAAGAAGTGACTGGTGGATGGATTGGAATAGCTAATTGACTGACTTAATTTTGGATCTATTTTATTTATTTTTTATTTATTTATTTTTATTTGTCAATTGCTTACAAGATAATAGGTATAAATAAAAATATAGTTATGAATACATGGATACATATAGGAAAAATAAAATATAAAAGAAACAATAGGACAGGGACGGTAGGCATGTTGATGCGCTTATGCACACCCCCTACAAACATCTTAGGAAAGGGGTGAGGTCAATAGTAGACAGTCTAAGGTTAAAGTTTTTGGGGCTTGCGAAAGAAACCACAGAGTCAGGTAGAGTATTCCAGACATTGACCACTCTGTTGCTGAAGTCATATTTCCTGCAATCAAGTTTGGTGCAATTAACCTTGAGTTTGTATCTATTGTTTGCTCTTGTATTGTTATGGTTGAAGCTGAAGTATTCATTGACAGGTAGGACATTGCAATGTATGATTTTATATACAATACCTAGATCGGATCGAAGGTGGCGTTGTTCTAGGTTTTCTAGCTCTAGAGTTTGGAGTCTGCTGGCATAAGGTATTCTGCAATGAGTAGAGGAGTGGAGAACGCTTCTAGGTTTGCTAATCCTAGAACTATTGCTTTCCCAGGAAAAGTGCAAAAACTGGAGGGCTAGCCTATGACCTGTCCAGAGATAGAGAACCTAAATTGTTAAGATACTGAATTAGGTTTGGGGAAGCCTACGATAAATTCACTCTTGGCCACAAAAGCTCACAGGATGATTTTGGAGATTTCTCTATCTGTGAGGCACCCTACCTTAGAGGACTGATGTTGTGGAGAAACATACCCCACTCTCCTCGACCTACTGTGGAAAAGTGGTATATAATAACAAAATAAAATAATAAAATAATAATGTAGTGCCAAAGACTGAAGAAGTTATCTTGTCAACTAGTTATCTTGCCAACTAAAGCATCACTTTTCCTCTCTGACAGGAAAGAACAATAATAATAAATGACGTAAGATAATAACAAATTACTACCCTGCTGCCTAAGGCAAACACCTTCTTCCTCCTCATGCTTCAGTTGCGCTAATCCTGAGTACAATGCTACTGTCAAGCAACAGCTTTATATTTTGTTTTCAGATGACACAGAAGAAATGAAGAGTACTGGTGGAGTTGCCTAGCAACAAACTACAGCTCTTCATTTCTCTCTCTGTTTTCCCCCTCAAAAAATTCATTATTTGATGAAATTCAACCTGCTTGGAGTATGCAAGAGCTTTTCAAAAACTCAATTTAGCATAGTTCTCAAAGCGTTTGTTTGATTTGTGTTGCTGTTATAAATATAATGCATCAATATATATTCAGCTTAAATTGGTTTTCTATTAATATACATGTACATTATATATATATATACTTTGTATTATCAGCTTAAAAACCTTACACACACACATATATATTCTATTGATTTTCTACTGATACATATTTATATGAGTGAATATGACTAGATAGTATCAATAGCTATATATAAAAAACAAATGTTTTCTCACATGAAACTGAAATATTATTTTTGCAAATTTTAAATTAAACCCAAGGACAAACAATACTATGTATTACCTAAGAATTAATACATTGATTATAAATCTTAATGAGATTATGGGATCTTTAAAAAATACCTGGAATGGAATTTAATAAATATTAAATAGCTAGCATAATGATCGGGTGATTTTAATATTCGGTTGTAATATGTGCCTTTAAAAGAAGCTGATGAAGGAAAAGTTATGTAGATCTTCAGTATGACTTCCGCTAAAAGCTAAATATTCTCAGTGAATTTTAATGCAAACTATTTTAATGTTTCTTCCTCCCCCCATTGCTTTCCTATTAACAGATCTGTCAACTTCTATTTTTCACTCATGGATGGGATAATTGTCTAATAAACTGAATGGCTGAACATTGATAAATAATTGTTATTTTATAGAAAAAAGAATAATCTGAATCATTGCAACTTTCTTAGCAAATCTACAACTATTTTGATAGCTTATTGGAGATATAAATTAATATATTGATGTGTTATATACTGTCAGGCTACGGAACTTCTTCCCATTCAAACAATAAGAATGAACTTCTGAGAACCGAACTTATCAAAAGGAATCCTTTATTGAGATGAGACAGTCCAGTAGGAATTCAAAGCAGCGTCTGAGGTCCCTCAGGCATACAGTGATAGATAAGGGAGTTTAGAATCCCCCCCCATCCCAATGTTTACTTAGGGAAACAAAAGCCAATATGTTAATTCCCCTCCCAGCCCCTCTGGGAGGGGATCCTTCTCTTTTAGGAAGGTTTTTTCTCATGTAGCTTTCCCAAGACGTACCTAACTTCCTCCCCCACCCCCTTTTTAGAACGGACTGTTTTTGGAGATTTCCCAGAGCACTTCATCGTGGAGTTTTATGGACCCCTCATCTCCTGGCTGTGCCTCTCAGAGGTGTTAGATTCTGGCCATCTGGCTTCTTCCACCCCCATTGTATCATGTATGGGTGTGCATATTCGATATAAGATTAAATATATTCAGGTTACATCAAGAAAGGATTTCTTTATCAGTCCCCCCCCCCCCCTTTTTCTTCTTCCTCTGAAGAAATGACAGATACACGGATCTGACATCCTGCCCTCCTTTAAAAAACAGATAGGTCTACCTGAAAAACAAAAATCATGTGTTACATGTGCAGTTCAGGATGGTTTATCAGGGTATTTTAGGTGGAACTTTCGTAGTAATGTGGGTGCTTTCACATGTCTTTTGGTTACCCACTCATTTTCTGAGGAAGGAAGGTGTTTCCAAGCTACTAAATATTGTGTGGATCCACGGTAAGTGTGTGAATCAAGGATGTCTTTAATTTCAAAATGTTGTTCCCCATGTATCATGATGGGGGTTGGGGGTGTGGGAAGGGGGGGTCTGAGGTTTGAAGTGATCTCCAGTTTGAGCAAGCTACAGTGAAATACTGGATGAATCTGCCTAAGAGTTTTTGGAAGATGAAGCTCTACCGTCACGGGGTTGATAATTCTGGAGATGGGGAATGGCCCAATGAATTTTGGTCCTAATTTCTTAGAAGGTTGTAATGATTTTAAGAATTTTGTGGACAAATATACACGGTCTCCAATCTTGAAAGGTTTAGGTTCACAGCGTTTTTTGTCTGCTTGAGTTTTGTAAACTGCTCTAGCTTCCCGTAGAGATAATCTTACCACTGGCCACATGGCTTGTAAATTATCCATCCACTCCTTAAGGGAGGGGATTTCAGGTTCTTTGGTGGGTAGTTCCGGCATGGGGTTGAATTCTTGGCCCGTTGCTACGTGGAATGGGGTGAACCCTGTGCTACTATGGACTGAGTTATTGTACGCTACCTCTGCAAAAGGAAGAAGGTCAGTCCAATTGTCCTGCTGGTGATTAATAAAACATCTTAAATATTGTTCTAATACACAATTCACTCTCTCTGATGCTCCATCCGTATGGGGATGGTTCGAAGACGATAATCCCTGGGTGGAGCCTAATAGGTTTAAAAACGCCTGCCAAAATTTGGATGTGAACTGAACACCCCTATCTGAGATAATTCGTTGGGGGGCTCCATGAAGGCGAATAAATGTGTATTAGGAACATCTTTGCCAATGATCTGGCAGTTGGGATCTTTTGGCATGGAATAAAATGAATCTGTTTGGAAAAAAGATCAGTTACAACCCAAATGACAGTATTCCCAGCACTTTCGGGAAGTTCCACTATAAAGTCTATAGAGATCTCTTTCCAGGGAGCAGAAGGGTCTGCTACTATTTGTAAAAGTCCAGGATATTTTCCTTGTCTTCTCTTTGCAGCAGCACAGATGGGGCAGCTCGCAACATAGTTTTCAATGTCCTTTTTGAGGGACGGCCACCAAAATTGTCTTTTGATGAGGTGCAGGGTTTTTACAAAACCAAAGTGTCCTGCTATTTTGGAGTCGTGGCAGCGTTTCATGAGTTCCATTCTCTGGCTTGCAGGGACATAAAGCTTGCTTTCTACCCAAGCCAGTTCATCTTTGAGTAAGCACATGTTTCTGTTAGCCTGGAACCAATCATCTTTAAGTAGTGCCTCCTTAAATATTGACTTCGTTGTGTCTTCAGTCAGGGATGATTTTTTTTTCTCTTGTGCCCGGGTGATTACCTTGGCTACTAGTTGGGTCGGTTGGATCATTGGTTTTATAACTTCAATCTTTTTGCTGTTGTATTGGGGTTTCCTGGACAGTGCATCTGCTAAGAAATTCTTTCTCCCAGGAAAATATTTGAGAGTGAAATTAAAACGTTCAAAATATCGAGCCCACCTTGCTTGTTTTTTGGAGAGTTTCCGTGGATTTCTCAGAGCTTCCAGATTTTTGTGATCAGTCCATACTTCAAAGGGGATTTGGTTTCCTTCCAGGAAATGTCTCCATGTGAGCATTGCCCACCGCACAGCATATGCCTCTTTCTCCCATACGGCCCATCTTTGCTCGGTTTCCGTCAGTTTCTTAGATGTATAAGCACATGGTTGTAATTGTCCACTTTCATTCTTTTGGAGGAGGACTGCCCCAACTGCAACATCACTGGCGTCTGCTTGGATGACAAAAGGTTGTTCGGGATCTGGGTGCTTAAGGACCGGTTCTGCTGCAAACAGGCGTTTGAGTTTCTCGAATGCTGCTTGGCATTCCATTGTCCAGATGAGGGGTTGCCTAGGCTTTGGGTTTCCCCCCCCCCCCTTCGTTTTTAGCAAGTTTGTGATAGGGAGGGCGATGTTTGCAAAAGCTGGAATGAAATTGGCGATAAAAATTTGCAAACCCCAGAAAACTTTGCAATTGTTTGCTTGTGTGGGGTGGATCCCAGTCCAATACAGCTTTCACTTTCTGTGGGTCCATCTCTATTCCCTCATGGGATATTCTGTACCCCAAATAGTCAATTTTCTCTTGGTGGAACTCACATTTGGAGAGTTTTGCATATAGTTTAGCGTCTAAGAGTTTTGTGAGGACTGCACGGAGTAGCTTGATGTGTTCTTCCATCGTTTCCGTGTAGATTAAAATATCATCAAGATAAACTAAAACCCCTTTAAATAAAAATTCATGAAGGGTTTCATTGATCAATTGCATAAACACTGCAGGCGCTCCTTGCAGTCCAAAAGGGAGCACTTTAAATTGGTAGCATCCCAATGGTGTGTTAAAAGCTGTCTTCCACTCATCCCCTTCCTTTATTCTGATGCGGTAATATGCTTCCCGTAGGTCTAACTTTGAAAAAAATTTTCCTTTCGAGAGGTGGGCTAACATGTCCTTCATGAGGGGGAGTGGATACATATTTTCTATGCAAATGCAGTTCAATTTTTTATAATTAACACAAAGACGCATGGAGCCATCTTTCTTTTCACGGAATAACACTGGGGCCGCTATTTTTGGTCTGGCGGGTTCGATGAAACCCCGCTTTAAGTTTTTATCGATAAATGCTCTGAGTTCTTTCAGTTCTCTGGGAGACATGCAATACATCTGTGGTTTTGGGAGTTTAGCCCCTGGTAGGATTTTCGATAGCGCAGTCTGTGGCTCGATGAGGTGGGAGTTCATCACAAGCTTCCTCACTAAATGCTTGGGCCAGATCCTGGTACTCATGGGGGATGTTAATGGGTTTCACAGACTGTCCAGGTCATGGCTGATTTCTCTGTTCTATTCCCCACTCTTTATCCTTTCCTCTGAGCTTTTTGCAAATATTACATCTCTCTGGAATTTTATGGTTCCTGTCCTCCAATTTATTTTTGGATTCCATTTCTGTAGCCATGTGAGACCCAGAACTAGTGGCTCTTCCATCCCTGGGGCTACAATGAATGTGAGCATCTCCCTGTGTTTTCCTAGTCTTAATTTCAATGGTTCTGTGGTAAACCTGGCTGGCTCCCCCCCCGCTATGGTTCCATCTAATTGGCAGAAAGCGATGGGATTTTCCATTTCTTTCAGTTGGATTCCTAATTTATCTGCAAGGGAGGGTTTGATTAGGCATCGAGTGCATCCCGAGTCCAGCAACACTGTAACTTCCTCCCCCTTCCCTTGGCTGGGGATAAACAGTCTCAGGGGTAGGGTGATTGGTTCAATTGGATTGCTTACCAGCGGGTCATCCTCTGGATCACTTTCGGACTGGCTCAGGTCCCCTCGGAGCGTTTGGGATTCTTCCTCAGGTTTGGGGGGGGTGTCGGGATCCCACATCTACTCGGCCTCTCAGGCCAGTCTCCTTCCCTCGAGGGCTGGATGTTGTGGGTTTCCTCCCTGATGGGTGGTCTAACTTTCTGGCAGGAGTCTTCGAGTGGCATTCTGCTGCGCGGTGTCCCTCCTTTCCACACTTAAAGCAACCAGGCGTTCTTGGAGTCATGGTGGATTGGGGTTTGAAAACTTCCCGTTTCCCCAGGGGTGGGGATCTTTTCCAAAACTTACCAGCACGGTGCCGGTTCCGAGTCATGTCTATTTCTGCCTCCTCTGCCATCATGTACCATTCATGCAAGAGGTTTGGGGCCCCACGGGCCAGGCAGGCAGCAGTATAGATCATCATTTAGTCATCTTTGAACCAGCAGACTAAGATATCCTCTGGCCAATCTACCCGGCCGGCCAGATCACGAAATTCCTCGGTGTATTCTGCTACCGGGCGATGACCTTGTTTCACGACTCTGATGCGGTCCTGGGCTTTTCTATCGGCAAGCGGGTCCTCGAAACTGTGGCGTAAGGCCGTCATAAAGCGATCTAAGTTTCTTAATTCTGGGACATTGACGTTGTGGAGCGTTACCATCCATCTGGCTGCCGCTCCTTCAAGAGCTAAGGTGACAATTCGCACCCGGGACCCTTGGGTTGGTAAATCCTGTCCATATTCTTGCATGTAGGTGAGCACTTGTGCCAGGAAAAATCCCAATTTCTGGGGGTCTCCATCGAATTTTACCCCCAAGGGCGGAACCTTCCTCTGTAATTGTATGTTTCTGGGTTGGCCAGGGTTAATTCCCTGATCCGGGGCGTTTAAGGGTCGGGTACCTGGTGTGGCTGCTGGTTCTTCAGCTTGTCCCTCTTCCCACTCAATCTCCACTGAATCCAGGGTGGCGGCTCGGGTTCTCTCACCTTCTGGTTCCCTCGTTCTCCTGCGTTGTCGTCTTTGTGCATCCCCCATGTCGAGGTTCTCCAGGGCTTCCCTCACTAGGCGATTGATGTACCGTCTCATTCGGTCATCGGCCGGTGGCTCCTCATCCCATTCTTCCTGATTTGATAGGGCCTCTAGCTCCAATTTCCACACGGGTTTGCGATTTCCTCGGGTGAGGGTTACTCCCCTGGTTCTTCCATTCCAGGTGTCTCTCTTTCCTACACCTATAGACCACCGGGGCTTGGTGGAGGATTCGCAGGCAGCCTCGCTGTCTTCGATGGGGCACATCGAGTCAGTATCTGGCTGGGTAACTGTTGACGTTTCTCCTCAGCATTCGGCTCCTCCTTGCTCCTTGCTGTATTCAGACATTTTTTTTTTTCTCTTGCAGGATCCCCTCGGTAGAGTGAATTGTTTTAAAAAAAAAATTCCTCTCTGGATTGACCTCTATTGCAGATGCTGCTTTATGTCAGGCTACGGAACTTCTTCCCACTCAAACAATAAGAATGAACTTCTGAGAACCGAACTTATCAAAAGGAATCCTTTATTGAGATGAGACAGTCCAGTAGGAATTCAAAGCAGCATCTGAGGTCCCTCAGGCATACAGTGATAGATAAGGGAGTTTAGAATCCCCCCCCCATCCCAATGTTTACTTAGGGAAACAAAAGCCAATATGTTAATTCCCCTCCCAGCCCCTCTGGGAGGGGATCCTTCCCTTTTAGGAAGGTTTTTTCTCATGTAGCTTTCCCAAGACGTACCTAACTTCCTCCCCCACCCCCTTTTTAGAACGGACTGTTTTTGGAGATTTCCCAGAGCACTTCATCGTGGAGTTTTATGGACCCCTCATCTCCTGGCTGTGCCTCTCAGAGGTGTTAGATTCTGGCCATCTGGCTTCTTCCCCCCCCCATTGTATCATGTATGGGTGTGCATATTCGATATAAGGTTAAATATATTCAGGTTACATCAAGAAAGGATTTCTTTATCAGTTCCCCCCCCCCCCCTTTTTCTTCTTCCTCTGAAGAAATGACAGATACACGGATCTGACATAAACATTTCTTAAGTGCAAAACTATTGCTAAATTCTTGAAAGTGTGTGAATATCAGTGTATAGTAGTACTTAATTTCTTGTATTAAATCAAATCAGACTCAACTAACTGAACTAACTAACTCAAATTCAGCTATAGTTAATAATCAGCAAGGTAACAAAAAAGAAAAGAAAAAGAAACAATAAGTAAAAAAGAGCTAAGACTGTAATTTTCATATAAAACTTAAAATACTTACTTAAAAACCAGACTAAAGGAAAGTGTTAATAAAATACAGTAAAACAAAAATTGATGAAATAAAAACACAAAAATAGAAATATAAAAAGAACAAAAGAGCAAAGAAACATCATAATGTAATTCTTCTAAATTTAAGACACCTTATGTCTTTTTATGGAAATTGGTACAGAGAGAAATACCCCTTTGTTGATGATGGTGGAATACTAATCTGTGAATTGAAAACAAAGCACTTCTCTATAAATATATTCGGTATTTTGTTCAAAGTAGTACAAATATATCTGCATGCAAACTGGAATAAAAAGGGTAACATCTTTATTAATTTAGAAAGTACTTCTTCTATTGATTTTGAAAATATGAATAGATAATCTCAAATTAAAAAAGAAATATGTCTACTTTCAGAGTCCGTTGGAAGTAAGAAATAATCTAAAGAATATTTCACATGTTCAAGTAGTAATGTACATATTTTCCTATTGTTTCCCTTCTGTGTATGCATGGCATAGATTTCATGGGATATTATTGTTTACCCTGCAGACATAGTCATGACTTAAAATCAGGGATATTTAAATTAATGGTCTATTATGTTAATGACACTATTGTTTCTTTTTTATTCGTATCCATTTCATGTATTCATAACCATGTTTATACTTAAGCCTGTTATGCCTAATACTTGCTTGACAAATAAATAAATAAATGAAAATAAAATAGATTGCTTTAATTCATATAGTAAATCTTATATCTTATTTGGATATTGCAAATAAGAATAACAATAATAGTATTATTATTACTATTTAACAATCAACTCTATTTTCACAGGCAGCTATTGTGTAACAGATTTACTATCTTCTCAATATTTCGGTAATTGTATTTGCTCATTATAATATTTCGTTTCTGGATCCATCTGATTTATTGTAGAATATATAATTAAGTAGGTATTGCCCTAAATAAATGTATAGATTTAGTCTTTGTTTCTATTTTAAAGCATTTGTGCAAAAGTTTTGAATTTTAACCATTAAATATTAAAGTTGGAACACTTTGTATTTTGATTATTATTTTTTAAATTAGGGCCTTACCAATTTTCTTACATCTTCTAATGAAACCCATTTCCAAAACGGGAATAAATGTTTCCCTTTCTGAGGCTTCATCATTTTTATTTCAACGTGTCTTCATATTATGGTAGATTTTTGTATTTGGTAGATCAAATAGTATTTGTTTTTTAATTATAACTATGTTTTATATTTATTACTTATAAGTAAATATCTTTGGTTAAGCAATATGAAAACAACAAAATGCTAATTTTTAATAGAATTTGAATTACTTTTAGGATTGCTAATATAAGAAACAAAACATCTCAACCTAATCAGCATCAAGATTTGAGACAAGCCAGTTGAAACACAAAGCCCCCTTGTCACTCATGCGTTGCAAGAAGTACAATGGATTCAGTGCAAAAGAAGCAGACCCTGCAATTAAATGGGACAAACACCAGAACAGGTGTGCTTCTCTCCTTGGTTAGTTTCTATCCATTATATCTTGTCTTGCCTTTTAATGGTTTGACACACACACACCTCTCATCTTTGTAGGATACTCTCAAATATTGGAAGGCTGCTACCTAGTCCTTCTTTTCATTAGACTACACATTCCCAGTTCCTGTAACCGTTATAACGGTGTAACCCCTCTAACTATTCTTGTTGAAGATTCTTTACTCAAAGAGACAATAGCCTTGTAGCCAGGGGTGGGATTCAAATTTTTTAACAACCTGTTCTGTGGGTGTGGCTTAGGTGGTCGGCGTGGCTTGGTGGTCATGTGACTGGGTGGCCATGGCTTGGTGATCATGTTATTGGCTGGGCATGGCCAACTCAATATCACTCACATCGAGGCCGGCATCTCCTCGCCTGGCCTCTCGTGACTGTGGGGATGCTGCAACAGTCGTAAGTGTGAAAAATGGTCATAAGTCACTTTTTTCAGTGTCATTGTAACTTTGAATAGTCACTCCACACAAGCAAAGTACAAGCAAAGGAGGGGAAAAAAACTCCAGAGATGTCCCTGAGACAGGAATGTAGTAAGGGTTAACGGAGAGGCAGTTTCTGTAAGCAACACCAGAATGTTTCCTTCCTGCCTTCTTTACAGGATTAGGCCAGTAATTTCTCCAAACTGCTTCAAATGTTAACAACTGGTTCTAGCAAATAGGTGTGAACTGGTAGAATCTCACCCCTGCTTGTAGCTTTGGAGACACAAAACTAAAGAGTTTCAGATTCTATGGAATAGCAATCAAAATTCTAGAATGAGCACATGGTTTGATGTTTGTCATGAACTATTACATTAATAGTATGTGAGGTGGAGAACACACAACCTCTAACGGCAAACTATTCTACTGGTTAATTGTTCTCACTGTTGGGAAATTGTTCCTTAGTTCTAGGTTGCTGTTCTGTTGATTAGTTTCCATCCATTGCTTCTTTGGTGCTTTGTAAAATAGGCTGACCCCACTCCTTTGTGACAGCCCTTCAAATATTGGAACACTACTCATCATGTCATTTCTAGTTTTTCTTTTCATTAGACTAGAATTCACTAGACTATCCAATTCCTGCAGCTATTCTTATATATTTCAGGCCCTTAACCATCTTTGTTACTCTCATCTGTACTCTTTCCAAAGTCTCAACATCTTTTTTTTTATATTGTGGTGACCAAAAGTGGATGCAGTATCCCAAATGTCTTACCAAAGCATTATAAAGTGATACTAATACTTCAGTGATCTTGATTCTATCCCTCTGTTAATGCAGCCTAGGAGTGCATTGGCTTTTTTGGAGGTTGTAGCACACTGTTGGCTCATATTTAAGTGATTAGGATTCCAAGATTCCTCTCAGTTATTGTTATTGAGCCAGGTTTCACCAATATGTACCTGTACATTTGGTTTTTCCTACCTAAGTGTAAAAATCTTATTTTTCTTTCCATTAAATTTCATTTGGTAGATAGGGCCCAGTGTTCAAGTCTGTCGAGATCTATCTGAATCTTGAGCGTATCTTCTGGGGTACTGGCTATTTTTGCCAGTTTGGTGTTGTTTGCAAATTTGATGAGTTCTTCATTTTATGCTGAAGAGTGCTGGGCCTAAGATAGAACCTTGGGCTACTCCACTGCTTACTTCTCTCCATATAGATGTATTTCTATTAAGTACTACACATTGAATCAAACTATCTACTAGCTACAGTTTGTCAGCCAGTTACATATCAACAACATATCAACAACAGAGTGGTCAATGTCTGGAATACTCTACCTGACTCTGTGGTTTCTTCCCCAAACCCCAAAAACTTTAATCTTAGACCATCTACAATTGACCTCACCGCTTTCCTAAGAGGTATGTAGGGGGCGTGCATAAGCGCACCAATGTGCCTACAGTCCCTGTCCTATTGTTTATTTTTCTTATATGTACCCAATTCATGCATTCATAACTATGTATATACTTATACCTATTATCTTGCAAGCAATTGATAAATAAATAAACAAACAAACAAATAAATAAATATCCATCTGGTGGTGGTGCTGTCTACCCCACATTTTTTCTAACTTACCAAGAAGTAGGTTGTAGTCTACTTTGTCAAATGCCTTACTAAAATCCAAGTATACTATGTTATCAGCATTCATTCTACTAATTTAATCACTTTGTCAAAAAATGAAATAAGATTTGTTTGGCACGATTTTGACAACCCATGTTGGCTTTTGGTTATAACTTGGCTTGTTTCTACATGTCCATAGATCTGTTGATTGATTATCTTTTTCAGGATTTTCCCAGGTATTAATGTCAGACTGATTCATGTAGCTTCCTGTAGCTTTCTGTTTTTCCCCTTTTTTGAAGATGGGAACATCAACTCTTTTCCAGTTCTATGACATTTTCCAATGCTCCAGGTAAGATTCAGTTCAATAGTTATGAGATCACATCTGCCAGCTCCTTCAGAACTCTGGTATGTAATCCATTAATTTTACAGTATTTACCCGAAGAAAAGATGGTTTTAAATTTATCATGATTAAAAGAAAGAACAGACAGAAAACAATAATCAAAACATGTACAGCAATTAAGTGCAATTCCCAGCTTCTCCACCTAATAAATCTAAAATTGCTAATTCCAACAGTCTCCTTCAATTCCAGATTTACTCCTCCTCTAAATATTATTCAAGAAACCATTTCCAAAAAAGTCTGTGATAACTCAAAGAAAAGTAAATTTATAATAATTGAATTGTATATAATTGTATATAACGTCCAATATACACTGTATATCAGACAACTGAATGGTTCCAGAGGTATTTCATGAAAAAAGTTCTCCACTCCTCTACTCACAATAGAATCCCTTATGCCACCAGGTTTGAAATTCTGGACTTGGATAATCTGGAACTGTGTCGCCTGCAGTCCAATCCAAGCATAGTACATAAAATTGTCTGCTGCAATGTTTAACTTGTCAATGATTTCTTCAGCTTCAAACCACAATAATACACGGGCAAACAATTGATACAAACTCAAGGTAAACTGCTTCAAACTTGATTGCAGAAAAGATGACTTCAGCAACAGAGTGGTCAATGTCTGGAATGCCCTATCTGACTCCATTGTTACAACTCACATCAACCTCACATCGACCAACCTATTCCGCCAGGGGCTTGCCACACTTGCCTACCAGTCCCTGTCCCCTTTATCACTATGTATCTTTTTTATGTTTAACCTATCCTGCATCTTGTACAGACAACAAATAATAAGAACATATAATATGGCTGCATAAAAAAAATGTTTATCTTTTCCCTATCAATTTTCCAACACTTATTTATTTATTACATTGCTTGAAAAGTTAATAAAACAGTATGATACATGATATATAAGAAAATCATAATGTGTGGACCTTGGATTCGGTTTTCTCCTGTAGAATTGTAGTTCTTGCGCGTTTCGATGATTCATTCCTTCAGCTTGGTCTTCGTTTGTGCTTCTGATATGTGAGCTTGAGCTGCTCTCCTTTAATTCTAGTGGGGAACTGTTGGTGGGGATTGCTTTTCTGATTGGTGGGGTGTTTTCTAATTGTGGGGTTTGGCTGTTGTTGTTGGGGTGTGTCTGTTCCGTGGGGGTTTGTTGTATAGGTATCTATTTGGGGATTGCAGATTTAGCTGTATCTGCTGTTTGCTCATGTTGTGTTGCGAAGCAACAAGGATAAGCTCACCACTCAAATTCCTCGAAGAAACCCAACGAACTCCCACTGAACAGAACACACAGCATCGACACAGCAACCTCCAACCAACAGAACACAGCAACCCCACCATGAAACCCCACCATCAGAAAGCCACCCCCCCCAATAGTCAACCCCACTATAGTGTGATAATCGCAGCTATCTCTTAGAAGCACAGCCGAAACCAATCCTGCATGATAAGGACATCATCGAACTCCCTAGATATTCCAATTCTACTGGAGAAACCGAAGACCAAGATCCCATACAACCGCAAAGAAAACAAAAATTATAATTGTATTTCGAGATTTACGGAGAAATCCTGAGAGCCACCAAGACATACTCAAAGAAGACAAAAGCCTGAAGATGATGAATGAGACTTCATCGAAACGTCGCCTAGATATTTCCAATTCTACGCGGGAGAAAACCCGAAGAATCAAAGATCTGAAACATTAGGACAGGGACGGTAGGCACGTTGGTGCACTTATGCATGCCCCCTACAGAACTCTAAGGAAAGGGGTGAGGTCAATAGTAGACAGTCTAAGGTTAAAGTTTTTGGGGTTTGGGGAAGAAACCACAGAGTCAGGGAGAGTATTCCAGACATTGACCACTCTGTTGCTGAAGTCGTATTTCCTGCAATCAGGTTTGGTGCGATTAACCTTGAGTTTGTATCTATTGTTTGCTCTTGTATTGTTATGGTTGAAGCTGAAGTATTAATTGACAGATAGGACATTGCAATGTATGATTTTATTTACTATACTTATATCGGACCGAAGGCGGCGTAGTTCTAGGTTTTCTAGGTCTAGAATTTCAAGTCTGGTGGCATAAGGTATTCTACAACGAGTAGAGGAATGAAGAACTCTTCTTGTAAAATATTTCTGGACTTTCTTAGCTGTGTTAATATCAGATATGTAATGTGCGTTCCATTCACTTACTCATACATAGAAACACATTTGCTCTTTCCAGGAAAAAAACAATACAAAGAAGAAAAATCAATATGGAGACTGAAGGAAGAAGGAAATCCAATTACACTTGAAAGAAAGAAAAATGAGGGGAACTAAATTGAATGGAGAAAAGAAAAGGTGAAGAGGTAATTCAACAACAAACAGGATGAGTAGAAAATGGCAGCAATTACCGTTTTCCACATCTCTACTAATACACGCATACACTAAATGTGATGCTGCTAATATGAATCCCTCATCTTCCACTAAGTATGGCAGGGCTATTCCCCAGGAAAGCATGCATAGGATTGCAGCCAAAATAACCACAAATTGACTCTTCATTTCTTCTTTTTTAACCATGTATACATGGTCTCATGTGGTCATGAAGCCTGCTCTTTTCATTCCATAAAATATTTTTTCTATATTGTAATACTTTTTTATATTTCTGCAATTTGACAATATGATTTTTTTCTTTTATATTGTAATTACCTTCCCTCATCCAAACCTAGAACCTGCAATACATTTTACATCGCCCAACTTCACATTTGCTACAGTCTCTGTCCTTTGTTTCAACAGAATGGATCACTCTGAAGGTGGGGTCACCAAAGATCAGAGGGCCATTGGATGATATCAAAGTTTTCTCTTTCTTTTTGTTGCATTGGGTGATAATCCAAGTTAATCTGGTCCAGAAATGATAATCCCAGTGAGTGTCTAAAGCAGGGGTGTCAAACTCAATTTTATTGAGGGCCTCATCAGGATTGTGTTTGACCTCGGGTGGGGGGCGCAGGGAGGAGCATGGCCATGTGGAAGTGGCCAGCTTGATATCACTCATTGAGGTTCTATTTTCGGCCATGTCATTCTCCCAGACTCCGTTTTCAGCCACGACGGCCTCCTGCAGCAAAAATGGAGCTTGGGTAGGCTATGCGGCCCACCAGGCTCTGTGTTTGGCTGTGATGGTCTACTGTAGCCCTCTGCCAGCAAAAATGGAACTTGGAGAGGCTGCGCACAGCCTTCCTGAGTTCCCTTTTCATTGCCAGAGGCACTGCGGACTAATCCTTTGCTTTTCCAAGGTGGGCCTGTGGGCCAGATCTAAGCACCCTGAGGGCCAGATTCGGCTTCTGGGCCTTGGGTTTGATGCCCCTGGTCTAAAGTGACATAAAAAAACCAGCCAATTATGCATCTGAAATTTTCAACCCTTAAACTAAGAATTACAGCTTAATCTCCCATGAGAACCAATTCACTCTCAACAGAGTATTGATTATGCACACTTTTTTTAGCCAATAAAGGCTATATTTGATGATTCAACTAATGGACTATATTTTTTAAGAAAGGCATATGGCCCTTTATCTAAGCAGTTCAGCACTATTCCAGAGATCCATAAAGAAAGAGAAACTTGTGCTTAGTCCTTCAAAGATGCAAGTACAGAGTTTACTTTATGTCTCATGCTGGGCTCCTCAAATCTTTCAACTTGTTTGGAGCCATACACAGATTCAGTTACATTGATAAATATTTCTAAATAGTTATCTATGTTCTAAATTCTATAATAATTGAATTATTCATACAATATTATGCTTTATAGGATAATGGATACTACTGGACCTGGGCTTTGCACAGGGATGAGATTCAAATTTTTTAACAACCGGTTCTGTGGGCGTGGCTTAGTTGGTGGGCATGGCTTGGTCATGTGATTGGCTGGGCATGGTCAACTCAACATCATTCACATTGAGGCTCCTCGCCTGGCCTCTCGTGACTGTGGGGATGCTGCAACAATCGTAATAAGGGTTAACAGAGAGGCAGTTTCTGTAAGCAATGCCAGAATGTTTCCTTCCTGCCTTCCTTACAGGATTAGGCCAGTAATTTCTTCTAACAACCGGTTCTCCGAACTGCTTAGAATGTTAACAACCAGTTCTAGCGAATAGGCGCGAACCTGTAGAATCCCACCTCTGGCTTTGCACCAGAACCTTATCCATGCATATCACAGAATGCTGCAACCTGCTGTAGAAAATTGGAAGGCAAAAAAAAAAAAGAAAAGTGTGTAGTTATAAATCTAGCCTTCTCTATTCAAAAGTAGCAAGGTGCCTAGCATAGACTAGCTCTACAAATTGGGGCTGATCAGTGCAAGCTTGCTCAGACACAGCATAGATGCTTATTTATTTAAGAACTCTCCTGATTGCGGTATACTTCATTACTAACTCTCTGTGACAGCCCAACCATACATACTCCATATCTTGCTTCAAGCAAAATAAGAGAATATGACTCTGTTTGACATGTTTATTGTTTTATCCTTTTTTTTCCTGCAAGTTGCCCAGAGTCATTTATTCTGAGATGGACAGTCCTATGAATTTGACAAACAAACAAGTATCTTTGGAAATCTTAACTGTCCCCTGGATTTAGAAACATAAATTATCTTGCCCTTGAATCTGAATTGCCAGTAAGAGTTTTGTACAAATGCAAATCTGTACTCCTAAAAAGTCCATGGCTTAGTATGATGAGTTCACTACTATTTCTAATTGTCAGTCTTGAATTCTTGCTATTTGATTTGAGTATCATTAGCTAAGACATTCAACCTTGAACATCACTGTTGAAGACAAACAATTCAAGATAACTAAATAAGATTTTATCTTTACAGTTCTAGCTTATATTTCAATTCTTCACTTTGGGAAAATAAAGAACACTTAAATATTTCTACATAAACAAAATACGCTTGCCCGTCCTACAAAACAGTACATTAATAGGTTACAAAGATTGACCAGTCACGTGTGACTTTCATTGTATTATATTGTTTTCTATATTTTCTCTGGAATCATGCTTTGCTTTGTTTCATTTTAATCATTTTCTCTGTCCAGTCTTTTTTTGAGTATGCACTTTAGCATACCACACATGCCCAGTTTATGTGATAACAAGGATCTTTTCACCAGACTATTCTATTTAACATTACAATGACCCACAGAAAGGTGGAATCCAGGATTAAAGACTGGAGGACTGCAAATATTTTTCTTTCATCTCATTCCAAAAGAGCTGTAAAAAACAGCAAAGCAATCCAGGTTTCTCGATGAATTTCATATCTAATAACAAACACTGAGTGGATAAAAGAGGCAAAGAAATATAAAAGACAACTAATATACTAAAAAAACTGGCGCAGGAATAGATCTATGGCTTGTTCTGAGTGGGCTGTATTCTTTCTGCACTTCTGTTGAGGACATCTGTTTCAACCAAAATGATAGTTTTTCCTGCTGGAGACTTCAGATCTGATTATTATTATTCATTTCTTTAGTAATGACTGTATCTTTTGATATGGATATAAACATGAAGCTGCCCTTGAAGGGTGAGGAACTGTGGGTGCAAATAAATGTGACTGCTAGGCTGCTTTGTGCAGTTCAGTATTTGAATCCTATCACACTGATTCTGTTTTGGCTTTATTTTCACACCAATTTGAGACGGTTATTATCTATAAAGCTCTAAATAGTTTGTGGTCAGAATATTCGAAGGACTTTTCACTAGACTTATTAGCAAAGCTTAAACATGGGGAGGTAGACTAGAAACTTTATTTCAAACCAATAAGCTAATGAGAATTATATCACAGATGCCATACTAAACATTTGAAACTAAATCACCGAACATGTTAATACTTAAGTAGAAATATGAATGTGGGCTACTGATTAGAGCAGTGCTTCTCAATCTCAGGAACTTTAAGATGTATTGATTTCAAACTCCCAGAATTCTCCAGACAGTGTATTGCTGAGATTGAGAATATTATGTTAGATAATATCAAGAACAATATTAGAGAGAGAAAAATTGAGAAAAACGGAATTCTGAACAATACTACTGCTGTTTTTCTCAGAAACTTTTAGGACAGTTGGTGTTTTATAATTAAATCATATTTGTAGCATGAGGTGTAGCTTTGCACCCTCCATTTCAGAAATTTCCAGTTTTATAAGCTTGAGAAAGAAACATCTGGTGAAGGGACAAATTGTAACTGAGAGCATAGCACGATTTAATGGCAGATTTAAAGAATCCAAGTACATGTAATTAAATGCCAGCGCAGTATGTGTAAAGCAATAGTTTAAAAAGCTTCAGCACAGAGCCAGAGGTGGTATTCAGCAGGTTCTGACTGGTTCTGGAGAGCCGGTAACACACATTTTGAGCAGTTCGGAGAACCGGTAAATACCACCTCTGGTTGGCCCCGCCCCCATCTATTCTTTGCTTCCCGAGTTCTAGTTGATTGGCTGGGTCTTCTTTCGTTGCCCTGCAGAGGAGAACGGAGCTGGAAAGCAGTTAGTGGGGTGGGGAGGGAATGGGACTTTTGCAGTAACCTTTCCCCAGGAGTGGAGAGGGAATGGAGATTTTACAGTATCTTTCCCGTGCCACACCCACCAAGCCATGCCCACCAGCCACGCCCATCAAGCCACACCCACAAAACCGGCAGTAAAAAAATTTGAATCCCACCACTGCACAGAACTTGTTCATTCCTTGCATGAGTTTGTTGCTTCCAAAGTTACATATGCAATAAAACGTATTGTGATTCAGTGTCCAGCTCACAAGTTAACTTTATATTGAACAATGGTTAAAATAATGGCTAAAATAATTATTTACAAACGAATAAATTTTTTTGAAAGTAGATTAAAAAAAATTATACTCTTTACTGCTAAAATAGAAATGGCAACAAACATATTTTTGGAAGGTATCAGTAATATATTGTAATATGTATGTATATATGTATATATTTATTTATTTATTTATGATTTACATTTGAAATGCATGTGAACATGACACTGAATTAACTATTATGGATTCAAACAGAAGCATTCTAAGTCTTACTGACTTAGAATATTTGTCTAAAACATGGATTCAATTTGGCTACATGTGGATTCAAAAAAATCTCATTGTGTAATTTTTATTGCAAAAAGAATGTAAAAATACCTGGGAAAGGGAATTCTGTATTATTCAGTATTTAAATATGGGAAAGGGAATTCTGTATTATATATTTAAATATATTATTTAAAATGTCTTTGTATAATAATCACTCTGAATTACTTGATGAAATAACATCATATAAGCAATAGCTTTTAGACTTATATACCGCTTCATAGTGCTTTACAGCCTCTCTAAGTGGTTTATAGTCAGCATATTCCCCCCCACTCAACAATCTGGGCCCTCATTTTACCAACCTGGGACGGATAGAAAGCTAAGTCTACCTTGAGCTGGTCAGAATCGAACTGCTGGCAGTCAGCAGAATTAGCCTGCAATACTGCATTCTAACTACTGCGCCAACACAGCTCTTATTTGCATACATTTTGTTTTCTTCCTCTTACATTGGCAAAATATTATGCAAAGTCATTATAATTCATATCTTCTTAATTACCATCAGCACTTAATTGGCAAAAACCAAGTTAGCATGTCTGAGAACTAAGGTTATAGGAGTTTTTATTCTTTGAATTTAAAAGTTACTATTTTGCCTGGTATCTCCAATTAGGTTCATGTCAAACAACACAAATTATTCTCATCAGATATTTATCTTATTAATGTTGGGAACAGTCAAATCTTGGGCCAAAGTATAACTGCTTTGAAAACAGCCTTTCGTCTTTCAAATAACTATTACATTTCCATGTGTGTATATATTCAATGAAAACAATGTTCAGTTGACTCCACACATTTATTTTATTGGTCTTCTATTCTTATTAATTAATAAGTGAATTAATAAATGAATAGAATGTTAAAAACCATGAGATAATAAACATGATTTCTCTTGGAATTTACAACACTGGGTTTCTAGAAGATCTTGATTACTGAATGTGTTATTAATGAAACCTAAGTGTTTGGGGCTTTCATGCTAGCACATATTCTCAGGAGAAGATTCAGGAAGTAGAATATTTACACTGAAGTTTGTATGGTGGATTGCCGGCAATGGAACTAGTAACATTCCTGCTCCTCAATCTCTCTTGTGGTAACTCAGTAACTAAGAAAGCCAGGATAATTTGGCTAAAATGTGAAGGGTTCCCAAGGGGATTTGTGCATTATATTCCCTTCCGCTCTGAATGTGTAATAATACAAATCAATGTAATAATACAAATCAATGTTTTAAAGTTGAAAGACCAGCCAGTAATTTCTGCTTCTAACATAGCCATTTTATAACATTCATGACATTTGGAAATGTGATTATTTCTTCTTATGAAATTGACTTGCCAAAACATTGGAATGAGAAAGACTTTCTCCAGGTATTGCCACGTCCACTATCAAGACTTTTTTTTTTTGTCTTTCTGTCATCAGTTCTTAACTCTGGCATGTTGAATGGCAGATGCTTGTCAGTTTGAATTCTAAACTCTAAGCGCACTTCATTTTCTATAACTTGTTTAGTGGTCGCTTGCTTATAGGCGAGCGGTATTTCCAAGGCACAGTTGCTATTTCTTGGTCATGCTGTTGCTTGTAGTCAATTTCTGTGATCTTCTGGAAACAGCTAGCTAGGTAGTCCACAGTTTTTTCAGCATCTTTGCAGATATGGCCTGTTGCTATCTTCTCAATTACATTTCGGTATGTATTTATTCTGAAGGTTGGCCTTGTGCAGCCAGAATCATCCCCTCTGTTTCTTCTTCAATTTTCCTGCTCCTAGATATTGCCAGGTGTTGTTGTTATCTGCTTTGCCTGCTATTTTTTTTTTTTTAATGTATTGGGCATGCAATAGTTTGCCTAGCCACGTCTCTTTTCTATTTTTCATTCAATCTATCTTATAAGCCAGTTTAGTATTTTATTCAGGAAATCTTCATGATGTACTAGCTTCTGTGCATCTTCTTCACTTTCCCGCAGATATTCTTCCAATGATCCTTTTTCTTGTTCAGTTGTCTGGTATACTTTCAACATCACACACCCACTTATTTTCATTGGTAAATAGAGTCTGTCAATATTATTGTGTGAATGAAGGGCATGATTCATTTTCATTATTTTTATGATCTTTCTAACCCGAACTTCTACTTCAGTTTAAGTCCTGTCCACCATTACAGCTGCATAATTAATGACTGAAACAATTTTTCCCATTGATTATAAAGGCGACACATTTGCCCAGTCCAAACTCCATTGCAATATCTTGGTTGTATAATCAGTTCTATTTCAGATTGTATTCAACAGTTTCAGATTGTCCACGTAAAAGAGATATGATAGTTGGCAGATGTTTTTAATGTTTGATGATCATGGCTTGAACTTGTTCAGTATTGTTGACAGAGAAATCAGTGTAAATACAAACAGTAGTGGTGATAGTGAATCTCCTTAGAAGATTCCTCTCTTGATATTAATCTCTCCCAATCTGTCACCAATCTATCACTAACAACCATATCTTCCATTATGCCATCAATTTTTGTCCAAAACTTCTGTTGTTTCTAATGACTTGTTATTTCTGGCACGTAATCCAATCACGACAGGGAATCAAATGCCTTCTTCAATGCAATATATATTCACGCTGGTTTTATTTGTTTGTTTGTTTGTCTATTAGATTTATTTGCTGTCTATTTGGCCTTAAGATAATTCAATGTCTTCTTTTTAATCTTTCAGTGTTCAAAATCATCTTATCAATTAGGGGCTGATATTGGTTTCTATGCTGTTTGGACACTTTTCCTTTCTGGCTAAAGGGGAAAAACTTTGTTTATAACTAGATACGGTTGGACTTCACCAGTAACTACATCAGTAAGCTATTTAATTTTTTTTCATAACCAAGTAATTGGCCCGTAGTTGCCTGGTGCTGCTTGCTTTCTTTCTTTCAAAGCTGAAATGACATTTTAAAAAATGTCAGCAGATTTAAATGATGTCCAAACCAATTCCAGTTGAACCTCCTAAAAGTAAGAATGGTTTAGCAATTATTACAGGAGCTGGCTGGTGGCTAGTTCCTTCCTGTTTGCAGGAATATGTGCAGCTGCCTAGCTTGATTTACTGCCATTCTGAAATAGAGGTGTTGGACTTTTCCAACTTCCTATTTCTAACACGCATCATTATAATTAAAATGATAAGAATTTGTCATGCAAGTATCATTTCCAAGTAGCTTAATCCTTACACTGAAAATACAGTCACAAACCACCTTTAAAAGGACCTTTGTCTTTAACAGTATTACTAAGGTTCTGTTATGTTGTTTCCTTTTAATGCATGAAGCACCATGACTGCTGAGATTTATTCCATGTAAATATGTGGGTTGATTAAATGAAAAGGAATGAATTAAATACCTGGTCATTTCTGGCAAAACAAAGCATAATATACAGAAATGTCCTTTTAAAATATCTAGAATTGATGGAATCCTTTAAAAGATCAACTCACAGCAAAATGCAAAGCTTTTCTTAGGAAGGAATACACTTTTACCAATATTACAAGGTTTACTTATAATAAAATATTATCACTTGCTAAAAAGTTCAGGAAATGGTTTTACTGATATTTTTGTAGCATTCGAAAAACATTTGGATACATCATGACACATTTATAAATATTTTTGTCAGGACTACTTGATAAAGCATTCTTAACTTACAGCATCAAGGGAAATGCAAGTTCCTATTTAATCAAGCATGCCAGTGAAATTTGATCAGCTATTAAGATGAAACATAAGTGACCATCACTTAAAAATATAATTTAATTATATTTTAATTACACGTAAATGTATTGGATCCAAAGATATATAGCAGCCTAACTAATGAGAAGTAATTCAGTACATATAGCAAAGATTCATTTGGAACTTAGTCCTATTACAGATTTTGAATAGGTTGTCAGCAATATACAGTAGTTAAATTTATTTGCTATCGAAAAATGAATTTCAAATAGTTTCTAAGTGAAGAAGCCTAACAGTTTCTTTTATAATAAATAATTTGATGTATTATAACATTCTTTGACACTGAAAGTCAAAGAAATATGAGAAATGAAACAATGGAGAATGTACAGTGTTTTGCTATTTGCAGAAAACCATTGAAAAAGTTGTGTTTATCAACTAAGAAAATTGGCTATATCATATTTTACTCTGATTATAGAAGATACTAAAATAAGATGGGCTTCTCATATGCATCAAAGTCACTGTCTAATAAGTGATCAAAGCACTTTTATCCAATACTTACTGTGAATAATACAGTCAATGCCTGTTCATGCTACAAGCATTTATAGGGTTTTTTTAATTGGTTTTAAATGGTTTTAGTTTTTATATTCTCAACTGAGTTTTAATTTTTCAGCCACCTTATTTAACCTTTTTTAATTGTTTTCAAATATTGTATTTGCTTTGTGTTTTAACTTCGGCTGTACACCGCCCCGAGTCCCCGCAGGGAGAGGGGCGGTATATAAAACTAATAAATAAATAAATAAATAAAGCACCTGGATATATCATCATTATATTTTTTTCTTTTTATCAATTATCATATGCCTGTTGCTTTTTCAAACAAAAACAACAATGACAAATTGCGGAATGGTTTATGGAAACAGCTCTAGAGAAAAACTTTAAATACCAGCTGGAATAAAAATTAGAAAGTTATAATCTGCACTGAAATGTATATAGTATGGAAGAAGAAAGTGAACCAAAAAAGACTAGACTGAACGTGTGGTTATGCATAAAATGAGCTTTGCATAGCATTATGGGAGTAGAACTTGATACCACTATTTTCCTATATAACTCCCATGCTTAATTTTTGCAACAACAGGAAAATAGCATTCAAAACAAGTACCTTTTTTTATTTTACAAACTACTATAGCCCATAAATTAGAAGTCTCATGGAATTGTACCTGAGTAACAAATCTTATCAAAAGTCATAAGCTTTCACAAGCCGCAGCCCATTTAATCAGCTCCATGGAATGGCTAAGCTAAAGCAAGATTTAAATTTGGATGGTGGGAGTGGGAAAAATGGTAGACAGTGGGCTATGAAGAAATAGTTAAATATGATTATATGTGAGCTATATTCAAATGTCATAACAATTAACATTTGCAATATGTTGAAAAACCCTGCTGTATTTGTTGAGGCCTTTTGTGATAGCTTGAAACCTTTGCATGTACGTTTAGCAATCTCTAGCAAAATTGTGCTTGGTAAAGGTTCTTTTTTCCAGAATGATTCCTCTATGACAGAGCTGTCAAACTCAGGGCCCACAGGTAGGATGCATCATGTGCTGGCCATACCTATGCCTGGAAGGGGGAAAAAGTTGTGATATGTCACGTGACAACCCAGTGATGACATGAGTTTGACACCCCTGCTCTAGGAGATTGGTAGAAATATTTTAACCTATGAAGTGGAAATTACTTTATCCTTTCTTTGATTCCTGATCTTAATCTTGAGTCCATTATAATGTGATGACATTGTACTCTAAGCCACTCAGAGTCACTTGATAGATGGCATATAAATTTAATAAATAAATGATTTTTTTTTCTGGTTAGAAGGATATTGGTGGCAGATGATAGCATATATCATAATAGAGGAAGAATGTGTGATATGATTAAATTTCTTATTGAACTGGAAATACTGAGCATTATAGTCTTATCACATTTCTATGGAAGCGCTAGATGCTTTCGATGTTGATAATGAGGAGATGGTAATGATTTATTTACTGTCTGTTTATATAAATACTCATGGTGGTTACAATATGTCACATAAAATACCTAATTTACTAGTCTCTTCCAGAACATAACTATATTGTTTTCAATTTATTGTTTTTAAATATTTTTAAAATATTAACATTGGCTTATAATAAATACACATATTTTCAGATAATCACCATATTTCAAACAGCCAATAGCAAGTATAGTTCTGAGTTGCAATTCTTAAACATACAGTGTATAATCATACAGTAATCATAGAATTATGTTCATGTGTATATAGGCCATTTCTTTAAAGAGCCATTCTCAGTTGCATTATGCCTGAATTACTTTAAAAGGTATTGCAAATCTCTCCTTATAAAACAGAATAATTTGTGAAACAAAAAGCAAATACCGTACATTTAAAACTTGAATAGCTTTGTTTTCTCAAGATCCACACTGTTATAGTATTCGTCCAAGAATTGTTGCTCTAATAAAAATAATATATAGGCAACTGATGAAAAGGGATGAAAATTTGCCCAATATCTCTACTGTGGTCCTTTCTGCAGCAAAAAAAAAATATCTCTCAGCAAAGAAAAATATACTCCCGGTACAACTGTGTAAAATACTATTAGATTGCAATCCTATAGATCTTGGTATAATGCTTTCTGAATCTTATAATTATGATATTTAGTTTTGTCTCTTGTGTCTGGGACTTTGAACTCTGAAGTGTTCATCTGTACCACCTTCTTGACAATTTCCAGGGTTGTGTATTTCCAAGGATAGTAAATTCTGTCCTTAGAAAGCTTCAGAGAAGGTAGGGTAGGTACTGAGTAGTCTAGGGGAGGCTGAGTATCTAAGCTCTCTTAATCCTTCTCCTTATTTCTTACCCTGATGTGTCCTCGGAGTAAAATTACAGTCTCCTTGGAATGGTGTTTCTTTAAAAAAAATGGTTAGAGTACTTGAATAAGGGAGATATAAACATTTTTCTCCCTTTATGTCTGCCCCAATGGACACTACACCTCCTTGCAGAACACACTGACCTCTTTACTTGCATAAAAGTAGCAAAGGAATCAAGCATGGAAGGCTGCAAAAAGCTGCTCTCGCCAACTCAATGCACTCCGGAGGCCTAGTATTAATGAAGCTGATAACACAGCTTCCATTTGCAATCGGCTGCCTCCAAAATGGTTGTATGTGAATTCTGGGAACAATAATCCCACACATTTGAAATGCACCGGATGGGAAAAGTTTGCTACACATACTTCCTTGGGAATGATTTCCACTTAATTCACAATGGAGATGTATGCATGCAGTTACACCATAATAGTCTGAAAGAACATATTCTGTAATGTCTTGGGATGAGAAAATGAAGGCAGTAATATCCCTGTTTGTCTGTGGTAATTTCTCAAAAGTGTTCTCTACTCTCCCAATTTTTGCTAATGTAGTAATCTAAAAAAAAAAAAGGTCCACAGAATCAGAATTTAGATTTAGGTAAGTATGTAGCAAAGTGGCTCCCCTTATTAATATTTTGACCCCAATGTATTTAGGACTTTGACAGTATAAGCAATTTCAGCAAATCTGCAGAATTTCTCAGAAGGTGGTTGCAAAGGGTGATGGTTGCCAGGGGAGGCAAAAGCAATTTAGGAAGTCCCCGTAAAAGACAATCTGCTTTTATTTTTATTTTTTATTTTTTTCTCAGAATGTCACATGGAACAATAGTTCCTGAGGGACTCTGGAGGTAAGAAATTTGAATTCTGGAAAGCCACATTGCACAGACATGGCACCTATATAATTCATAAATAATGTCAAGCAAAAAATGGATATATTTCAAAACATTTCTGTTCCCTTAAAATTATACCTGCCTTTCTGGTCACAGAAAGCATGGGAAACATTCACCAGGAGACAACGTCTCGTGATCGATTTCCTGACATTATTTGAATACTGTTATTTACATTTTTCATATGTTTTTAGGACAAGTCTTATAATATATCCTGAACCATATTTTGGATATATTCTCACTGTCTCTCTTTTCTAGACATACACATACACCATTTTTTGGGTGGGTGGGATTTGCATCTCTGCATGTCTCCATTGCTGGGCATAAGAGACTGAGTGAACAATTGGTGCAGCCCTTCTATTCCTTAGGTCCATACTGCCATCTGGCGGTCATCTTCCTGCCAGTCCTCATACAAAAGAGTTCTTATCACAATCCCCTGCCTGTATCTTTGGAATTAAAGCCCACTGAAACGAAGTGGATCTGTCTAATATTGACGTCTTTTGTAAAAGGTTGCATTTAATATGATATATATTTGTCATCTGCATTATCAAATCAAATAATTTTTTTCTTAAAGCCAAAGACCAAAATAAATTACAACCATCTTGCCCTTAATTAAAGCTTTAATAATGCATAATTTTACATAAACACATTAAATCATTTACTTTTCTCTTTTATCATTTGCTTTTTAGCATGTAAGCAATGATAGTTATAAGCCAAAGAGAAAAATGTAACTTTGTCAACTGTCAGGTCACTATTGTGTCACATTCAATATTTTTTATTTATTTGTTTGTTTTATTTTAAGTGTGTCTTTTAATTCTTCTGGCAATTTTATCTGCCTTAACAGGCATAACATGAATTAAAGCAAGCTTTCATGTACATTGAAATAACGGGCTGCCAGAGTTTATACACAAATGATTATGCACTAATACATCCTGGCTTTCTATTCTAGAACATTTATTAAAATCCATTATCATTTCTCACCTAACTGATATTTGTTGGATTAGGTCCACTATTCAAAAAACATATAAAAGAGAAAGAACAATAGCAATTGGAAACCAATCTACTAGAGTATACCAGGTGAGGATAACCAATATATTCATAGCTTCAAACCTTCTCTTTTTTCTTCTTGCTGCATTCCATATAACTTTGCCTTTTCTCCCTTAATCTTTGGTCAAAGCTACGTTCAGAAGTAATGTATTTACCAGAAAGGATGACAATTGTAAATTAATACCACCACTATTCCTGCCAATAAAGATTACATTGAAAACATCATATATTCTCTCTTATATTCACAAAGAATACTCCCAAAGTGTATTCTTTGTGAATGAAGAACCACATGCATTTTAAGATTATCTGCAGAAAATTGTAGACTTCCTTTCAGGTCTATACAGTCCACAGAAAAATATATACCATTTTGACTCCTTTATATTCTGTTTTTATTGGATGATTTTACTTACTCGCTTGTTTTCTGTTGCATTAATTTGGCTATGAAAGGATACTACTAGCATAAGTTATTCAGTTATGAAATTGATTTTCTTAGCAACTTTAGAAGAGTTTGGTTCACTTTGGCATATGTATCATTTCATGCCTATTAAGAACGAACTGCTCCATATTGGAGATAGTTGCATATCTGAGCTAAAAATAAAATCTACATTTTAACCTGACTGCTTTTCAGTAATGGCACTGCCAGTTAAAACTGTCATGTAAGCAAGTTTTTGCATGATCCATTGATTCATCTTCATCAATAGAAAATTAAGATGCCACTTCTCAGATTTGACTTGGCCAATTTTTGTGAGTGACTCAGTAGTTGAAATCCCTTCTTATGTGATTTAGGATATGGTAGTGTGGAAAGTTCCAGTGGGCACCAATTAGGTAAATACATTCACCCACTCCTCCAAAGCTCTCCACAATAAATCTTCTTTGGCTTACGTTGTTCATAACATTTAAGCTATACCGGAAAGAATCTAAGGAAGGTGTTATTGTAATTATCTATTTATTTTCTTTTAAAAGAAATAGGTAGACAATGGAAAACTGTTAGATACATGCATTTATTTTCTATATCAGGGTGTCAAACTCACGGCCCGCGGGCGAAATGCATCACGTGCTGGCAGCTTTAGCAAAGGGGAAAAATGTCCCGATACATCATGTAATGTGAGTTTGATACTCTTGTTCTACACCAGCTCGTTCAAGTGATTAATATTTGCATTGCTCCTATTTTAATCAATATGCTACAGTGAATACCTAAAATATTTTTTCATTTCTCTGCTGCCATACTGAGATATAAAAATTACAGTGAAGAGGCTGAGAATAAAATAATAGTCAAGAATCGTACTTTGTCTGAAGTTTACCTCAGCATTTCAGTTATAGAGATTATCTATATTAGCCAAATGTTTTTACAATGGCTGAAGGAAATAATTAATTCGTGTTCATTAATTTATATACAATTCTTTTTTAAATATATATATATACATTAGTGTATTAATATTATAACATATTTATAACATATCCTGCCATATGCATATTGGTAGCTTAGGAAGCAACTATACAATAAAAAGCTGGTTTTTATAAAGAGAAGTTTCATAATGGTCTTTGGCAAAATATTAAAAAATAAATAAGCCAATTTGATCCTGTGATGTTAATATCAAAATATTATACACTTCAATTTGTATTTCCTAACCCAATCCAACTATCCTGATCACTGACTAATATTACTTATATTATGAAGATTCCAGACAGTTATAAGTTAACTACAGTTGAAATGTTAAAGGAATATGAAGTACAGCCAACAATTGAGAAATCTATTAAGGATGAAATAACAAATCTATAATCTCAACCCAAGCTGAAGATGGCAGTCCATGCAATATGATTTAGTTTAAGCACTGAACAATCAGATAGAGCTGCATATTTCCCCCACATTGTATTTCAAAGATAGTGATGACAGAGGATGAAATCATATATTGGGGATAGAGTGATTTTTCTTATTGAATCATATGCAAGCTCGTATGTCTCTCCAAGTGTCCCAATGTAAGCATTATTTGCCAATATATTTTGGGCATGAGTTCGATGTTACTATGTAGATTTATATCTTATTCCAGACTAATAGGGGTAAATGTATGAAGGAAACTCTCATTCAGATGAATCTGCACACACTATGTGATACACTTGAAAAGATCTTTGGGTAAGTACTACCCACCAAGATGTTGGGGAAGTGAGAATTGGTTTGGGGTCTCTTTGACGGCTACTATTACCATGTAACAACTTATTTCTGAGGCCTGTTCAGATCCTATCCTGGGCCTCTTTAAACTCTACTAAAAGTAATCTTCTCCTGAGCACTCAAAGCTTAATTTTGATGGCTTTGGTGTATTTTTTTCTTACAAAGTATGAATTGAGCATGTTATAAAAGTTCTATTGTATTTTTTCAACATATTATTGATTTTTTTAGTGTCCAGATTTTTTAAAGCATGGGATAATATACAAATAATAATAATAATTTTTCCAGGCTGAACTTTATTTTATTTATTATTTTGTAATTGTGGTTCTCATGTTAATTTACCATTTATCTAATATTTTCTCTTCCTTCTATCTCATTCATTTTTTCCTCCCCTTTCTTCAGTATCAAACTTCAATCCTTTGCATCTATATGACATGAAATGTCTTTTTCTTTTGTCTTTTTCTGATTATTCAGATCAGTCATACTAAAAATGGTAAATTTTAAATAGATACATTTCTATATGAAATATCTGATTATATAGTTAAATGTTTTATTTTCTAACATTTTACCAGACTTAGACATTCATTAGAGATTCATCATCTCCCTATAAAATATAATATCATGGTTTAATTGTGACTTTCTTATTTATGTTAAGTGTATAGTAATGTCTTATTTATTAGTAAATGAGTTAATATGTATTCAGTTGTAATGCTGGTTCATTATAATCTTGGTTTCAAAGTATTATGGCACGCTAATTTAATTTGAATTGTTTTTTTCACTCTCTGACAAGTTCTATTTTGTTTATTTTTAAGTCTTGGGTTTATTTTTATTTTAAAACTTTTATATTTCTCAATTTCCTGATTTTTCAAAGTATATACTTAATTGTCCCTCATCCTAGTGGATTTATTGATTATTTTGATCTTGACTATACCACATTTCTAAAAAGAGGTGGTAAGGATCATTCCTTCCTAGAAATCTTTTTTCTGCTCTAAACAGAGAGAAAAATAGATGAAGAAAATGTATTCTGCATATACCCAAGAACCTTTCGATTAAGATCTATGCTTTTGAGGGCTATGCTTTTGAAATGAAAATAGATTTGAGACTTGGATCCTACTTGTAATAATGGGGTATTGAAATTAATCACAAAAATACAGGGCTGACTCAATGAGTTTCCTTTAATAAGTCTACAAAAAAATTAAAAAAGCCTCGGATACATGACCAATGATGAGAATAGTCATAAGTTTTCCTTTTGTCCAAAGGTTTTTCTGGAAGACTAACATTCTCTTCTTCTCCCTCAGTCTCCCTCCTCTCTCATAAAGAATTCAGTGAAACCTTTAACATTATCAATTTTGAAATGTTGTGAAATTTCAGTGGTATTATATGTAATAATTAATACAAGAAATGAAAATAAGTATTGCCTACATAAGCCTACTCTACAATAAAATAGGTTTAAGATGAACTTGGGGATTTTTCTGCTATGATAGCCATTACATTCAATATGTTAATTTTCACTGCAGAAAGCTGCATGTAACTATAATCTCTAACACATGAATGTGTAGAATATGCTTTTCCATCCACAGGGCAGATCATGGTTTTAGTTAGAATTTCAGAGTTAATTCCTGTGAGGAATTAGCTCTCTCAGAAGGTGACAAAATGACAAAGTACATACTACTAGGACTTATTTTTCTACACGGGCCATCATGTAGAGAGTCAATTCAGCCACCATTATCTAATTATATGACTTTTAAGGTGTTGTATTGATATTCTAAAAATCTGTAATGTGGGCTTTTTATTCATACAATTCCAGCCCAAAATTAGACTGTAAAATCAGGACTAACATGTTCTTCACCATTGCATTTCATTTTATATTGTAATAAGTTTAACAATGTCCAATTCAGTGATGAACATCTTAAGAGATATTGTTAAACAATGAAGTGTGATAAAGGACACATTTCTGCATGTAAATAATTAAGTGGAAAAAAAATGAAATAATGGCAATGGTTGTTAGTTTGGTAGTAGCAGCCACAATAATTTGTTGTTCTATCATTTATCTCCTAAATAAATGTATCTTTCAGTTAAGACATGGATAAAAAACCTGAAAGCTAGCATCAACAACAACAACATAAACCCAAGATATTTCAGGTTTGATTTGGCTCAATATTATTTTTGTTATATGATCTTTCATTATCTACCTACACTGTTTGCTTTGCTGAAACCTCCTGGAAATATATTTATTTATTAATTAGATATATATACCACCTTTCCTTTTCTAACTCATGGTGACATGGACATCTGTCTTCCCTACCATTTTTTACTCACAAGTCTGCAAGGTACACTGGAATAAAAGGGAGTGCCTAGCTTAATTATCCAATGACCTTCTTTGGAAGCCAATGGATTTGAATCAACCTTGTACAAGAAGAATATCAAATTAAGGCCAAGCAGAAGGAGGAAGACTATGTCATATGTTTATTCTGGATATGCTAAAGATTCATTGAAAATATGCCAAGCAAGACTGCTATTCCAGTTATCCTCATTCTAGCAGCATTATTGTATAGGGACAATAATTCAGAACCTTAGTGCCTTCTATTCATTTCTTTCCTCCCCAAATCAAGACAGAGCTCCTTAAAGTGATGTGATTTATCGAGAAAGAGATAGGGGCAGTATAATTCTAAAATGGTAAAATTGCAAAAAGGAAAATGGCTGATCAGTATTTCTTCAGCTATTGCTTTTCAGAGCAATATTCCAGCTGCAGCTTTTGGGTTGCTTCCTCTAGCACTGTCCTTCAACGTATCTTTTCCCAAACAACGCAAGATGTCAAAGATTTGAAATTAGAGTCATAGAAATAATTGTGTCTTTCAGCACACATCCTACATGGAATCTTGCTCCTGAAACAGCCATCTCAAGGGATATAAGAGATCGTCTGCCATGTGCAACCAGTCAGCCATCGATACAGGGTCCAGAAGGAATATCTCACATTGACTCTCATTATATGTATTCTCAACATCTACTTCTATACTGTATTCTACAGAATCAAGAACCAAGCTAAGGAAAGGTTGAGAGATGAAAATGTACTTATCCTTTTTTATAGAAGGATAAAATGAATGGTCGTATATGAAGGCAAAAAGATGTAATTATCAGATTGAAAATTTCTATACATTCTGCAATAGAAAACAATACAACAAATACATAAAAATCCAACCCCAAATAGTCCCTTATTGCAAGAGAAAAAGAGACGAATTGATTTCAAGAAGCAAATACATCAGCATAAAGTGGGATGAATTTTAGAAACAAATAGAGAAAACCACACACCCCTCTCAGACATGTGGACCTTTGGTATTGAGAAGGGTGGGGTCATTCCTAAACTGAAGCTAATTTATGCAAAACAGAAAGAGAACCTGTAATGTGCTTGAAAATTAACTGCCAACATACGCGGTACAATCCAGTTTGAAAGGTGAGGGGGTGGGAGATGGAGAGATCATGGTGACAGGCAATCATAGCTGGATGGATACTCCATAGTTTAAGCACGTCACCCCTCCACCAAGTTTTCCCAAGATTATTTTGGGAGAGATCAAAATGCCAAAATCATTACCCTTCTTCTTTGCATGATTCACTAATGGCAGTTGCTACCCCAACCCTACCAATCTAGGGAACACAAGGAAAGATGGATTACTCACATGCATTGGTGACAGCAAAACTGTTGGCCACCTCCAGATTGTCAATGTGTGGTGACAGTCGGAATTCTGAAGTGGAAAACTGAACCATTCCTACACGAAATGCACTGTATTCCTGATCAGCCCCTCTGGGGAAGAGCCCTCCTGTTGGATGACAGACGAAGATGAAAACAGAACCAGAGAGAGACAGAAACAGACAGAGGGAGAGAGGATATCAGTGCTGCAGGCTGAGCTGGAGGAATATCACTTCTGCTGGGGGAAATAGCCTCAGACTAGAATGGCCCTAACCTCACTGATTTTTAAGGACATCTGTCCTAACCTACAGTAGTGGTCATACCTTGCTTGCTTTTTAGCAATTGCAAACCCTGATTAAGTTTGGTGGACATGTTGAGGGCGGGGGCCACTCTGAATATCCTTCATGTGAAGATTTGCATCCTTCACTCATCCAGACCCCTTCTGGTTTTCTTTCTTTTAAAAAAAATAAAATAAATCCATCCAGGGGATCCGATTTCATGATTTCAGAGGGAAATGTCATCTGCACAAGACTTGGTTAGCCAAGTTAAAAGCCATTTTAAAAGCCATTTGTGGAAATGAACTGTTTTTTTTTTTTAAAATAAATGGGAAAAAAGTACAGCTGGGAAGCAGTCATTGGAATTGCGAAACAGGCTACTGGGAACTGGTCTCTAAAGAAGGCACCCTCAGCATCCATTTCCTTCAAGCAGGGGAAGCTCAATCTACGTTTTTTACACGCTATGAAATTGGAGTAGAATCAAATCTTCTTTAGAGGAAGAACAAAACCAAAACCAAAATCCTAGACTTTGGGAGAGGAAGACAAAAAGGATTGCTTGCTCTCTCAAGAGAGGACCACTCACCTATTTGTATGCCGTTTGAGTAGACCCCCCAGAAGAATCCCCAAAGCAAGAGAGCCAGGAAAGGAGAAATCTGCCGGTTTTTTTGCATTGCCATGAAAAGTAGAGCGTCCACCAAGCCAGAAATATTCCTCTGCTGCCGCCTCCTCCTCCTCCTCCTCCTCTTCTCCTCCTCCTCCTCCTCCTCCTCGTCTTCCTGTTCCACTACTACCGCCTCCTTCTTCCCTTGACCGTTTCTCGCTCCGCAAAATTAGATCCTCTGCATATCGAGCAAGCGGCTTGAAGGGGTCGAGCCCGGCAGAAAGCAAAATGCAAATTGCAAGAGTGGGGGGGGGGGAAGCTTTGGCCCGCTGCTGCAGCGCTCTTGGGGACTAGCCCGAGGAAGCGAAGACCTTTTGCGGAATGCAGGCTTTCAAGGCTGCTCTTGTGGTCCCGACGCTTCGGCACATCCAGCAGCTCCTTCGTGGGCGGCCACGCACATTTCCACCCTTCTCTTGTCACACTCACACACACAGACACACACAGACAAGACACACTCACTTCACACGAGCGCGCGCTCTCGCTCTCGCTCCCGGGACTCCCGGCTAAAGGCAAAGGCAAGGCAAAAGGAGCCGGCGTGCGCGTGCCCGCCCCGGCCCCCGCCCCCCACCCCCCACCTCTCTTGGCTCGCCCCCGCGCAGGGCCTCGAAGCGCGCGAGTTGCAGGGCTCGAGGAGGGTCGGCTTGGCTTCTTCTCGCCTTGTATGTTGAAGCGGGAGGGGGGGGGGGGGGGCTTGCCGTTTTTTCAGCACCGGGGACAGCGCCAATGAAGCCTCTCTTGGCGCCCACCAGCCCTCCCCCTTATGCTGCAGTAAAGACAACCCCCCCCCCCCTCCCTCCCTCTCTCTCTCTCTCTCTCTCACTCTCATGGCAATTGTGGTGACTTTGCCTCCCTCCCTCCTTCCCTCCCTCTCCATCCTCTTAGGATAAGCGTAGCCTTTTTGGGTCTAAGGAAACACGGTGTGGGTTGCACAAAGATGCAACTGCCTGGCTTTCAAGGCTCCTTCTTCTTCTTCTCCTCTCCCCCCCCCCCCCGCACCCATCCCCTACTCCAGTGATCCAAGGAGCCTCTTGGAGGAGGAGGAGGAGGAGTTGGAGTTTGGTGCTTGCTTTGTACGTTTATTTTATTTATTTATTTATTTATTTGTATTTGCCGATAGGTTATGAGATCATAGGTGTTAAGTAAAAACAGAGTTGTGGATATGTGGATGGATACATATAAGAAAAATTTTAAAAAATAACTAAAAGAGACAATGGGGCAGGGACGGGAGGCACGTTGGTGCGCTTATGCACGCCCCCTACAGACTTCTTGGGAAAGGGGTGAGGTCAATAGTAGACAGTATTTAGAATTTATTTGATTTGTCAATCACTTACAAGATAATAGGTTTAAGAATAAACATAGTTATGAATACATGGATACATATAAGATAAATGAAAAGAAATAATAGGACAGGGACAGTAGGCATGTTGGTGCGCTTATGCACGCCCCCTACAGGCCACTTAGAAAAGGGATGAGGTCAATAGTAGACAATATTTAGAATTTATTTGATTTGTCAATCACTTACAAGATAATTAAGTATATACATAGTTATGAATACATGAAATGGGTACATATAATAAAAATAAAAGAATAGGACAGGACGGTAGGCACATTGGTGCGCTTATGCACGCCCTCTACAGACCTCTTAGGAAAGGGGTGAGGTCAATAGTAGACAGTATTTAGAACTTATTTGATTTGTCAATCGCTTACAAGATAATAGGTATAAGTAAAAACATAGTTATGAATACATGAAATGGGTACATATAAAAAAATAGAAGAAACAATAGGACAGGGATGGTAGGCACGTTGGTGCGTTTATGCACGTCCCCTACAGACCTCTCATAGAATACCCTATGCCACCAGACTTCTAGACCTAGAAAACCTGGAACTACGCCACCTTTGGTCTGATCTAAGTATAGTATATAAAATCATACATTGCAATGTCCTACCTGTCAATGAATACTTCAGCTTCAATCATAACAATACAAGAGCAAACAATAGATACAAACTCAAGGTTAAACGTACCAAACTTGATTGCAGGAAATACGACCTCAGCAACAGAGTGGTCAATGTCTGGAATACTCTACCTGACTCTGTGGTTTCTTCCCCAAATCCCAAAAACTTTAACCTTAGATTGTCTACGATTGACCTCACCCCTTTCCTAAGAGGTCTGTAGGGGGTGTGCATAAGCGCACCAATGTGCCTACCATCCCTGCCCTATTATTTCTTTTATTTTTCTTATAGGTACCCATTTCATGTATTCATAACTATGTACTGTATATACTTATACCTATTATCTTGTAAGCGGCTGACAAATCAAATAAATTCTAAAAATTCTAAAAAAATTATCTTAGGAAAGGAGTGAGGTCAATAGTAGACAGTCTAAGATTAAAGTTTTTGGGTTTTGGGGAAGAAACCACAGAGTCAGGTAGAGTATTCCAGACATTGACCACTCTGTTGCTGAAGTTGTATTTCCTGCAATCAAGTTTGGTGCGATTAATCTTGAGTTTGTATCTATTGTGTGCTCTTGTGTTGTTATGGTTAAATCTGAAGTATTCATTGACAGGTAGGACATTGCAATGTATGATTTTATATGATATACTTAGATCAGACCGAAGGCGGCGTAGTTCTAGGTTTTCTAGGTCTAGAATTTCGAGTCTGGTGGCATGCTAATCCCTTTTTAAAAATCATATGCGTTGGCACTTGGAGGAAATGGTTTTGAGGAGAAATGGAAAGGAGAAGCTCCCACCTACTGGATTTTGCTTTCCTGAAATTCTGACTAAGCCATCTTTCTGAAGGGCACATACCCACCCACACATATAGGAGAGGCAGTTAAATGTAGTTCTGAACAAGCTGACTGCCAGATTTTGGGGGTCTGCATTAAAGTTAATGATAGGGTCACAAAGCATGTCACCATGTTGGATTTCATATATAAGAAATTAATTATGTATATCAAAAGTAATAGGGGACATTACCAGTTGCTATTTGTTTGTCAAAAAGATCATTATGTTTATGTTTATTAGATTTTTATACCGCCCCCTCTCCCAAAAAAGGGACTCGGGGCGGTGTACAGCCAACTAAAACAGAAACAGTATAAAGTTATAAAATTAAAAACAATTTAAAATGATTAAATTGGAGGCTGAATATAAAATCAAGAATTATAAAAACTGATAAAAAAATTAAAAATACCAAATTTAAAACCCCACAAATCGTTACTGGGCCAGGCCGGCCTATTGAAAAAACAGGGTCTTTACTGCACGCCGGAAGGTCTGAATGTCGGTAATGGCCCGTATCTCCGGGGGCAACTCGTTCTAAAGGGAGGGAGCCCCCGCAGAGAAGGCCTGCACCCTCGGGGCCGCCAACTGGCAACGCCCAGCCGGCAGAACCCCAAGGAGGCCGACCCTGTGGGAGCGCACTGGGCAGCGGGAGGCTGTTGGTGGCAGCAGGCGGTCCCGTAAGTACCCAGGTCCCAAGCCATGGAGCGCTTTAAAGACGATCACTATCACTTTGAATCGGATCCAGAAGGCCACAGGAAGCCAATGCAGCACGCGCAGGAGCGGTGTAACATGGGAGTTCCGAGGAGCTCCCAAGATCACCCGTGCGGCCGCATTCTGGACCAACTGTAGCCTCCGGATACTCTTCAAGGGGAGCCCCATGTAGAGAGCATTGCAGTAATCCAAGCGGGAGATGACGAGGGCAGAAGTGACCATGCGAAGTGCATCCAGATCCAGAAAGGACCGCAACTGGTAAATCAGAAGAATCTGACAAAGGCCCCCCTGGCGACGGCCATTCCAAAGACAGCCGTTCGTCCAGGAGGACACCCAGATTGTGAACCCTTTCCATTGGGGGGCAAAATTTCTCCCCCCATGGCCAGCGACGGAATAAGCTGGCTGTATCTGGGCGCAGGAAACCACAGCCACTCGGTTTTGGTCGGGTTGAGACAAAGCCTGTTAAGACCCATCCAACTCTGCACAGTCTCCAGGCACCGGGTCATCACTTCGACGGTTTCATTGGGGTGCCCCGGGATAGAGATGTACAGCTGAGTATCATCAGCGTACTGATGGAACTCTACCCCGAAACCACAGATGATCTCACCCAGCGGCTTCACATAAATGTTGAACAGCAGGGGCAAGAGCACAGACCCCTGGGGCACCCCACATAATAGGGGCCTTAGGGTCGATCTCTGCCCCCCTGTCAACACAAATTAAAAGCCACAATAGAAAAAAAAGAGTATATTCCTATTCAGAATTAGTTATCAAAATAATAATTTAGAGCACTCATTCTTAAAGAGGAGTTAATTATGCCTAAAGATAATGGAGATAATTGCTTGTTTGTGAATTGAGAATCTACTTTGGAACTGTTCTGCTTATACGAAACAATAATGCCTATTTTTTGGGGGTGTGGGCGGATTCTTTATTATTAAATTTATTTACTAATAAATTTGGGTTATGACATTATTTGAGACCAGAGAAAAAGGTAATTGGGTCAAACAGTGTAAGCAGCTCTGTTTTAGAGCAAGGAGAAGAATGCCTTTGACAGTAGCAATGTAATTTTATTGTGTTTTAATTTTAGGGCAAAACCACAAACTGTATACTATTCCTGTTAAAAAGACTGGGGGATAATTTCATATTCCTCAATACCAAATAAGATATATCTGGCTCCATTTTAGTATGATCCTTTACTCTGCACCCTAAACTATGGACTCTGAACTATGATGATGGAGCATTTTTTTTTAAATTAAAAATATAAGAGGTGCAACTTTTTGTTTTTCCTAATACATTTGAATTTGTTTCACCTCCTAATGTGATTTTTTTATTTCAGATTTTAATGCAGATTGGTAAGAATATCCACCAGTTATTCTCAAATTTGAAGAAGAAGACTATGTGATTGAAAGAGTCGCAGCACAACATTTAACCCTGCAATATTCCCACCTTCCCTTCAGGCTGTGGAGGGAGTCCCTAATGGCTGTTCTTTTACTCAGTGGAGCCATCACAGTTATGAGCAAATAGTCCAAAGTGCACTCATGTTATCTATGTGCAAGCAAGCTTCAATTTCAAAAAGCATAAACAAGCTTGCAAGTAGCCTGAACAAGTTTTCTGTCTGTCCCTGACCACCAAATGGAAAGACCCACCCTCAAACATTCAATGGTGGGTGGTTATGACAACTTGATAGTTCAATATAGTTTCCTTTGTGCATTTTCAAAGTCAGTTTGTTCAATGCTTTCAGCTGAATAGCTTTGTGTCTCTTATTTTGAAAATACTTTTTCAAGATTTTAACTCTCTAAATGTGTTTCAGATTCTGGTAATGAAAAAAAAAGCTCTCCTTTTCCTTGGAGGTTATATATCTGAACCATGAAACTCAAAACAGATGTTAGTTCTAAGTGTTAATGAGTCTTCGTCAGAATTAAAGCTTCTTTTTCAATTAGTTAAAATGGTATCAACTAAAACAACACTAGTGGCAGATCAATCTTGAAAGTTCATATTCGTGATTCTTTATTTCCAAGATGGATTTCTCAAAACAGAGTTATGCAAGATGGAGCTCCATTGAAATTAATAAGATTTCAGTGGAGATTTTAAGATTTTCATTAGAACATTTTAGGGTCAGGTTCAAAATTCCTTAATCTGAGTCATTAGTTCCAGTGAATACAATATTATTTGGTCGTTCTGTTGTCATTTTATTTACAGTATCTTACATGAGCAGTTTGGGAGAACTACCCATAAAGTATCTACTTATTTATATATTTATTTCTTTAATTTAAGATATAAACAAGCTCTTTATACTGTCAATCAGCCAGTTTTTTTTCACCTACCATAAGACTAAAAGAATAACTGATCAAATACAAAGTATAATAGTTTTCTTATATTTGGTAATTTCCATTTTCACAACTATATCCAGATTAAGAAAATAATTCCATGTTAATGAAATCTCATGCAGAATAGTAAATCACACACACATAGTGTGTGTATAAACCTGATGTACTGAACAACTCTGTTGCATATTAAATTTGAGTTAACTTATTCTGTGTAATAATGTAGATTAGATTATTGATTGGAGTAACCAGGTTTAATTTCACAGATCATTTTACAGCTTCATGGATATAATGGGCAAATTTAATTTAGCTTACTTTATTGTCATTGCACCTCGTACAACAAAATTAAATGCCATCTTCAGGGTACATCATACATAAGCAAACTATAAAAATAAAACAAAAACACACATTCTTCCCATTCTATACAATTGAACTGAAAATCTCTGATCCTGCATTAGTATTACACTACACAGTAGAATTCAATATAGTTACTGCTCTGGGATAGAAGCTGTTTTTCAGCCTATTTGTCCTTGTTTTGGACTCCCTTTTCATCATAGTACACCTTCCAGATAACAAGGGTATATCGAGAAGAGAAGAGAAGGGAAGAGAAGAGAAGAGAAGAGAAGAGAAGAGAAGAGAAGAGAAGAGAAGAGAAGAGAAGAAGAATGAGAAGGGAAGAGAAGAGAAGAGAAGAGAAGAGAAGAGAAGAGAAGAGAAGAGAAGAGAAGAGAAGAGAAGAGAAGAGAAGAGAAGAGAAGAGAAGATAGTTGTCTAATCTCTTCTTAAAAACTTCCAGTGTTGGAGAATTCACAACTTCTGGAAGCAAGTTAATGGGTTAATTGTTCTAACTGTCAGGAAATCTCTCTTTACTTTTAGGTTGCTTCTCTCCTTGATTAATTTCCATCCAATGCTTCTTGTCTTGCCTTCAAGAGCTTTGGACAATAGCTTGACTCTCTCTTCTTTGTAGCAACCCCTGAGATATTGGAACATCAAATCATGTCACCCCTAGTCCTTCTTTTCATTAAACTAGACATACCCAATTCCAGCAATCATTTTTTATGTTTTAACCTCCAGTCCCCTAATCATTTTTATTGCTCTTCTCTGTACTGTTTCTAGAGTCTCAACATCTTACATTGTGGTAGTCAAAGCTAGATGCAGTATTCCAAGGCATTATAAAGTGGTATTAACATTTCATGCGATCTTGATTTTTAATGCAGCCTAGAACTGTGTTGATGTCAGGATTCCGGCAGTTACTCCAATTTAAATTATTTTTTTGGCAGCTGTGGCACACTGCTGGCTCATTTTTAAGTGATTGTCCACTAGGACTCCAGGATCTCTTTCACAGTTATTACTGTTGAGCAAGGTACCACATATACCGCACTTGTGCATTTGGTTTTTCTTTCCTAAATGTAGAACTTTACTTTTTTCACAATTGAATTTCATTTTGTTGGATAGCACCCAATGTATAAGTCTGTCAATTTCCTTCTGAATCTTAAACCTATCTTCTGGAGTGTTGGCTATTCCAGACAGCTTGGTGTTGTCTGTAAATTTAATGAGTTTCCCATCTATCCCCTTGTCCAAATCATTGATGAAGATGTTGAAGAATACTGGGCCTAAAACAGAGCCTTGAGGTACTCATAAAGAATATTACAGGAGGCATGTTTTCCTGTTATCTGTGGTTTTACTGTCTCTTTCTCACAATTATAGCAACTCTTCATATGTGTTTGAACTGAAGTCTCATGCCTAGCCATCTTTTTAAACAGATAATCGAGGACAAAATAAATTAGAGCATCCATATTTATTCACAAATAAAAGCAGATCCGTGGTGACTAGTTCTAGCAACAAAAATATTGTAGGTATGGAGAACTTAATCTCACAGCTACACACAATCTTCATTTGCCCAAGTTTCAATCAAAAATTAAAGAGTATATATTTTGAATGTAGAGTAGACATACTATAGATTTGCAGGTTCAAACCACTGCAAATATTTGGGGGAAATAAAATCTTTTGGGGAAGAATAGACTGGCTCAGAATAGACAATTCTTTGTTATATTCTCAAATGGTTTATAATTTAGTTTAATTTTGGTATCAGAATTAAAATGTTGTGAAGCAAGAATAGGTTTTTCTGCATCTTCTGTTGCATATCTTTTGTTCCAAATAATTTTTCCTTGGTCTAGATATAAATAAGGAAGACATATGAACAGCGAATGTGACTGCCTTCATCATGTTTGTATTGACATATGTTAGATAAATAGATGTATCACCTCCTGGCAGTACTTGATTAATGTAGACAATCTCTGGAAAAAAATAGGAATGGTATGCCGATACACTTTAGAAATATTCGCAAGCTGACTCTTAACAACAAGCACTTTATTAAATCCATATTTCAACCAGCATGGTTCCCCAGCTTTCCATTGTATTGTAATAATATGGATGTATTATGTTTCAAATAATGTAATATCTTTGTTTTTTTAAAGCTTAGTTTCAAATTCTTTGAAAGAGTTTAGGAAAGATATTCTTGGCAAATTATGAAATTTTATTTAATATTTTTAAAATACCTCTCATCTGAAAACTTTTAAGGCCTAAAAATCAAGGCAAACATTAGAAACTTAAAATGATGTTAGTAGCCTTGTTTATAGCAGTGCCATTTTCTGGAATCATATTTGCCCATGAAATAAACACATTATAACTCTGTTGATGTTCAGGTACATGATGGGTGTTAATATCTGAGAATTTACCCAGATATTGCATTAATTAAAGACCACTGATCGTGTTGTAGATACCGTAGCAAGACAGCGGTATTCATCTATGATGACAAAAAAATCAAGATTCTGGCCGCATCTCCCCCAACTAACAGTCTTTGTTAAAACTTTCATGAACCCCAGCAATTTTCATCAGATACATACGGTGGCAAAGCTGAAAGGTTTTAAACTGGGATGACAGAGGGTGGAAAGATGAAGGGGAAGGAAGATAAGCTGATTATCCAAAGCAATTACATGTGAGACACATTGCTTTGCAAGTACCTGGTCAATTAACAATTGTAAGGTGTTAAAAAAAAAAACGTTGCATGTGTTGTTGCCTTCTGAGGTTCTGACTTAAACTTTTTGTTGTATATGAGTTCAATAATTACTCACTTAATGATGCTGTTAAAGCCCCACTTTTCCATTATAGTTACTTTGAGGTCTGTGATAGAATGTTCTGGGATACTGAAATGTTCATATGTTACCTGGTTCTTGCTTTGAGTCCTGATGTCAAAGTTGTATAAATTAATTCATTTGCACAACGTTTTCATGTTTGTGCTGTACAGAAACTACTGAGATATTGCTGATAGATCATGTCATGTATAATGTTAAAGGGAAGTCACGTTGTTTTTAAACAACGTGACTTCACCTGGTTATCCCAATTTAAATCCTATATCTGTTTATACACATTTGATGAAATGAGCTGTAGCAAACTAAACCTCATGCTTTTGAATAATGTTTTAGATACTACCAGATTGCTGAATAAAGTTGGAGAGTTATGTTGTATATTGAATGCAATGTTAATGGTAAGGAATTTCTTAATGTATTTTAAGGCATTTTTGTTATTTGCTGTTTCTTTACCTACTTCTATTATCTGGATATATGGTACATGTTAGGTAGTGTATGTATAGTTTAATTAAATAAAAACATTAAGATATTTTAAAATACAATGAAATGTAGGCAGAAGGAACAGTCTTGTCTACAGTTGGAAAGCTGGACTTTAAGTCTTCCAATATATTCTTCTGTCAATTAAAAGAGAGGAGAAACATTTATGTTTTCTCCCAATTTCAATCAAAAACAAGTTGCATAACCTTGATAATACGGATTCCCAGGTTGCTTCCAAATACAATTCATGTGCTGGTGTTGGCTGAAAAAGCTCTTCATGACTTGGTTGGTGCAGGACTTCAAGCAGATTCACCGTCCTTGAGATTCTGTAGGTAAAGGCTTGAGTTTCTTCCAAAGTTCTGTCATATGACAGCTCTACTTCTCTAGTTGCTCACTGCAGTTGGATTGGCCTTCTTCCTGGTTGTTTTAAGAAATTATTAAAAATAGGACTTTTTTTTTTGCAGAGCCTATCAGTATCAGCACCCACATCTGTTGCTGTTGTTGTTGATCTCTCCTATTTGGGCCTTCTTTGGATTTGGATTTAATGGTCCCTTTTTTGAAAAAAAAAATCTGTTGTTTTTATTATCATACTGTGACCAGCAAGAGACAAAAGATTATGGCAGAATAAATAAATGAAAATGTACTGTGAAAGCCCTGTTTTCGGTAGTTTCTGAAGAACGAAAATAACACCGGGTAACTGTTAACAAATTAACACTTGAACCCTTGAACACTTCAAAACTGTTAGGAAGCCTTCAGAAAAAATCAGGAATGCAATCCAAAAGTCCTTCAAATTAGTTTTACATTGTCTTTGATTATTTTAATTTAACTATGATCATAGGCAAAGTCTTTTGTTTTCTTTAAAGGTACATAGCTTCTTTCCTGAGCCAAAATAATTTTAGCCCAATTGGCAGCTTTAATCATTTTCTCAGCAAGTGAATTTCTTGTATAAATTGATTATTTTGTGGTTCAGTGTTGTATGTTAGTGAATTGAATTTCTGGTAACAATTGTTTGTCAATGTAAACATTTTTATATTCTGGTCTTTATTGGCCAAGTGTAGTTGGACACACAAGGAATTTGTTTCCAATGCATAAGCTCTCAATGTACATACAACCACCAAGAGATAAATCATGATGATAAATGCAAGCATCATTAATCATAAGATACAAAACACAGTGATAGTCATAGGATTCTAAATAACCAATCAACGTAAATCATAATAGGATACTAAATAAAACCAATCAACATAAATCATAAGATACAAACCACAAAGTTATAGTCATAAGAAGAAAATGAAATAGGTAATAGGAAAGGTGAAAAGGATAATAGTAATACAGCTTACTAGGTGGTTTGACATCCCAGAGCATAAGACAGTATTGTGAAAATTAGTTGTTTGGCAGAATGATTTTACAGAGTGATGGCATGGGAGAATAACCTGTCCTTGTGCCTAGTTGTTTTGGTGTGCAATGCCCTGGCCTATAGCATCGTTTTGAGGGAAGAAGTTGAAACAATTTATGTCCAGAATGTGAGGGGTCTGTAGATATTTTCATATCCCTCTTTGTGGGTCATGCAGTATACAGATTTTCAGTGGAAATCAGGTTGGTTGCAGTTTTTTATGCAGTTTTAACTATTAGTTAAAAACTGTATCTGCCTTGTTTGGTTGCTGTGCCAAACCAGACAGTTGTGGAGGTGCAAATCAGGTGGTATTCTACCCGTTCGGCCCGTTTGGCTGAACCGGTAGCTCCAAGGATCATCTGTGAGCAAACCAGTTGTCAGATCCGTGTATCTGTCATTTCTTCAGTGGAAGAAGAAAAGTGGGGGGGAGACTGATAAAGAAATCCTTTCTTGATGTAACCTGAATATATTTAACCTTATATCGAATCTGTATACCCAGACATGATACAATGGAGGGAGGGAAGCCAGATGGCCAGAACCTAACACCTCTGAGAGGCACAGCTAGGAGATGAGAAGACCATAAAAACTCCACAGTGAAGAGCTCTGGGCAATCTCCAAAAAACAGTCCTTTCTAAAAAGGGGGTGGGGGGAAGTTAGGTACGTCCTGGGAAATTGTGAGAAAGATCCTTCCTACAGAGTGGCTGGGAAGGGAATTAATATATTGGCTTTTGTTTCCCTAAATAAACATTGAGATAAGGGGAGGGGTTCTAAACTCCCTTATCTATCACTGTATGCCTGAGTTACCTCAGACACTACTTTAAACTCCTACATTAATTGTCTCATCTCAATAAAGGATTCCTTTTGATACGTTTGGTTCTCAGAAGTTCATTCTTATTGATTGAATGGGAAAACGTTCTGTAGCCTAACACCAGATCTCTCCGAGATCAGCTGTTGGACCCACATGCCCCACCCAGCTCTATTCTGACCTTTATTTCCTGGTTTTGAAGCTCAGCTGCTTCGCGCAGCACAGCCCATTGCTGCACACCAGCTATTGAAGACACAGGGAGAGTGCAGGATTGCAGGTCAGTAGTAAACCTTCGGCACATGTGCAGAGCATACGTGCATGCAAAAAGTACGCACACCAAGCTATGCCCACAGAACCAGTGGTAAAAAAAATTAATCCCACCAATGGTGTAAATGACAGATTCAGTAATTCCTTTGTAAGAACTGTTTCAGCACGTCCTTGGGTGGTCTAAGCTTTCTGAGTAGGTGCAAGAAAAACATTCTTTGTTGTGATTTTTTGATGATGTTTTTATTTAATATAAATTTTATTTGGGTTTTCACAAAAACATAATACAAATAAAACATCTTTTTTTGAGAATAGCATGATCCCAGGTTATCACTTCTCCATGCAGATACAAACTCAATTTCATATTCATCTTTGTGTTCTATTCCATATCTTATTACTATTTTAACATTTTCTCCATAATTTTTCCCCTCCCTTGGTTTTCTCAACTTTATTTTTAATTATCTTATATCTAAATTCAATTATATATCTTTTTCTAAGTTTCAATGTCTTTCTAATCATTATATTTATACTTTTGTCTGTCCTGTTTAATTTCATATTATCTTTTCTCATTAAACAAATTTTCCCCTGTAGTTACTAATTGGAGTATGGCACCTTTGTATCTTTTAATTTTATCCATTCAACTCTCATTCTCTCATTCTCTTTATTTCATTTATTTATTAATAAACATTCCATTGCATTACAATAAGTATTTTATCCATCATTTTAATCATACATTGTTTCATATTTTCTAAAATTATTTCTATTTCTAATATAACAATACTATCTTATGTACCTTTGCAGAATCCCTTTTTCAATTAAATTTTCACCCATTGTCTCTAAATTGGCTTATACTTTCAATCCTTATACATTTTCCCTGTTTCTCTATATCTTGCTTCTGTCTTTTATAACTTCTTTTCCTTTCCTTCTTCCCCCTCTTCTTCTCCCTCCCCTTTTTGCCCCCTTGTCTGTCTACTTCTAATTCTCTCTTCTGTAATCCTCTCTTCTGTTGCTTCCTAATATTATAATTATTTTCCAAACTATTATTATTTTTTGGTTGTTTTTTCAAATCTTAAACTTTCCACTCTCTTCCCCCCCTCCTTTCCTTTCTTTTCCCCACATAAAATTACTTGATCATTAAAGAGGGCTTCTTCTTTGTCCCAACCTTCTTGTTCTACAAGTGTTTCTTGTTGTTTCTTATAGTTCCAGATCTCCATTTCTAAAAATTGAAATACGAAGCCAAAAGAACCTCTTCTTGTGCATCTTCTTTCTGTTTTTTAAGTTCCATTTTCAGTTCTTCCAAAAGTGATGCCATTTTAAACACTTTTAAACCACCACCCGATTGATTTTAGTCATTTAAATCCAATAGCCAAAAATCCAAAAATCACCAAGTAATCCAAATAAATCCAAAGCTGTTTTCTTCTTGCTTCTTTTTTACACTTTCTCTTCCTGGGGTTCTGTTATTTTGTTACAAAGTTTTAGTTAGAATGTATCTTTTGGGAATCTTGTTAAAGTTTCACTGTAAGTTCCTTTTAGTTCCAGGCAGTCTCCTCCATTTTTCCAGATCCCGCCCTTTTATTCTTTCCTTTTCTCTCGTTTCCTTCTTTTAAAGGTTTTTGAGTATCCAAAAGTCTTTATTATCCCTTTGACATTTTATTTTCAGCTTAAATGCCTATTGATGTCAAAGTGGATTTTGTCAATTTCTTATTTAAATCTCTTAGCTGTCAGTATAAGGAAGGGAAGAAAAAAAAAAGCCAAATCCTTTCCCTTCCCTCTTCCTTCGCTGCTTCAAAATCTTCTTTGGGAACAATGTTTTTTTTTATAGTTCAAATTCCAGGGTACCTTAAGTTGTTGCTTTTTCAGTTCAATCCTGTCAACCAAAACTTTCTGTTCTTATCTTCCTCCTGCACAAGATGTTTTTCATGTTAGGTGTCCATTTTAAGTCCTAAGATATTATAGACCCTAGAAATTTGAAAGTCTTTACTATTCATGCTGTGCTGTCTAGTATTTTAACAGCTGGTAGAATAGGAGGGCTTCTTCTAAAAAGAAGAAGCTACTATCTACAATTTTGAATGTGTCCAGTTTTAAGTGTGTTTATATGGTATTCCTCTTTAAACAGAGCGGGGGGGAAGAGGGAGGATACACAGAGAGATGAATATTTTACATATATTTAATATTGGAAACTATCTAATACATTATTAGGTGATTCAATGAATAAAGTTATACTGTCAAGTCTATCCCAACTTAGACCCTTAGGAAAAAAAGTCCCTCGACTCCATTTCTTTGAAGTGAAAGGTTCCGTTACTAAAGACAAGCAGCTACAATAAAAGTAAAGCTGGAACTGAGTATTCCCATGCCAAGGTTACAATATTCTCTTCCCCCTGGCCCTCTCCTCTTGACCATCAGTGCCCAATCACATTCGTCCATCAGTGCCCAATCACATTCGTCCATCAGTGCCCAATCACATTCATGTTTGATGTTTTGGGAAGAGCATTGAGGCTTGGTGTCTCTCAATATAGTTTTGCATTCCGTTCTCAAGATATGTGTCCTTGGCAGCCGGCTTATGCTGGCTTGACACCTTGGTTCCTGTCAGCTTGTCTTCTCTCCCTTCTTCTCTTGCATCAGAATCAGAATATGGGAATAAAATAAAATGTTATATGTAACTTCTGGGTGAGTGCTTTATGGTCCAGTTAATAATTTCACTGGATTGTATTATAATATTACATAGGATAGTCTAGGTTTGGATTGCTTATTAGAACTATGATAATGTGATTATACAGAACTCTAATTGTAATCTGCAGTGTGCACACACTGATTCAGTTCATTTAATTATAATAGCATATTTCCAAAGCTTTTGTCAGTGGCATGACATCATATATGTAGCATTCCTAACAATGTTTTGTTGGTTTGTTGATTGTCTGTTCCCAGGCTGCTGGAGAAAAATGTGCATGGTTAAAAAATGTAAATGGCATGCTGAAGAAAGAGGCTAATTACAGATATTGGAACCACAAAGGAGTTAAAAATCTGTGCACCTGTAATTGTCAGCATGTTACTAGGTTGGTTTAAAATAAAGTTGTGGCATTGCAGGGATTGACTCTAAATAGTGTAGATAACTTATTAGAAAGTTACATATTTAGTATATTCTGCAGTACTTGAATACATTCAAAAAGGACCATGTCTTTCTTTCCCTCTAGGAAAATAGGTGTATTACCTTGAGCAATTTATATAAAAGATGCATTTTTTAATTTATTAAGCAAATTTATATTTTTTTTAAGCAAGTTCATACAGGTGACTCCAGATGGCATTACAAAATTAAAAATCCATAATGCAAAATCTCATAGAGCCTTCCCATACCTCTCTAGTGGCAATAAACATAACCAAGCCAGCTATTTTATCAGCTTTCTGTCAACCTGGAAATCCTAGGGCTGCTGCATAAAAACATCTTCAGGACCTTCTGATAAACTCTCAAGGTGAGGGCTAATTTTAATTCTTCTAAATCTTATTCCATATGGAATGAGCCATCACAAAGAAAGCCCTTTTTATTGATCCTAGATGTACTTTTCTGATGGAACCTTCAATATTCCCTGCCTTCCTGCTTTGGTGGACTAAGTAGATATAACTGGAGAGACAAATTCTTCAAATAGACTGGCCCTAAGCTATGGAGGGCTTTGATGAATTGAAATTGAATAGATCCTGAAGCAAATCAGAAACCAATGATGCTCCCACAAAAGAAGTGACACATGTGCAAACCTAGACTGAATATATTATAGTATTTATGGTTAGTGCTCATGAAGATGTATTAGGTTTGGCATAAATACTTTTTATTTATGGCTAACAAATCTGAGCTGCAAACATATTTGTAACTATTGGATGACAGCAAATAAATTAGATTCTTTTCCATATTTGTTTGATGCCATCCAGTAGTCATCCAGATTTTTGTGGTCCAAATCTGGATTATTCATCTTCTGCATATCCATTTCTATGCCAAGAATCAGTCAGTGCTGTACTGTTCATAGTTGAATAAATAAGTAAATGAACTTTAAGATGTAGTAATTTTTAAAGCAAGCTTTAAAGTTCCATAATATCGTGAATGTGAAGTAAGCACAATCAGGCCAGATCAAAGCTAAAGGTACAAGTAAACCAAAAAACCTAAGGTACAAGGACAGATTAGGCAAAACCCGGCTCCAAAACAGTAGCTACCTGAGGGACTTTGGAATCCTAGTGGAGAATCACTTAAACATGAGCCTGCAATGTGCGGCAACTGCCACAAAGCTAACACAATCCTTGGTTGTATAAATAGAGGCATAGAATCAAAATCACATGAGGTGTTAGTACCGCTTTATAAAGGCTTAGTAAGACCACATTACAAAAAAGATGTTGAGATGGAAAAAGTGCAAATAATATGATTAAGAGCCTGGAGGACAAAAACATATGAAGAATGGTTGCAAGAATTGGGTATGGCCAGTCTGGACAAAAGAAGGACGAGGAGTTAACATGATAGCAGTATCCTTGAGATCAGTGTACATAAATGAAAAGATACATTCATCAAGCGTCAAGAATCATAAGGTACAACACTTAATGATAGTCATAGGGTACAATAAGTGGCGATGACAAGAAAAAACAGGCTGTATTATCTCTATGAACAGATATAAACTGTGATTTCTCAAATTCTTGCTGGGTATGAGGGTTGATATATAAAGAAGCAGATCAGTAAAACTGTGTGACGGTGATATGTCTATAGTTATTTGTGTGAAATTCAAGTAGTTGAATGTATTGAGAATATACCTTTATGGATAGCTATCATTAAAGTACCAGTACTACAAGAAAGAGATACTACAGATGTACCTGAAGCATGAGAATCCAGGAAGGCTACGGAAAGATGACTTTATGAGGAAAATAAGGTATTCATATTCTCAGTCACTTAAGGACAAAAAGAGCATCTGCATGATTTGGGAAAGAAAAATGGCCAGAATGGGACTCTTGTAACCTAACAAAGTGGTTTCTAAAGAAGGAATCCATTTTCAAGTTGCCCCAAAACCAGCCATTTCTTTGGTGGGTAAATGTCCACCTTGTTGTTGCAGAAACTTCTCTTAACCCCCAGGACATCATTGGCAAAGCTACAGTCCTTCCACCTAAGAAGCATCATTATTTCAGCAGCATCGTTTTAACTTAAGGTGAAAGATTCCACAAAATATGTATTCAAGGACGTAACTGGCCATTTTACTGTCAAATGTCCAGATAACTGTATTTTAGGTGTGGTATTGCTGAAACTGCTGATCTTAAAAAAATCTGTAGGGTTCAAAGCATTCTTTTCAAACACTGATGTTTTTTTACTGTACAATTTTGGTGTGGCAAACTAAAGGAAGGACAATGTGGGTTGCTTGTTGCACTTACTTTAATTGTTAAGGCTTATTTTTATGGCTTCTGGAAAATATGGAGTTCTGTTTCAGATTATACGGTTGGTCACTAAATAGAGACTTTAAAATTGCATAGTATACTTTGAGATTACAGATTGTACATTGCTACAGATGACATTCTAAGGGCACAATCCTATACTGAAGATTGGCTGGCAGAAAAGTTACACCAACTTTCTTTAACTAGGCATCCACTGTAATGCCTATAACTTACAGAGGAAATGAACAATGGGACTTCTTGTACAAAACATCTTGAAAATGCTAAATCAGGAACTATCCTATAAAGGTCTATGTAATGTCCCTATTGGATTTTTTTCAACTGAATTTTAATGTTGAGGTTATTAGCCAATACTTAGCTCTTGTGAATATTAAAAATAAAACAAAAACAAATCACTTTGAGGGAGAAAATGGGACAATATTAAAAGTTCATGGGGCAGATAAACCCAAACTGGGATCCAGATTAGCACATAAGAAAAACAATGTCCATCTCTGCTGCTGATGAAAAGGGGTTGAAAGTATAGTTAATATAAGTGCTGTGTGAAGTAACTAAATTGGAGTAAGTGAGAAAGAGATGTTGGATAGTAAGGACAAATGAGAATAGGTAATTAATCCTGGCCAATCAGGTAGCATCCTTTTAGGTTTATTAAGTCAACTGAAGGATGATTAAGTTACCTAAGAAAAAAATGGGCCAACAGAGGGATTAATTAATGCAGAAGTTAGTGGTCCCGATTGATCATGTCATGAATTACTAGGCAGTGTGTCATTACACTCTGATACAGGATTTCCCAAACTGTGAAGGGTACCTCTCTTGAGGAGGTAGTTAAGAGTCCAGGGGAGCTGTTAAGAACCTTTTAAATGCATTTTTAACAATAATACACCTTTCCCAACGTTTCAGTGTGTTTACATTGTTCATTGGTGTTCATTTTATTGTGTGGATTTTTAGGGTGTGTGTGTGTCTGTGTGTAAACTAAGATTGAAGATTGGGCCTGATGGTAAAACCTTTAGGAACTCCTGCTCTAACATATAATTCCCTTGAAATCATTCTAGGGAGATTAAGCAGATAAACTGCTCTATTTTCTATCTAGGCTACAATTATATTTCAAATTCTGTACTCTTATTTCAGTGTTTAGGTATTAGAGTTAGATGCCCCAAGAGATGTTGCTATTTCTTTGGCTGTGTACCTGAATTATTATGTTTTTATTTTTTATTTTATCAAGTCTTAGGAGTTTCCTCTTGTACTACAGCTTTTAACAGATGCGCAAACACGTGAGACTTGAAATCCTGATCTTGTTATACAGTCCATAGCCCAGTGCAATGGTCCACTGAGTATTAGATTAAACGTGTGCATCTGTAGTTGTCTTGTTGTATGTCCTAGGTTCTTTCCTTCATGATTTTTTCCTCTGTACAGATTTACAGTTCATATCTTTAGAAGGTTTTGTATATTCATGGATGCCACTCTATGTGGAATGCAAGGTTATCTGTCTTCTCTTTCCATGTTTTTGAGGATATAAAAATTAGAATTAGAATACTTTATTGGCCAAGTCTGATTGAACACTTAAGGAATTTGTCTTGGTGCAAATGCTCTCAGTGTACATAAATGAAAAGATACATTCATCAAGAGTCAAGAATCATAAGATACAACACTTAATGACAGTCATAGGGTACAATAAGTGGCGATGACAAGAAAAAACAGGCTGTATTATCTCTATGAACAGATATAAATTTTGATTTCTCAAATTCTTGCTGGATATGAGGGTTGATATATAAAGAAGCAGATCAGTAAAACTGTGTGACTGTGGTATGTCTGTTATTTGTGTGAAATTCAAGTAGTTGAATGTATTGAGAATACACCTTTATGGATAGCTATCATTAAAGCACCAGTACTACTTTGAATATATTCTATGGAAGTATTAATGACAACATTTTAGTATTTTTCAGATTGTTTTCCTTTCCCTTGTCCTATTTAGCATTCATACTGGCCTATGGAAGCCTTTCTGCTGTCAAGTACTAGTGTATCTTCAGTTCTGGAGTTTATCTGACTAGGTTTACTGGCTACACTCATAGAAAGTTTTCAGACCCAAACATCTTCAAACATGAAGGTAAGTCAAAATTTCACTTTGTTATGCTGAGCAGCATTTTTCCTCAAATATTATGATGGAACAGTGTGATTTTTGACAAATGACATGATTTTGCAAAATGAGTAATTCTCTGATCTTTATTTTTCACATAGACAAGATCAGCGTAATATATAATTTGATCACTTACAAAGTCTACACATTTTGAATTACAACATCAGCTTGTTCTTTCACAGTGCCATTTAACTTTATACAAGAAAAATGGGTATTTTCCTTGAAAGTTTAAGGAGTTTTTTTTTTTTAAAAAAAACTACATATACTAGAATATTGATCTTACTGATACTCAGCGTGCATTTCAATTTCATTGTCAGAAACACTTGAATTCTTATGTCACAAGGGAGCGTTGTCCAATATGTAGTATGCATTGTCTTTCATATATTCCTAAAGCAAGATGTGTATGCTGTACATTTATATACAACAGTTGGTCAAGCACAGACATTGCAGTGTCATGCTTTCATTCAAAACCACAATACTGCTCTTTTCCCTTACACATTATAGTCACATTTGGCTTCTAATATTCAGTATATTTTTTTTGCAAATGCAAATAGTTGTTGCAAGGTGGCCTTCATGATGTAATGAAATGGTGTATATTGCACACACTTTTTTTTTTTTTAAAAAAAGGAATTATCATAAATAGACAGACCAGTATATGACATTGAAGAAGAGGAAGCAAAATGGAAATAGTGCTCTTGCATAAAGATCAATTCGCTTTGCTTCTGATGGGATGACGGGTTTGGGAGGAGGTGGCTTCTTGTTGTTCTTTGCCTGAGACTTCCCAAGACCATTGTTGACCTCAATGGGTTTTCCATAACAGTCATAATTTGACAATTCAAAATCTCTTGGCAAGCTTCCAACAATGCTGAAATCATTGGATCTCAGGTCAGATTTGGAGGTACAAACTTTTTTGCATCGGGTCTCCCCAACCTATAAAAAACAGTGTAGTGGAAGTTGTGAGTTGATGAAGCATTTCATTACATATGTGAACATAAAATTAATTCAACATGGATTAGGTATTAGATATATGACTAATTTTAATTGAACTTAATTTAATTAAATTATCTATTGTTACTAGGACCCTGTAATTTTATCAGTTATTGCTTTATTCTAATATTCCAATGCCAACCTTCCGTGTTTTCATTTTATTTGTTTCAATCAATTATTGCAATTGAATTTTATATTTTTGGTTATAAAAAATTATGTTTACAATAATAAAACAGACCATAATAAAATGTAAACATTTATGATATCACCATAAAATTAAAGAAATTCAATAACAATATCATTCCCAGACATAGCTGTAGATGCAACAAAATGTGAACTCTTAAGTCTCTAAGTCCTATTGAATAATTACATTTACATTGCTTTGCAGAACACTGTTAAGAGTCTGAGTTTGTCTAGCTTTAAGAACTGCTGAGGAGGAGAAGCTATTCTATATGTGGGGGACCATAAATTCAGAATATTGGTCCAGGCCTCACCAAATTAAATTTCCACATGATGGGCTGCTTCTATATGGTGAAGGCAGTCTTAAATGTAGCTAGAGGTGAAACCAAGTAGTGTTTTAAAGGTCAAAAAAATGACACTTAGAATGGTCCCTGAAAGCATGATAATTAACCAATGCAGTACTCACAATGTAAGGATAATATAACCAAAATGGTTTTCCTTGCCACCATGCAGGCAGCTGCATTTTGAACTCTCCTGGCCACAGCCTCAGTTCTCTTTAAATCAGTAGATATGTCAAGGAGGACAACCAAATCAGACTTGCTTTTTCATCTGGGATGCAACATCATTCTAAATTATAACTAGAGCATTATTCTTGCATAAAGATTAACAGCTACACCACCTTTTTAGGATTTAATTTGTTTTGTCCCTTCTAGATTTCCACATCTTCTAAACACTGTGTCAAGACTTCCATGATACGGCTTGGCCCAGATGTTAGCGTACAACTCATAATGATCCTGAAAATAGTATAAGCTCTCCCAATGGAATCATGAAGATATTAAAAGGATATGTATATGCTCGGATGAACGAGAAACTGAATCTGTCACTAATTTGAGTAGCCTACTTAGTAAGAAAGAGGATCAAGGCAAGCAGCATATTCAACCCTTGTATGAGGTTCAAAAAGAATACTATGATCTATAGTTCTAAATGCCAGTAAGAGGTCAAGAAAGACTAGAAAACATACACATCTAGGTCCTGACATAGTTAATCTACCAGAGCAGCTAATGCTGTTTTAATTTTCACCAGATCTGAATGTTGTGTGAAAGGGGTTCCCTCTTAAGGGCTCCACAGCTGAAGTCACATTATCTCATCAACTTTTCCTAAAAAGGAAAGTTTGATAGGTTGGTATTGTCTAAAGGCCTCTTTAAAAGCTAGTGCATCAAAGCCTCTTTACATTCACAACTCTTTTCACCACATAGGTATTGACTACTTCCCAAATCCAGATGTGTCTCACTTCTAAAGAATCCAAAGAAAGAATAGGGGTATAACCACTGACACACAAGTGGCAAGCTCATGCTAGAACCAATAGACTGAAAAGAATCCAGATGACAGTACAAGACACTGTCCATGACACTATTTCAGACCTTGCCCACAAGGAATCAAGACTGGCAAATTTGAACAATGTCGTCAAGCCAAGGATCCTTCAAGAACATTGCAGAAGTCAAGTTCTTGCTTTAAAAAGTCAACATAACTTTAACCACCATCATTGATACAGAGTGAAAAAACATTTCATCATCCTTACGGCCAAATTGAAGGATCAAACACTGAGTTCTTACTCAAATTCAAATTCACTTTTTGTCTCTCAGCTAGCATTGTTGGCATTGTTTGTTTCTCTTTATGTCTTGAAACTCAATAAACCAAAGAGTATCTTGAAATCTGCAAACAGAAAGTGACTCTTAAGAGAAAAGCTTATCACCCATGGTACTTCTCTGCTCTGAGTCTCAGTTTGTACTTAACGGAATAGCAATAGCACGTAGACTTATATACCGCTTCATGGTGCTTTACAGCCCATTCTAAGCATTTTAAAGAGTCAGCATATTATGCCCAATAATCGGGGTCTTAAATTTTACTGACGTCAGAAGGGTAGAAGGCTGAGTTAACCTTGAGCAGTTCAGAATCAAACTACTGGAGCAGTGAGTTAGCCCTACAGTATTGCATTCTAATTGCTTTCTGCACCACCAATTTCTTTCCCATTCAGATGATATAACTTTTCTGAAGCAAAAAACAGATCAATATTTTCTATTTGTGTGGCTCATATTCAGGGTTACCTGGGACAGGCTCACTGTTGCATTGGAGACTATGATAATCTGAGACCTCCTTGACTCTGTCATAAAGATATATGGCGACTGAAATTCCCCAGTACATGCAGTATAACTGAGGGAATTCCAACATTACCTGCAGCTCAGACTGGGTTCTTACCAAAGATGAGTGCCACACAGACAGGATTTCCATCTTGTTTCTATACCGTAACTTAAAATATTTCTCAATGAAATAATTTGTCTTTTAGAATGTGCTTTATAAACGGATATAAATTAGATTATTAAATGTATTACACAAATGCTTTAAATAAATTTCCAGCTCCGTTCAGATCCCATCCCAACATGGTCTTCCTGGTTATATTCCTACCAGAATATATTATCCTGATTGTACTAAATCATCATTATCAAGTAGACAAGAGTTCCGTTAATATAAAACTAATTAAATTTCATGTTAATAAAGTCTCAAGTACTCAGTTTGACTAACAATTATGTTTATCAATCAAAGAATTACAGCATGGATTTGAAAAAACATTACATTTTCAGTAATATTAATGAAAAGGAAATTTTTCAAACTGCACAAATAATGAAAGATAATAAATGTTAAATATGTAAAATGGATAACAGATTGAAAAATATCTATTTTTCTGTTAACTGAAATACTCTCTGTCATGGAATAATGAGAACATTTTTAAAAAAATTTCAGCTTCCTTCATACCCCGTGCATTTAAAAATTATTCCATAAAGTTCACTTTCAGAACATATTTTAAATGGATATAGAAGGAAAGAAGATGGAAGTCGCATTGTACAAATATATTGCATATTGTTGCACAACGTTGGATTCTATCCACAGCACAAATACACACTGTTACCAATCAATAGTAGAAGCAAAACCAGCACATACACAAGTGGTATATAAGTCTAAATGCTTTTGCTATTCTCTACATATTAGTACATATGGAGAAACTCATTTTATACATTTCTTCATTACATGCCCAAGTTATTATTGTTTTAGCAGATAATCAATTCAGTCTTAGATAATTGGATATTACCCATAATTATCATGATAAAATGTATTTTTTTCTGGCTTTGAAAAAGCTAACAATGCAAATCTTCTCTACAATCATATATTGGCAGCAGCTTTGTTTTCATTTCTTGCCATTCATTATGTCAAAATTACTAACATTGTTGTTTCAGCTCATATTTTTATTAACACTTTAAATACAGATGTACAAATACATCACACTGTTCCCTTTTGGAGCCAGCGATTTTACACAGAATGTAACCAAAGCCAAATAAATTAATGGAGTGTAATCAGAAAATCAGATATAACTAAATGTATCCATGTATTCATAACTATGTTTTACTTATACCTATTATCTTGTAAGCAATTGACAAATTAAATAAATAAATAAATAAAATAAACTTGGTTTATATCATTCATCATTCCTCCCTCAACTTTTCATCATTGCAAATAATTCTTGCTTAATGTTGTATTCATATACCACTTCATATGTACATTTTATTATATACATTTCATCCAACCATGCCTTTCTCAAGTCTTCCCTTTTGTTTTTCTCCACTAAATTTCCATCGTTGGTTGATTGGTCTCACCCTTAGGAAATTTCTCCTTACTCCTAGGTTGCTTCTCTCTTTGGTGAGTTTCCATCCATTGTGTCTTGCTGTGCCTTTTGGTGCTTTGGAAAATAGACTGACTCCCTCATTTTTGTAGGAGCCCCTCAAATTTCCTGACAGAACAATGAATCAGTGGAACAACTTGCTTCCAGAAGTTGTAAATGTTCCAACACTGGAAGTTTTTAAGAAAGAGATTGGGTAACCATTTGTCTGAAGTGATGTAGGGTTTCCTGCCTAAGCAGGGGGTTGGACTAGAAGACCTCCAAGGTCCTTTCCAACTCTGTAATTCTATTCTATTCTAAATATCGGAACAGTGCTATTTTATTATGCTATTTTATTGTGAATTGGACTAAGGAGAAATTTCCTAAGGGTGAGACCAATCAAGTTGTCCATGCCCACCCAGTCACATGCCCACCCAGCCACACACACCTAATCATTAGGGCAGAGAACTGATCGTTAAATTATTTGAATCTCACCACTGTTAATACTCTTTGTTGTGGTATACAATCTATTTAACATTTACTGCAAATCATCTCAGTTCTCAGTCAATAGCACAGAATAACCTGCATACAAGATTACACATCCATTCATGTCTCAAACCAACATGCTCTCCCTGCTATCATTCAAGTATTCTTTACACGATTATATATAAATATATTAAATAACCACATCCTACTTGCACACTCAGATCAATGTTAAAACAATTGCTAAATATTTATTTCTGTCCACACAGACTTTATTTCCATTATATACTGCTCTTGCTGCATTCAACAATCAATCAACTACTCCATGATTATTTTTTTCTAAATCAAAAATGGAAAATATACTTACTTTCTTATTTTCAGGAGTTCTCAGTGTATGCAGGAGATCAAATATCTGTTTTGAACCTTGTGTCTTTTATTTACACAACACCCATTTTTAATAATTCTTATTCTTTGCAGCCATCAGTATTATACATGTATTTCTCCTCATCATAGCCTTTCATACATCATATTACCAAACATCTTTTTTAAACTTTACTTTTGTAGCCGTGTCTATTTTCCTCACATCTCCTTTCCATTCGTTATGCTGAGGGATTAATCAATCTTTTAAATTAAACTAGCTCTTTTAGGCCTTTTGAAACAAACCTTTTTTTTTTTTGCAATTATGCTACTGTATTTTCTGGCGTATAAGACTACTTTTGAAATGAAAAAAAGTCAACCAAAAATCGGGGGTCGTCTTATACGCCGAGTATAATTTTCCAACTCGATCCTGCACCAATCACTGCAAGGCTGCTCGGACCGCCTCTCTAACTCAGCCAATCCAAGCAGGCTTTTTAATTAAAAAAGAACTGGTGTTGCCTCGGAAGTGGGGGGGTAGTCTTATACAGCGAATATAGGCCTAAACCTATGTTTTAACTATAAAATTAGGGGGTCGTCTTATACGCCGGTCGTCTTATACGCCGGAAAATACGGTACTTTCACTATCTTTTTCCCTGTTCTTCCCTGTAGCTTTCTAATCATAGCTTATCTTATCTTAAGAACCTTTTGTTACCCTTTTTGCTCTCAACCTCCATCATAAAAAGTATAAGTAATCAGACCTTTATATTTTTATTCATTCTTTGGCCAGATGTAAGTATGCCTTGTTTAGGGTTAAAAACACAACGAGGAATAACATTGCCTGCATCATTTTCAGCAAAGAAATATCTGTAAATCATATTCAATGAAGCAAGGCATTGATTGTATCTTATTAATTTTATAAGTGAAAAAGATATACACGGTAATGCATTGTTAAAATAGCAATCCCCAGTTATCACACCTCTGTAACATATAAAGATCTAGTTCAACTCTTATAAAAATATCACTTAGAAGTACAACCTAATTAGAAATTCTGTTTATATATTGTGTAGATCCATCTGAGTGGATCTATATAAACAAAGTAAACGTAATTTTAATGTAGAGAGAAAGAGTATGTCTATGTACAAACTCATAGTGCTTTATTGCCCTCTCTAAGTGGTTTACAGAATCAGCATGTTGCTCCCAACTATCTGGGTCCTCATTTCACCAACCTTGGAAGGATGGAGAGCTAAGTCAACCTTGAGAATCAAATTCCTGGCAGTAAGCAGTGGCCTGCAACACTGCATTCTAACCACTGCTCTGCCACAGCTCTTCCAGATATATTTGTTTTCCAATTGATATGTGACCAAGTTCTCCCCTTCCCAAATCAGGTTCTGATCGGCTTCCAATAATATAGAATAAAATAGAGAGCATTAAAAGGAAGAAAAGACAATATATAACCCATAAATCAGGAGTGGGATCCGACAGGGTTAACTACCAGTTCGGTCATTTATGAGGTTCGGTGATTTATGAAGTGCTTCCCTGCACGCTGCCAGACGCGCGCCTGTAAATCATCATCAGCATGCTGCGTGCAGAGAAGCAGCCTTTCAAAAAGCCCTTTTTTCCTGCTTTTTTAACTGCAGCTGTGCCTCGCACGGCAGCTGAAGATGAAAAAATCAGGAAATAAAGGTCAGGTAAGAGCCCAGATGGGCAGGTGGGCAAAAACATCAACAGACTTAGAACCGGTTCTATGTCTGCTGCTCTTCAGAGCTACCGGTTCTACAGAGGTGGACAGAATCGGTAGAAATCCACCCCTGCCATAAATCCAAGATCAACAATCACTTACTGTACTTAGGGAAGGGAAACTACTATATTCTTAATCTTCAAAGGCTTTCTGGAGGAACTAGGTCATGGCAGCTTTCCTGAATGCCAGTGCTCAAGTGGAACACTACCTCAAGAAAGAATAGCATATTCCTTGTTGTCTGGGACAATACCTGAAGAATGTGGCTTGAATATGATCCTGTAGATAACCAGTTCTTGACCCGTGTAAGATTTTAAACATGACAACTATCATCTTGAATTGAACACAGACATCAACTGGTAACCAATATTGATGTTTCTCAGGGAAAAGGAGAAAACTACTTGGACTGCTACATTCTAGACCTTCTGTAACTTTGGGACAATTATCAAGAATGGTGCCATGTAGAATGAGTTGCAAAAGCCCAATTGAGAGATGAGCAATGCCTGAGTGATTATGAATGAGTACTCTTGTTTTAGAAATGGCTATAAGTGGCACATAAAATAGAGTTATACAGAGGATTGCCTAATTAAAATTTCCACCTGCTCTTCAAATGAGTCTTGAATCTTGGAAAATCTATCTCATTTATTTGTATGCAGTACTATAGTAACACCAAACAAACCAAATTAGCGGTAATACAGATTAATAAAAAGCAGCCAGAATAGACATTTTAATATTGCCTAAATGTTCATAGACAACAATCCACTTCAACTGATGCATGTATTGTTTTACTGATGCATTTATTCTTTATGTAATTAAAAAGTATTATATACACACATAGAAACACCGACACAGAGTTATCAGAGAGCAGACAAAGGATAAATAGCAAAAGGAAATGTGAGAGACTGAGTTACTTGTAAATGGTGAAATTTACACAGCAAGATACATGTGACACAGACCTTTTGCATTAATGACCTAGTTAATATATGTAGTGTTACAAGAAACTCAGTGAGAATTGAAACCCATTAGAAAAAAAATTATTTCATCCCTTACCATACATTTCATTATATCCCAACATCACTTTTTATCCTCCATTATCTCATTCAATCTTTTATTTATCACTTCCAAATCTATCTCCAATATCTAATTACATGAAAAAAGTTTAAATTAGAATTTAGTATGGGATAGTATTTCTGATAGTTTATTTATATGATATCATTTTAATAAATAGAAAAAGCATTACTAGCACTAGCTACCCTGAAAGTAAATCTTGAATTCATGATGACGAGCTCAGTAAAAATGGAAATTCAGTATGTTAAAAAAAAGAATCAAAGAAGGAACATTAGATACTGTGCTTATATTGGGAATAGTCTAGCCAGAGCACTTCTCCACAGTGGGCACCATTCTTTGAAATACTATTCCTCAGAGACGCAGGCAGGATAAAATTAAATCCATAATAAATTATATAAAGCAAAAATATTTTGAGTTTGCAAATAATTCAGGGAAGTGGCTAGCAGATGAAGAAAAAAAAAGAAAATATTGATATTTACAAGAGAAAAATACTGTATTACTGGACAATACAAACTATTGATATTATTCTAACTTATGTAAAGGAAGTGACACAAAAAGATTATAAGTGACCTACAAAAATTTTTGGGAACAAGTTAAACTAGAAAATATGCCTGGACCAGACGGATAATCTTATTATAATTGGTTTGAGGATGAACTTTTATAACCTTTACAAAATACTATGCACTCTATCCTGCAGGGGGGAAAGTTTCCAGAGAGTTGAAAAGAGCCCAATATAATATTAATACAAAGAAGAACAAGATTTGATCTTACAAGAAACTTATTTATCTATTTATTTATTTCTCATATTTCATTTGCCCCTGAGAGCAATATTATTATTAAATAATGATTACATAATGGTTTTAGCTGATAGAATGAAATTTTTTTTGCAAGTTATTAATGAGGATCATTGTGAGTTTTTATCTAAAAATAGTTAAATGACAATGTTAGAAGTATCCTTTAAATGTTGGACATTTTGAAATATAGTACATGAAAAATCAGCCACATTGATTTTCATAGTTGTAAAGAATGCCTTTGACAACTTGAACTGGACTTTCCTGTTCAAGATTTTGGAAGATCTGAATTATGGAGAAAATGTTATAAAATGGATAAGATCAATTTGCATTTCATAGAGATCACAAATAATTGATAATGGAGACCTAGGAAAACTGTGAGGTACAAAAACAAAACAAGAAAGAATGCTGACTGTCTCCTCTTTTGTTTATTTTGGCTCTTGAAACACTGAAGAGAGACATAAGACAAGATGAAAAGATTGTGGGAAAATAATTTGATGCATTAGCAGGTTTCAAGAAGTTAGCAAAAATATGAAAATAAAAGATCAAACAAAATGGATGAATAAATCATTTTTTTAAGATTGAGAAGAATGTAAAATATCTGGGTATCATCACTATGATAAAAATATGAATTGTATCCTATTTTAAAATAACTGCTAAGACAAATGTTAAAATGAGAGAAATTGCAATTTCATTGTTGGAAGAATCTCTGTGATAAAAAAGGATGTCTTACCTGGAGTGACGTTTTTATTTCAGACAATAGCGGAAGTCCTCAATGAACAACCATAATTTAGCCCAAAATTTCCATTGCTAAATAAGACAGTTAAGTGAGTTTTGCCCTATTTTACGATCTTTCTTGCCACAGTTATTAAGTGAATCACTGCAGTTGTTAAGTTAGTAACAACTAGTCACTAAGTAAGTAATTCTAGCTTCCCCATTGACTTTGCTTGTCAGAAGGTTGCAAAAGGTGATCACATGACTCCGGGACTGCAACAGTCATAAATACACCAAATAGTGCTGACTCCATCACTGGCCGTGGGGGGGGAAATTCTTGCCCCCATGGAGAGGGCGCGCAATCTGGGTGTCCTCCTGAATGTACGGCTGTTGTTAGAAGACCACATAGCGGCCATCGCCAGGGGGGCTTTTTGTCAGGTCCGTAGGATCTACCAGTTGCGGCCCTTTCTGGATCGGGATGCACTTCGCACGGTCACATCCGCCCTCGTTATCTCCCGCCTAGACTATGCCAATGCTCTCTACATGGGGCTCCCCTTGAAGAGCACCTGGAGGCTCCAGTTGGTGCAAAATGCAGCCGCGCGGGTGGTTTTGGGGGCTCCTCGGAGCTCCCATGTTACACCACTTTTGCGCGAGCTGCATTGGATCCTGGTGGCCTTCTGGGTGCAATTCAAGGTGTTAGTGACCATTTTTAAAGCGCTCCATGGCTTGGGACCTGGGTACTTACGGGACCGCCTACTGCCACCATCGGTCTCCGGTCGACCAGTGCACTCCCATAGAGTAGGCTTCCTTGGGGTGCTGCCGGCTGGACAGCTGGCGACCCTGAGGATGTGGGCCTTCTCTCTGGGAGCACCTTCCCTCTGGAACGAATTACCCGCAGAGATGAGGACCATCCCTGACCTTTTGACCTTCTGGCGGGCTTTGAAAACCCACTTATTCCATCAAGCCGGTCTGGCCTAGAGTTCTGTGCAGGGTTTTTAATTGGTTTTTAATTTTATAACTTTTAACCTTGATTGCTTTTATTTATCAGCTATCTTATTTAATCTTTTTAACTGTTTTTAAATATTGTATTTTTCATTGCGTTTTATCTGGCTGTACACCGACCCGTGTCCCATCGGGAGAGGGGGTGGTATAAAAGACTAATAAATAAATAAAATAAATAAATACCTGAATTTTAATCATGTGACCATTAGGATGCTGCCATGGTTTTAAGTGTGAAAAACGGTCATAAGTCAGGTTTTTTCAGTGTTATTGTAACTTCCAATAGTCACTACAGTTGTAAGCCGAGGACTACCTATATTTGTTTTGACAATTGAAACACCATTTAAAAAGCGGCAATAATTTATTATAACTACCAGACCTTCTAGCCATATTAAGAGAGGCTGATATAAATTGGAATATTAAAAATCTGGAGGGCCTTCTCTGAAGAAGACTGCTCTAGAAAATGCTTATAAAAATTAGTGACAAAGCTCTTATACAAAACACTTTAAATTCCCGGAGGAGAGGTATTTAAAGTTTAAATATTAACATAATTGAACTCCAGCCCAAATGATCCTCCAGATGGAAGGTCAGTGTATCTTTATGAATCAACATTTGCCAGAGTTAAAGATTAAAACCTTCTTGCAGATGGGACTAGACTTGAACTTATTTGCAAGCAGGTTGCTCTTCTGATACTTTCCTTAAAAGTTCCTTGAACGGTAGTTCTAAAAGTTAGCTATAAGAAGGATATCAAGAGAAGTATTAATAACAAAGATCTCACAAAGAACATAATTATACAATGCTGATTTAGCCAGAAAAATGCAGATTCAACTCTATTCAGACATTGTTGACAGACAAGAAAAAATAGAGTTTGCTTTCTGATAAACAAAAAATTTCTTATCCAATAAGGTGAGAATGGAAACACAGATTCAGCTGACCTGAGAAATAGGAATAATTTCAAGCTTTGATTTCAAATGATGTATTTTGTCAAAGGGAAATAACTTGATCATATGGACACTTAACAGTACAGGCAGAAACCTCATACTTTTTATATGTTAGAAAAACTCTTATTTGAACTACAAAAATCCAGGCAATGGAAAAATGCACCATTAAATATGGATCTATCAGTTCAATTCAGAAAAGTACCTTACATATATATTTTGTAGGAGAAATCTAATATGTTATGGATGCTGATGATCCCATAAAGCATCACTAGAGGGTGTTAGATAAGTAAAATTTTCCCAGCTATGCATGGAACAGGTTATTTTCCTAAAACATTGAATGATCTCTAAACTACATATTTTCCTGATTGTCAGCCAAAACTAAGCAATTGTAATTTTTATACTTAAATATTTTCTTAGTACTGCATCTAATTTTACATAGTTTTACATACTCTTCGCACAGTCACTTCTGCCCTTGTCATCTCCCGCTTAGACTATTGTAATGCTCTTTACATGGGGCTCCCCTTCAGCTGGTGCAAAATGTGGCCGCGCGGGTGATCTTGGGCACTCCTCGGAGCTCCCATGTTACACCGCTCCTGCGTAGCTGCATTGGCTTCCGGTGGCCTTCCGGGTGCGATTCAAGGTGTTGGTGGTCACCTATAAAGCGCTCCATGGCTTGGGACCTGGGTACTTACGGGACTGCCTGCTGCCACCATCGGCCTCCCACCGGCCAGTGCGTTCCCACAGGGTGGGCCTCCTTGGGGTGCCATCAACCGGATGATGCCGACTGACAGCCCCGAGGGTGCGGGCCTTCTCTGCGGTGGCTCTCTCCCTCTGGAATGAGTTACCCTAGAGATGTGGGCCATCACTGACCTGCAGACCTTCCGGCATGCATTAAAGACCCACCTTTTCCAACAGGCCGGTCTGGCCTAGTACTAACTACTAGGGTTTTAAATTTTGGAATTTTTAACTTGTTTACCTTTTTTACTCTGCTTTTATAATATCATTCCAGCCACTCATTTAATTTCTTTTAAATCTCTTTTAAATGTTTTACTATGTATGTCATTTTTATATTGGCTGTACACTGCCCCGAGTCCCTTTTTTGGGAGAGGGAGCGGTATAAAAGTATAACAAAATAAATAAATAAATAGTTTTCCTAATAATTAGTGTATAATATAGTGTATAATTTAATTTACTAATACCGTGTTTCTCACAAAATAAGGCTGGGCCATATTTTTTTTTTGACCCCTGAAAAAAATGGCTAGGCCATCTTTTCGGGGGTGACTTAATTTCCTCCCCCACCTAGAGCGCCCCATGCACACTTACCTGTCCACGAGGCCGCTTCTATCGGCCGATTGAAGCTTTCCAAAGGCAGAGTCACCAGCCACTTTTGGGCAAGGCGTGGCTGCCCACGTCTCCTTGCCATGAGGCAGTTTCTTTCAGGCGATGGAAGCTCCCCAAGCGCAGTCATCAGCCACTTCAATTGGCCAGTAGAAGTGGCCTCATGACGAGGAGAGTGTGCATGGGCGCTCGCCCCAAGGCTGCTTCTACCGGCCGATCGAAGCGGCTGGTGACTGCCTTTGGGGAGCTTCTATCGGCTGATGTTCTATCAGTACTAGATCGGGGTATTCTAGCCTAGGCTACCTGCAGGGCGTTCCTAAAGGCAAATTTTCTCCCCCCCCCGCCCTTCCCCCAATTTCTCTTCACGTGTAGTTCTAACGAATGATGTGAGAAATGGCGGGGAAACGTATGGTTTAAATAGGCCTAAATTTGGGGGGCGGGGCTTAATTTCACCTCACGCCTAGAAATCATGCTGGGCCTTCCTATTGGTAGAGGCCATATTGTTGGAGAAACAGGGTACAAAGCCAGTTGGATGACTTTGGACCAGTCTCTCTCAGCCCAACTCACCTCACAGAGTCTCCGGAGGCTGCAGTTAGTTCAGAATGCAGCCGCGCGGGTGATCGTGGGCGCCCCTCGGGGCGCACACGTAACACCACTTCTCCGCAGGCTGCACTGGCTTCCTGTGGCCTTCCGGATTCGATTCAAGGTGGTACTGACGGTATTTAAAGTGCTCCATGGCTCGGGACCTGGGTACTTACGGGACCGCCTGCTGCCATCAACAACCTCCCGCCGCCCAGTACGCTCCCACAGGGTCGCCCTACTTGGGGTACCGCCACCTGATCGTTGTCGGCTGGCGGCCCCAAGGGTGCGTGCTTTCTCTGTGGGAGCGCCCTCCCTGTGGAATGATCTCCCCCCGGAGATACGATCCATGACAGATATCCTCTCCTTCCGGCGCGCAGTTAAGACCCTATTTTTTAAACAGGCTGGCCTGACCCAGTAAGGGTTTAAGGGGTTTTAAGTTAATAGGGTTTTTAAAATTTTAAACTTCATTTTTAAACTTTCGGGATGCAGCTATATTTATGTTTAATTCGGTTTTAAACTCTATTTAATTTTATATTCTTGTATTTTATGTATTTATTAGGCTGTACACCGCCCCGAGTCCCTTTTCGGAGAGGGAGCGGTATAGAAATACGATCAATAATAATAAGGGTTGTTGTTGTGGTGGGGAAAATAAGTTATATATGTTCACCCCTTGGGATAAAAATATTAAACACAGGCTCAATTTTCTGCTTTCCTGGGCCCTAGGGAAGCCTTCTGGGAGCAAAAACACCCCCCACAGGAGGTTTGCCTGAGGCCCAGAAGGTCCCCAAAACCGGGGGGGGGGGGAGTGTTTGCTGCAAAAAGCAAAAACAAGAAAAAAAGAAGCCATGCCCATCTAATCACATGGTCATGTCTCTTAGCCACACCCCCTAGTCATCCCCTGCCTAGATTATTGCAATGCTCTCTACATGGGGCTCTCCTTGAAGAGCATCCAGAGGCTTCAGCTGGTACAGAATGCAGCCGCGCGGGTGGTGTTACACCGCTTTTGCGCGAGCTGCATTGACTTCCGATGGCCTTCCGGGTGCGATTCAAGGTGTTAGTGTTCATCTTTAAAGTGCTCCATGGCTTGGGACCTGGGTATTTACTGGACCGCCTACTGCCACCAGCGGCCTCCCGTCAGCCAGTGCACTCCCACGGGGGGGCCTCTTCGGGATGCCGGCGGCTGGGCGATGCCGGCTGGAGGCCTCGAGGGTGCGGGCCTTCTCTGTGGGAGCACCCTCCCTTTGGAACGAACTATCCCCGGAGATGAGGACTATCCCTGACTTACAAACCTTCCGGCGTGCGCTGAAAACCCATCTTTTCCATCAAGCCGGTCTGGCCTAGCGTTATTAGTAGGGCTTTTAATTGATTTTAATGGTTTTATTTTAAATTCTCTTGATTTGTTTTTATCTTTCAGCCATCAATTTAATCTTTTTTAATTCTATTTTAATAATTGTATTTATATTTGTGGTTTTTTTACTTGGCTGTACACCGCCCCGAGTCCCGTTGGGAGAGGGGGCGGTATATAAAATTAATAAAATAAATAAATAAATAAATAAATAAATAAATAGTCACGCCCCCAGAACCGGTGGTAAAAATTTTTTGAATCCCACCATTGATACCAAGAAAGGCTCCTACCTGTAAAGTACTAATGTGCACTGGGGTGCCTGTGCCATTCACCGTATTCTTTTTAGCTGCGTTTCCACCTTTCCCTTCTGCTTGCTCTGCCTTAGCAATCTTTGCTTTCTCAGCTTCAATTCGCTTTGGATTGTTCAGCATGACTTGGACCACTGCGTACTCAACCAAGGAAGCAAATCCAAAGAGAAGGCACGCAATCAGCCACACGTCTAAGGCCTTCACATAAGACACTTTGGGGAGTTCGGCAGCAAGGGTAGTGCATTCCGATGCCAAGTTGAGCACTGAAAAAATGCCTAAGAGAAATAAAAATCCAGCAATAGACGATGTAATTACAATGCTGTTGCACTGCTAACCATTTTCCACTTAGCTGACCTTAAAAAACATTTTTGCTCCACTTTCTAAAGGGTGATATTTCCTCAGAGGAAATGGAAGTTGTTGATGTACCACATGTGTCGCAGAAATGAATATGAATGTATAGGGTGAGTTATGGAACTGATTGAATAAATTGACACATAATCGTTTTGAGTACATATATAGCACTAACAGCTGGCAATGGTTTCTCTTGGTTACTAGCAACTCTATTTATCATGACATATATTGTTTTGCAGATGTGACTTTTTCTTAACATAAATTTGCAAGCTGTCAATCAAATGGAATTCTAGGATATCATAGAATATGGAGTAACTTGGCAACTGAGTGTCAGACAGGCATATAGATTTGCCTGCAGGCAATGTAGCAATCAGTTTGGACTACTGATTTTGTACATCATTGAAAAATCTGAAGAGTTTATTTAAATAGATTATTATCTTTGAAATTATATATATTTATTTAAAAATGCCTCTCTTTCACAGTTAAGTGCTAATAATATTGTGTTTTGAAAATCTGTACACTATGGTAGCCTTCCCTGTTCCAGCAACATCATTTCTTGGGACATACTAGCTAGCATTTCTCCAAAGAGCAGTCCAACATTTTTGAAGAACATGAGAATGCAGCTGGTTTCCATTTATCTTCAATTGACAGTGAAAAATTCAATCTCACAATGATGGAAAGAATCAGATCACTTAATTTCAAATGAGGTCTAACTTTTGACTTACCATCTATCTATTATATGTCTGTCTGTCTCTTTGTCTGTCTGACTACCTAATCTCCTAAATACTTGAAGCACTAGCAACTTTGCTTTGAAATAAAAATATAGAAGTATCAGAAATAACCAAGACATGCTATGATCAAACTGGATTTTATTTTCTTTCTGAAAGAAGAATCTGATAAATTTAAAATAGCAAAGAGTAAAAATAGGATTAGCAGATTGCAAATGTAAAAATAGGATTATGAAAACTAAACCAACTAAAACCTATTTCTCTGGAATACTGTTCCAAGACTTTATAGATTGATCAAGAAATGTTGAGATCTGTTTTCAGCAGAAGATCCATTGTCTATTTTTTTTCTTTTGGAAGGCCATTTATCTTACATTGCTATAGGAAGGTTTATAGTTGCCATGAGAAACTACGGTAAATTAATTGTAGGTTCTATCTACATTTTATATTAAGTGCCATTGTCATCCCTATTATCAGATAGCTGCCAGTGATTTAAAGCCATAACAAGAACTCAAAAGACAACTTGCTTTTTCCAAGATCACTTTTAGCTAGGATTAAGTCTGTTTTCTAACACATAATTAGAGAAAATAAAAATGAGAAAAAGTTCTCTGTAAGTTTCATGAAACATTCTATTTGTATATCATTCTATTCAACATTTAACATTATAGCATTTTGAAAGCCCATAATTATATATATCTTGTAGAAACAACTATTTTTCTGGTACTTTGGGTGTCAATAATCCATTATTCCATTCCCAGACAAAATTTATATCCCTTTCAGTTTTCTACTCACTGTTGCACTCAAATACGTCCCTGGTGATATAATGAGTAGATACAGGAACAATTTGCTTAAAGGCTAGAGTTCTTGTCTTTTAAAAAGTGGAGGCAACAAATATGGAACTGAAAAAGAGAAGATTGGAATGACAGTGAAGAACATGCTTATGAGAACACAGTTGCTTTCATATCCATGATATGTCATGCTGCTGAGGCAACTGCAAATGGATATGTGACATTAAGTAATGCTAACAATATCAGAAACATAGATTACCCAATGGTACTCTTGCAGCACTGGCATCAGGATTGATCCAAAATGACAGCCATGAAAGCACAACAATTAGTAGTGTAGGAGCATAGACACCCATCATGTAAAAGCCAACTTGTCTTCTCAGAGTGAAGATCACTTCTACACATGTGTAATAGCCTTTGGAGAAAACAACACAAAGCTCTAGATGGTTTAGCAAGTTAAATCACTTGGGTATACTGATGCATGCCACTTTAACTAACTTTTTATTTTAATTTACCTGAAGCTTTAACCAATTCTGAGCCTATCCTAATTAAGCTTATTTTTGGAAAAAGACGTACTGGCAGCTCAAACTCCAGCTAACTAGCTTTTAACTGAAAGTATGAATAACAGTGAGACCTCAGTTATATCAGGCTCCATTTTGGGATTATACTGCAAGTAAGAGCAACAGAAAGTCATTGGACGTATTTTTTTTATATGCCAATTGATGCTTTTGTTCTAAAGTAAAAGATTTCTATCAGATGTGGTTGATAGAAATGAGTGCACTGCAAATATAATGTTTTGCACTGTGCACAGCAACCAAACACTTGCCAGCTAGTAAATTTTCCAGGGACAAAAAAAAAGAACACTTGTATTACTATAACAATAAAATTAAAAGAGGAGAAAGAACGATGGTAGCAAGGCATGAGTGAGTGAAATATTTTGACTCTAACAACAATAAAAATAAACAGGAGGACCAGTAGTGCCATAGCTGAGCCAGTATTTCTTAAAATACGTTTTCTGAAAAAAAAATTGCCAATACAAAATATATAATTAGGGTTTTTCCTCAACCCACTACAAATAATTGCAGTAGATGACCCTTATGTAGTAGATGTTTATGTGCTCTGCATGTGTGTGTCTTCCCATTACTCACTCTAATACAGTTGTCTGAAATAACAAATATACAAAATGGTAGCTAGTTGTGGAAGACAGAGATATGGTAAGGTGTTAGTTCTGCCTTGGCTCGGCTTGGGGTTTCAACAGGTCCCAAGTGAAGAAGTGAAGTGAAGTGGATTAAAGGGGGGGAAGAGGGAAAAGGGAGGAAGGACGAAAAGACAATAAAACTTTTTACGCATGATAGGAAATAGGGATGGGGAGAATGAAAGATGATAAGGACCAGGGCAGCCGGACCCTGTTTGTACCAACATCTCATGGATATGAGAAATATGCGAATTACCCCTGAACATCTCAGAGTTCCCTAAAATCTTGGCAAGCAATCTGGTTGGCTGCAAACGGACTGGTCATGGTGGGAAGGATGGGCTGGAGACAAACCTACCCCTATTTTTGCATCTAGCAAGTGTAGTAGATTTCAGAGCTGGCTTGACTTTACTGCAACCAACATTCTTGGTAAAAGAACCGTTTGCTTTCACCAAATGGAGCCAAAAGCTTTTCTTTCCTAAGGGATTGGATTGGGGCAGGTCTGGCATTAAGTCAGCTCTGCAATTGTGGTCAACACAGAGAGGAAACTGCCTCTATCACAGGTACTGGGCAATGTCAACGATGTCAACTCAAGGGAGCAACTAGGAAGAGATTAAGGCCTAGAGGAAACAGGAAGCATCCTCAAAACCTCATCCTTGGAGAGCTAGCTCTATCCTGGGAGAGGAAGATCCACCAAGACTCTGATGGTTCCTTGGAGTTGGGAAAAAAGAAGCATGGGAGGAGAAACTCATGAAAGTCACATTCACCCATGGGGGCCATGGCAGCCAGCAGAGGCCTGAACCAGAGGGACTGGATGTTGCAGCAAGCCATAAAGTTCCTGAGGAGGCCTTCTGGTAGTCTCAAAGCTTGAGAAGTCATAGCCAGGGTGGTACATCCCACTGACCAGCCAACTCCAGCCCTGGAAAGCAAGGGGGAAACTACCTCTGCCTCCGCAACAGCAGAGCAAGCTCTTCAGCAACCACCCCAGCACTTGGTCCCACAGCCCAGCCTGCACCAGCGTCAGTAGTAGTGCCAGCAAAGTAGATAGGACGCAAAAGACATCCTGATCAGATATTTCCAAATTTGGCTAAGCGCCTGCATTTCCAGAGGCTCCTCCCCCCTCCTATGGCTGGTATGTTCTAGCCGAGGAAGTGGAAATCGACCTGGCTTGATCCAAACACCAGCCAAGCTCTGGATGATGAAGATGCACCCCTAAAACTGGCACAGCCCACGCTGACGATCCACTGGTTGCTTCAGGTGTGGGAAGGAGGGACACTGAGCTGCTGATTGCCAAGCTGCCATCTCTTCTCTTTTTCCTTTTGCAGGACTAACTTCTTTGTCAAGAGAAGAAGAATGTCAGTGCTGCCTGGCTTGGCTTGGGGCCTCAAAGGCATGTGGCCATTAAAAGAAGGGGGAAGGGTGAAAGGGCAATAAAGCTTTGTATGTACGTGATATGGTCAGGACCGGAACAGCCAGATCCTTTCTGAACCAAAATCCCACGGCTAGGCACCCTGAGAAATATGTGGATTACCCGCAAATATATTAGAGTTCACAAAACATCTTGGTGATCACTGGTTGGCTGGAAGCAGACTGGTCACAGAAGCAGAGATGATCTGGGGGCAAACCTACATCTATTTTTGCATCTAGCAACTGGTTTGACTTTACTGCAACTAACATCCTTGGGGAAAGAACCCTTTGCTTTAACCAAATGGGAGTCAAAGGCTTTTCTTTCACAAGGGATCAGATTGGAGCAGGTCTGACATAAGGGAAAAAATCACTGCACTATCGTTACGATGAACTCAATTGCTGAAAAAAATTAACTCCTATTTCGCCTGAAGTTGTTGAGTATCTTGTACTAAACTGTTGAGGCTGTAAAGTAGAAGTCTAGAGATTCCCGACCTTCTTTCCCAGGACTGCTCTTTGTCTTTCTACTCAGGTCCTGCTTTGCACTAGTGGTTCAGTAGTTACAGATGCCACTGCCCTAGTTTTCACTTGTCTGACCATAATACTTAATTAAATTATTATTAATAATGCACTGTTGCCAATAAAACTAAACGGACATATCCATTCTATTACAAGGAATTAAATTAGACTCAACAATATTTTATATTTTATACATTTTAAATTAACAGTATATGCTCTGCATCTCTGGCTTTGCAGCATTAAATTTGCTTCATAATTTAATTAAGCTAAAATATATCGTTAAATTTACAATTAAACAAAGTGAGTTGAGTTAGCTGAAAGATCTTAACAAACAATAATTTTATACATTCATGTGCTATCAATCATTTTTCGCCAAAAATTATAAGATAAATAAAACATATAATTTTTATGTTTACAATGAATTGATTTTACTTCCATTATGTGCTTTGTAGGACAAAAATATTTTTCCATTAAATATTAACAATTTAATCATTTCTTCATTTTGCTGCTCTTCCTTAGAGGCTGAAGCCATTAACTGAATTATTATGATTAATGAATTGATGACATATTGTTGCGACTGTGAATCAGAACATTTCTGTTACAAACTTATCTCGCCATATTGATGAGGATGGTAATTTATATGTCTCATGAATCTGGAATGGTATTAACTATCAAGACCTATTAGTACAGAACACAACAAAGCATTATCTATAAATATCTAACATTTTTTTTTATTTAAAACAGGTATTACAAATCAGATTTCCTGCATCAAGCATGACTGCAAAAGCAACAATAGACAAAACCAGTTTATTCACTTAATAACCTATTCCTTTCATGTTAGGATAAATGAATAAATCATCCCTTGATGTAATGATTGTACAAATAAATTGATTAAAATATATACCAGTCCCTTTGTAGTATTTGGTACAGTTCCCATATTCAATATCTTCTTTTTTAATATCAAACTGGGGTAAAGCAATTTTCTCCAGTTGAACAGGATCACCAGATTGCCAGATAAATCGTAAATCATCAGTAGTGTAACCAACTGCATGTTTTGGACAGAAAAAAAAAAAGATGATGATGTTAATGTGGTTAAAAAGTAATAAATGCAATAATTATAAACAAGCATGGTTTTCTTTTACCATGTGTAAGAATCTGGCAGGCTAATTATTACAAAGTGTTTTTTTTATAATGATCGTATCTCATTAGTACTGAAGTGCATTTTACAGATTTTCATTGTTTCCATATACACTTCTGGAAAGTTCTGAGTATTAAAGAACCTGAGAGAAGATTATCTGAAGCAGTATAAGTTTTTGGTCCACATGCCAAAGTAATACATTTCTAATTTTAAAGGTGTTTCTGAACCTTCCTTTCTTTATTGGATAGATTTTCTTCACTATGGCATACTACGTTTGAAAGTTTCTGTCACAAGTGGGACTGGAATAGATCACAAATAGTTTTCTTTTCTTACATGTGTCCCTGCCAGCATCATGCTAATCAGATCCCATGTTCATTAAAACATAATTGCATTTGTGTCTTGGATAAACTAGCATTATGGCTGCCCATCCACTCTCCCCAAGTTAAGATTTTCTACTGATTAAATACTATGACTAAGGTAAATTCAAGAAAGAAGGAAAAGAAGTGATGATTGAAAACCATAAATAGCAAATGACTCTTCAGTTATGGCTTTGATAAACTTGAGTCTGGGACAAATGATTAAGGAATATGTAGAGTTGGCAAATTCAGACACCTCCTCTAAGGAAATATCTAATTATGATATTATGACTGAATTTGCATCTTCCTCAAGTTATATTGTCAATTAGAAACATTTTACTTAGCTGCTTCATTTTCTTTTTATTTAGCTATTTCCAGGCAATTGTTTTATTTAAGTGAATTCCAAAGAAATAATAGTGTCTATAAAAATTCATGCTCTGTGTACAATTTACATTACTACCGGTATTATATGATATATATATATATATATATGGATATATATATTGTTCAAAGATAAATCAAACATAAATCAAACAGAATTTAATGTAGATTTACACCCAGATCTATCTATACAGAAGGGCAGCTTACTAATTATTTGTTTGTGTATATGCCTATTTAAAGACATGCACACACAGACGCAAACATCTTTAATAGGAAGAGCTCATGGCAGTAATTGGGATATTCTGCTAAAATTGACTAGAATTTAGATTAGTAGAAGATATTTTTTTTAATTTGGTTAATAAGCACATATAAATGTATACATATTTTGTATATGTACAAAGATATGGATACCTGGGCTCCTAAAATCCCAGATTGCAGACCAGTACTGGTCCGAAGCCTGTTAGAAACCAGGCTGGGCAAGCAGCAAGAGAGAAAGTGAAGCTTCACCAGCACATGCACAAGATCTAGGTTGCATGCAAAACTATCCCCTTCACCCCCTGGTTTGTAGAAGACAATTTTTCTTCTGAAACTCTGGTGCCAAAAAGTTTGAGGGCCACTGCTCTTAGAGACATACACACAGAGACATAAAAAAAATTATATACTGAACATCTCCCAATCCTAATGACACAACAGTGATTGGTCTCATTTGAGACAACGACAAATCTGCATACAGACAGGAGGTTGTACAACTTGCCTCGTGGTATAACTGGAACAATCTGGAATTGAACACACTCAAAACCATAGAAATGGTGGTAGACTTTAGAAGAAACCCTCCCATACTACCACCTCTTACTAGACAACACAGTATCAACTGTAGAGACCTTCAAATTTCTAGGTTCTACTATATCACAGGACCTAAAATGGACACCTAACATCAAAAATGTCATCAAAAAAGCACAACAAAGAATGTTCTTTCTGGCCAACTCAGAAAGCTCAAACAGCCCAAGGAGCTGCTGATCCAGTTCTACAGAGGAATTATTGAGTCTATCGTCTGCACCTCTATAACTGTCTGGTTTGGTTCTGTAACCCAACAAGACAAACACAGACTTCACAAAGGATAATTAGGACTGCAGAAAAAACAATTACCACCCACCTGCCTTCAATTGAGGACCTGTATACTGCACAAGTCAAAAAGAGGGCTGTGAAAATATTTATGGACCCCTCACATCCTGGATATAAACTGTTTCAACTCCTTCCCTCAAAACGACGCTATAGAGCACTGCAAACCAGAACAACTAGACACAAGAACAGTTTTTCCCCGAAAGGCATCACTCTGCTAAACAAATAATTCCCTCAAACACTGTCCAACTATTTACAAAGTCTGCACTACTATTACTGTTAACCTTCTCATCCTCCTTATCACCCACCCCCTCCCACTTGTGACTGTATGACTGTAACTTTGTCGCTTGTCTCCTTATGATTTATATTGACTGTTTCCTAGTATGATTTGATTGCTTATTGTATCCTATGACTATCATTAAGTGTCGTACCTTATGATTCTCGACTCTGAGAGCATTTGCACCAAGACAAATTCCTTGTTGTCCAATTGCAGTTGGCCAATAAAGAACTCTATTTTGTTTTGTTCTATTCTATTCTATTGATTGCTTGTGAGCCACTTCCTGCCAGCTTTACTCACTGACTTGGTTGTGGGAAATCAACAGAACTTCTGGAGACAAGCAGTTCCACTGGTTAATTGTTCTCAGTGTCAGAAAGTTTCTCCTTAGTTCTAGATTGCATCTCTCTTTGCTCAGTTTCCATCCATTGCTTCTTGTTTGCCTTCTGGTGCTTTGGAAAATACATTGCCCCCACTTCTTTGTGGCAGCCCTTAAAAGCCTGTTGCCTATCACACTCTTGAGTAAAGCATGTGAGCCATTTCCTCCTTTCAGTGGTCGATGAAAGTACATCTATAGTACGCAGATAATAAAGTTTATAGAACTATAAAGTTGAGGCTGGGTGTGACAAGGAATGGCTGGGAGAGGAGAGGCCAGGCGAGGCACCCCTTGATGTAAATAACATTGAGTTGGTCATGCCCACACAGTCACATGACCACCAAGCCACGCTCAGCCAGTCACGTGACTGCCAAGCCACACCCAGCCAGCAAGCTACACCCACAAATTAAGCCACGCCCACAGAACCAGTTGTTAAGAACTTTGAATCCCACCCCTGTGTAAAATATGTAAAATGTAATTTACATACAACTCTCCAACTGCATTTTGCAACGCTGTGTATCCATAGGAAACAAAGTTAAATCCAATGGGCATGAGAGAGTAACAGATAATCTGGAAATATAAAGTGAAATTTGAAAGCAATTCAAATGGGCTACAAGTTAGAAAGACAAATTTTATAATTTAAAAACATATACTGTATATAAGCACAAGAAGTCATATTTAATAGTACACTTGCATTCCTTTTCTTTTTTTGCATTTTTTTTTCCTAATTCTTTGATCTGTTTTATGAAATACATAACAGAAAAATACCTATCTAGGAAATAAGAAACAGTCACACTATGTACGCACATTAAATGTTCATGCATTTAAACTAGCGATTATATTGCATTTCATTTTGATTTTGTGGCTTGCAAGAGGCATGATGGTTATTCAGCTTTTTGAATTAATCACTCTATTTTTAACTAATCATTTTTTGAACTAGTACTCTAACTTCAGTTCCAATAAAGCAGTCCAATTTTCTGATTGTATAGCACCTTGTTTACATATGATAAAAGTATTTAAAACAAAAAAAAATCTATAGTTATGGAGTTTCCTTACTACTATTCATAATCAGTAGAATATATAAAGTACCTCATGCTGACTAGGACATCTCCATCACGGAATATAAATAGAAGAATATTTTCTTGAGTGACATCATGGAAGTTAGCATTCTTTTCATTTGCAAAGAACAGATCAGGCTTCCACAGACATTTAAACATGGTAGGATCCACTGTTAGTGATTCAGATCCTTTCCAATCAGTGGGCAACTTAAGTCGAGGATCATTCCATTTCTGTCTTAAGAAGATGTTAACTCTGTAATCCTGTTTGAAATATATTAAGCATATTAACTGTTACATTTATTTAATTAATATCTTAATATCTAAAGCAGATAGTATATTCAGTTGACAGAAATGTTAGGCAAAACTTGCAAAGCTTAAATCAAGAAACCATTTTCATAATCTATATATGGATTGACGTCATGGTGAGATAGGTGGCAAGCAAATTTAATAAATAATATGTAATAATAATAAATAATATGTCTATTTTATTCATTCATTCAGTAATTCATTCAAACAATCTGTATAGCTAAATTTTATGCCCCATCACTCTTTTAAACTCAGCCTTACACTGCCCCAGTGCTTGCAAGAAATATTTTAGTTCATGCATTTCTAAAGCCATATTTTAATTTTAAGCATAGTTTGCAGGGAATCAATTGGAAATCTTATTAAAAATGGCAAGATAAGGATAAAATATGAATGTCATTTAACACATAAATATCTGTTATACTGCTCCTATCTCTATACTGTATCATTAATACATAAAGTGGATATCCATTATACTGTTCTAATATTGCAATAACACAAGAAGTGTGGGAAACTCTGAAAACTGAGCTAATAAAAGCTCAGTCCAGCACAATACCACTGAAAAAGAAGAACAAGAAATTCAATAAGAAACCAGCATGGCTGCACAAAGAACTCTCTGACAGTCTGAAAGACAAAAAGGACAAGTACAATAAATGGAAAGAGGGACACATAATTAAGGCTGATTATTAGCAGATAGCCAGAACATGAAAAGATGAAATTAGGAAAGCAAAGTCTCAGAATGAACAAAGACTTGCAACGAAAGTCAAAGAAAATTTTAAAAAGTTTCTTCCAACATATAAATAACAAGAAAAAAAAATCAAGGAAATAGTAGGTCCACTAAAGAGAGAAGATGGCAAGGAAGTAACAGGCACTAGGGAGAAAGCAGAGCTGCTTAACTCGTTCTTTGCATCATTTTTCACGCAAAAAGAAATGATAGCCCAATCTACCAACAAAACTACTGTAAAAGACAAACTAGAAATAAAAATTAAAATAAGAAAATGATAAAGAGACCACCTATCTGACCTTGACAAATATAAATCACCAAGACCTGCCAAATTACATCTCAAGAGTTCTGAAGGACCTGGCAGATGTTATCTCAGAACCATTGTACCATATTTTTCAAAGATCCTGGAGCACTGGAGAACTACCTGAGGATTGGAAAAGGGCTGATGTGGTTCCCATCTTCAAGAAAGGAAAAACAACAGACCTAGGAAACTACAGACCAATCATTTTAACATCAATACCTGGAAAGATCCTGGAAAACATAATCAAGAAACAGATTTGTGAACAATTAGAAGCAAATAAAGTTTTAACTAGTAGCCAGCATGAGTTTGTTAAAAACAGATCATGCCAAACCAACTTAGATTTCAGTAAAGCATTCAACAAAGTAGACCACAACCTACTTCTTGGTAAGCTAGAAAAATGTGGAATAGAAACCTCACCACCAGATGGATTTGTAGCTGGCTGACAAACCGTATTCAACAAGTAGTCCTTAATGGTTGTTGTTAATCGTAAAGTCGTATCCGACTTATCGCAACCTTATGAACAACGTTCCTCAAGGGCTTCCTGTCCTCTACCATCTTCTGGAGTCCATTTAAGCTCACGCTGACTGCTCCAGTGACTCCATCCAGCCACCTCATTCTCTGTCATTCCCTTCTTCTATTGCCCTCAATCTTTCCCAGCTTTAGGCTCCTCATTAGGTGGCCAAAGTATTGGTAGTAAGGTATAGAAGTAAGTAGTGGGGTACCATAAGGCTCCATCTCAAGCCCAGGACTCTTCAATAACTTCATAAATGACTTAGATGAGGGATTGAAGGGGAACTCATCAAATTTGCAGATGACACTAAGCTAGCAGAAATAGCCAACACCCCAGAAGACAAGCTCAGGATCCAAAAAGATCTTGACAGACTTGAACAATGGGCCCTATCCAAGAAAATGAATTTTAATGTGGAGAAAAACAAGTGCTGGGAAAGTTCCATAGGGGTGAACAGGGGTGGGCTTCTACCGGTTCTGTCCACCTCTGTAGAACCGGTAGCTCTGAAGAGCAGCAGACATAGAACCGGTTCTATGTCTGCTGATGTTTTTTGCCCACACGCCCACCAGGGCTCTTACCTGACCTTTATTTCCTGATTTTTTTCAACTTCAGCTGCCGTGCGAGGCACAGCTGCAGTTAAAAAAGCAGGAAAAGAGGGCTTTTTGAAAGGCTTCTTCTCTGCACGCAGCATGCTGATGACGATTTACAGGCACGCGCCGGCAGTGTGCAAGGAAGCACTTCATAAATCACCGAACCTCGTAAACTACCGAATTGGAAGTTAACCCTGTTGGATCCCACCCCTGATTGTGAATGTGAAGTAAGCACAATCAAGCCAGAAGAAAGCTAAAGTACAGATTAGGCAAAACCTGGCTCAGAAACAGTAACAGTGAAAGGGATCTTGGAGTCTTACTGGACGATCACTTAAATATGAGTCAGCAAGTATGCGGCCGCAGCCAAAAAGCTAATACAATCCTGGGTTGGGTAAACAGAGGCACAGAATCAAGATCATATGAAGTATTAGAGCCACTTTACAAAACCTTGGTAAGACCACACCTGGAATACTGCAACCAATTTTGGTCATCATACTACAAAAAAGATGCTGAGACCTTGGAAAAGGTTTAGAGAAGAACAACTAAGATGATCAAAGGCCTGGAGATTAAAACATATGAAGAATGGTTGCAGGATTTGGTGGGGACCTGATAGCAATATTCCAGTATTTAAGGGGCTGCCACAAAGAAGAGGGGGTCAAATTATTCTACAAAGCATTAGAGGGCAGGGCAAGAAACACTGGGTGGGACCTAATCAAAGAGACAAGCAACCTGGAATTATGGAGAAACTTCCTAACAGTGAGGAGAATTAACCAATTTGCCTTCAGTAATTGTGGGCACTCCATCACTGGAGGTTTTTAAGAAGAGATTAGTCAGCCACTTATGTGAAATATTATACCTTCTCCTGTTTGAGCAAGAGACTTCTAAGGACCCTTCCAGCTCTATTCTATCCTAATTTTTAGATGTGAAGAAAGCCATTGCTAATTTAAATTGGCCCTTTTTGTTCAAAGTTTTGGAAGATATTAACTTTAAAGGCAATTTATAAAATGGGCAAAATTGATTGATACCTTACAGAAACCATACGTGATTGTGAATAGAGATTTAACACAACCCTTGAGATACTAGTTTGCTCATTTGTTCCTTGAAACTTTGAAGAGAGATATAAGGCAAGACGAAAGGATAAAGGGTATATAAATTTAAACAGAGACCTATAAGTTGGGAGCTTTTACAGATAATTTGGTATTGGTGTTAGAAGATCCATCAAATGAGAAAATTAAAAGAATTGGGAATAAAACATAAAAGCATTTTGGTGAAAATTCAACTGGTGGTTAAAATTTAAAAGCCTTTGTTTAAATAACACCATCCTCATGACTCTGTTCTAATGACATAGAAACCACTGATCAAATGAATGTTGATAGAGATTAAGTGAACTGTTGTGGGAATGAGATAGCGGGTACCTTAAAAGTACCAGATAGAAAGACATCTATCACATTCTCTCAGTCAGAATGGGACATTTAGGAACCGAGCCTTGGTCATGCCTCTTTCGCCTCAAGCCTGTGCCCATTTACCAGCTTTCCTCCTCTGCTGGCTCTGCCACGGCCATTCTCCCTGGCCAATGGGCCTCTGGCTCTCCGCCCCTTACCCTTCAATCCGGCCCATTCGCTGTGACACTGTTTGTCCTGGGCTTCTTGTACCCTCTGAGTATTGTTAAGTGTTGTACCTGATGATTCTTGACCCTTGACAAGTGTATCTTTTCTTTTATGTACACCGAGAGCATTTGCACCAAGACAAATTCCTTGTGTGTCCAATACAAGAATTCTAGTCTAGTCTATTTTTTGCTCCATAGGACAAATAGCAACCAGCCAATCGGGCGGCAGGCAGAAGCCATAGTGCTGTGGAAGCACCTTGCAATTGCCGATAGGGGTTATGGGGCTATGCAGGCTGCACAGCAGGTGAACGGCAGTGGCATGCACCTTCTGGCCTGGGAGGCACAGCAGGAGAACAGCAATGTGTTTGGGGGGGTTAAAACTAGAGAACGGCGGTGGAACATGGCTTCTGACATTGGGAGGGCATGGCAGAACAACAGTGGCGTGTGGGGTTGCGCGGCAGGAGAACGGAGGTGGTATGCGGCTTCTGGCACGGGGGCACGTGCCTTGTGGCAGGCCGACTACCCGTTCAGTATTAAGCAGTCAGACTCAGATGCGGGATGGCGTGGGGGTGGCAGGACGGGGTCCAGGAGCCAAGGCAATGGAGGGGAGGAAATAAAAAGAAAAAAAGGAAGACACTGCTTTGCAGGGACTTTTTTTTAAGCTATCAGAGGCTCTAGCCATAGCAGATAACAGGCAGGCAGCAGTGGGCAAGGAGCTTCCCATTTTGATCTCTGTCTCTGCACCTGGACTCTGTCCTGACGGGTCTTTGCATGGCTCTCAGCTCACCTCTCTAAGACCCTTCACTGCTTTCCCACCATTCGTATCAGTCTAGTATCAGTCCCCCTTCTTCCTAACATCTGTCAGGTCCTTGATTGCTTGATTCCTTCCTTATTTATTTATTTATTTTATTTATATACCACCCCCTCTCCCAATTTGGGATTCGGGGAGGTGTACAGCCCAAATAAAAAGATACTGTTACATAATGGAAAATTTAAAATAGATTTAAAAAGATTAAACTAGTGGCTGAAATTAAAATTACGATAGAAGTATAAAAACAGGATAAAAAGTTAAGAAATTTAAAAACCATTCTAATAACACTAGGCCAGACCAGCCTGTTGAAAGAGGTGGGTCTTTAATGCGCGCCGGAAGGTTTGTAGGTCAGAGATGGCCCGCATCTCCGGGGGTAATTCATTCCAGAAGGAGGGTGCTCCCGCAGAGAAGGCCCACTTCCTTCCTTCCTTCCTTCCTTTCCTTTCCTTCCTTTGATTCACCCAGTGAAACCCCTGCGTTGTAGGGGTTCAACAGGAGACCAAGGCTTCATTTTTTTTTAACCCACCCCTCCATTGCCTCTGCTCCTGGACTCTGGCCTGCTGCCCCACACCACCCCGCACCCGATTGACACCAAAGAGCAATCAGCCTGTCATGCCCTCCCATGCCAGAATCACATACCCCCATGAGAAAAGCCACATGCCTCCCATGCCAGAAGCCATTCACCCCGTCCCCAAGTACTATCATTCTCCTGCTGTGCCTTCCCACGCACTGTTACTCGCCTATTGTGCCTCCCATACCAAAAGCTGCACACTACCGCCATTCACCTGCCATTTCCTCCATATCCCATAGCCCCCATGATCACCTATCAGCAATTGCATGCTGCCCTCGTAACACCATGGCTTCTGCCTGCCAGCCGATTGGCTGGCAGCTATTTGTCCCGTAGAGTGAAATGCCCGGGACAAACAGTGTCTCGGCAAATGGGTCGAGCTGAAGGGCAAGGGGCACACGCCAGGGAGAATGGCCGGGAGAGGGCCAAGTAGAGGAGGAAAGTTGGCTGCAAATGGACTGAGGTGGGAGACTGGAGGTAGTGCGGCCAAGGGTGGGAACCTGAAGGTCCCAGACCCCTCTCAGAATAGCTATAGATAAATCCATAAAGATATGTTAGCCTTAGGAGGAAATTTTAAAAAAATTAAATGAACACTTAGAAGAAAAGAAAATTATAACCTCTTATACATATATGATGAATATAGAGGACTCAAAGGTGAGGGGTCATTCCCTACTTGGAACTGTTCTTTCCTTAACATTTGTTCCTAAGTAATGTTGATCCAAACTTTTAAAAATGCTAATAAGTCATTTGACTCTAAACTTTTATCTGCCACACTATTTTGAGTGTTGACTATTTCTCACTGCATTAATTTTAACTATTCTGATACTTTTTTCTTCTAACATTGTTGCCCAGCAAGTACTACTATGTTTAATGAAGAAAACATTGATTATCTAAATAAATACATAAGTAACTTCAATCTCACCATAGTTGTCTCTTGTATTGATCCAAAACTGTTAATGAAAATATTCACTGCTACATCCACTGGAATTCCTAAAATATATGCGTAAGAATTTTTATTCTATTTTCTCTCTTTCACCTTTCATTTTTGTTTTTGACTGTCAAATAAAAGATTTATAAACACAGAGCAAGTAAAAAATTAATCCTAATTCTATTTTTAATAAATATACACCCAGTTCTAGTTTATGAATAAAATTTCAGAAAGAGGCCATAAAATTATAAACTATTTATTAGTTACATAATATGGCCCTATATTAGATGATAACTAATAATGGTTAGCTCAGCTTACAATTCAGATAGATTTTTGTATGTTATATTAATTTATAGTGATTGACGGCTACCTTAATTTGTTTAAAGAAAATTCAATTTTCTGAATTATATTTAAAATACATAATCTGATATCTAGTTTGTTTTTTTGTTTTTTTCCTCTTATTAATTTATGTTTATTGTAATTTGGAATCTAATCAATTCTCACCCACCAATGATCAATTAATTCTCAGAAATAAATAATTAAAATGTAAATTATGATGCTGCAAACATTTAGAATAGCAAATCAATCAAATTAAAATAATTGTTATACATTACCCAACCTTTGAAATTTGGTCTTATCCTGGGATCATAACTAACAAGAAGTCTATTTAAGATGTTACTTGTGGAATTAGCAGGTACTCTTGCAAGGTCTTCAGCTGATTGCTGTCTGTTAAATACAAAAAAAATAGCTTCACCTATTTTTTTCTCTCCATCTTTATAACAATAGCAATAGTACTTAGACTTATATACCATTTCATAATGCTTTAGAGCCCTCTCTAAGTGGTTTACAGAGTCAGCATATTGCCCCCAACAATCTGGGCCTTCATTTTACTGACCTTGGAAGGACGGAAGGCTGAGTCAACTTTAAGCCAGTCAGGATCGAACTCCTGGCAATGGAATGCAGAGTTAATCTGCAATACTGCATTCTAACTACTGGACCACCATGACTATAAGTAACTATCAATATTTTTCCAATTAAGCAAAAGACTCAAAAAGATCTTATTTTTTTATAAATAAGTACATGCAGTACATTTATAAATGTACTAATAACTATATGAAGCATGCTACATAAAAGTATGTACAATAGTAAATGAAACATGAAAATATAATGTACGAAATAGGATACAGAAACTGTATACAATAATACAAAACAAACCTAAATCATTAAAGGTTCAACATTACCTTTTGTTTCTTTTATGACAAAAGAATAGCATAACTTGATTTCTGGAAATCTATGCATGAAGGAAATGAAGCATCTGCGTCCATAACGTAAGTGTACAGTAAAGTGTTAACTGATCCATTCAGGATAAAATAATGTTCTTGATTCTCTTTTGTTCAGCTAATATACATGAAGAAAAAGCAAAAAAAAACAAACGGATTTTCTCTTTTTCTTTCTTTCTTTCTTTCTTTCTTTCTTTCTTTCTTTCTTTCCTTCCTTCCTTCCTTCCTTCCTTTCTTTCTTTCTTTCCTACCTTCCTTCCTTGGAAGTCATAATGTTAAAAAACTGGTTTTGACAAAGATAACAGTTAAGGATCACTACATGCCAGTTTCTTGTTTTCATAATCAATGAAAATAATCAATGGCTCAGCCATTTATTGTGAGATTTCTAAGATCACCCGTACAAAATGAAATATAGCAAAAGCTCAATACATTTCTGTGTCTAGATGGGAAAAATAACATACCCTATCTTTCTCATACTACACTCAGGAAATTGAATAACATAGAAATATTGAATAAGTATTTTATTAGAATTCTGGATGCCTTTGTTCTGGCATAATCAAAATACTTTTGATTTTACATTATGGGAAAGAAGAAAAATGTCTTAGCTTCTTATATTCCTGCTGAGTTCTTTTTTGAAGGAGGATTAAACATGTTATATTGTTTTGTTTGCTGCTCACTTGTCTTCAGCAGTTCAACTTTATCTCCCATTTCTAAATAAGCTAGCTTGTTTTTAATCTATATGACTTTGGCTTATAAGGAACAATTAAAAACATATAAATCCTTTTCTTGCTCTGCTTGCTTTTTTACTTGCATCGCAACTATATGTTCTTCCCTTTCTCTCCCTCTGTTTCATATTTCACTTTGTTGGATGTCAGTATATTTCAATAGGTTTTCTTTTCTTCTTTCCCCCAACTCCTCTCTCCCTTATCCTCCTCAACAGTTTTTAAAGATAAGGAGAATTGGTCTGTTCTGCACAATACATGATGATTGACAAATTGGGAACGTAGATTTTTTTATCTCTCTCTACTTTATTAATCATTTTTATAATTTATTCATCTTGATTTCTTTAACTTAGGAGGGAACTAAGATACCTCATTGTCATTTGTGCTTACACGTATGTTTTATTATTACTTATAATATTAATTAGAAACTATTTAATCTTAAATAATTTTAATATTAGAAAATATTAATATATTTCATGGCAGCTCCTTTGTAAAATGTGGAATCCAAGGTTTGTTGTCTTTAGACTAGCATAGTTGGGCCAAATTTTAAAAGATGTAAAACTGCTTTTTTGTGGAAGACTTGTAACATGCTTTCGATACATTCGATGGAAAAAGTCATTTCTCAATATTATAGTAAAACTGAACGATATGAAATTAATGTACAACTGTTTTATTCCATCCCATTAGTTTAAACAAATTTATAGCAAGTTGAATAATGCCCTATGAAAATTACCTATCAGTAAACTAGGTTTCTATATTTTATCTTTTGGCATATATATTTTAACTTTATTATTGACTTAAGTATAGAATTTCAATCTCTCATCCAAGGAAGCAGAAAATGGAAGTGAAATCTGGGGAAGTTATTGGGATCATTTATGTGGGGATTTATTTCAATACCACTGCTTTTTAAGATGTATTAGATCAGCTACGGAGCTAGTCTGGTATAGTGAGTGTTAAGGCACTAGGCAATGGGGAAGCCAGATTCACTTAACAATCATGTTACTAACTTAATAGCTTCACTGATTCACTTAACAGCTATTTCAAGAAAGGTTGTAAAATGGGGTAAAACTCATGTAACTACTGTTTTGTTTAGCAATGGAAATTTTGGGCTCAATTGTGATTGTAAGTTGAAGACTGTAGTAAATTTAGCCATGAGCTGGTGATTGGGGGAAATATAGGGAGCATTATTACAGTAAGAAATCATAAAGACAGACATGTGTTTCCTTTGATAAATCTAGATTTCTTGATCAATATTCAGTGTATAGGGATAAGATACTGTTTTAACAAAATGTACAATATGTTTTCTAAGGTAAACTGCTGTTGTCATAAAAATCAGATGCCAAGAAAAGGTTTCCTTTCCTTTAATCAGCTCTCTCTCGCATACTTTCTCTAATGAAACCACTGATACTAGAATCTATGTTTATGAGTAAATAGCAGAACATTTCCTGCAATTTTTATTTATTTATACATTTATGGTCAAAGACAATATTAAAGGATTAAACAAAATGTCTATTTTGATGGTAATAAAGCAGGTTATGAAAATGAATACATGTGATGGATTAAACTGGTTAAAATCAAATCAAATTTATTTATAAAAACATACAAATGAATAATAATAGGCAATAAGTAACAACCAGGTGCTCCAGGCTAAAACAAGTTCATACCCACTGACATCTAATTGTAATTGGAACAGAACAAAATTAAGCAACTTCCTTAGAAATTTCAGAGACGGTATCTGCTAATAAGATTCTGACAGATTCAGGCCAGCTCATATGTTTGGCAAAAAGAAGCTGTAACTGAACTGACTGCCAATGCTAAGGTAATGGGCAATGCAACAACATATGAGCAATTAATAAAGTGTCTACTGTAGCATCTGCAGTGGCAATCTGCAATGGCAATATATAATGGCAATATAGAGCATATTATTAAATCACTTTCTACAAGCATAAATGGTGTGGCACTGAATCTGAGGAAGAGCAAAAGAGCTGAAACAAAAATAATCCCTAAAATATGATTGGGAGGCAGGTCTCTGGATTTACAAATCAACACTAGAATACATTGCTTTGCTCCTGAAATGCCTGTTCCAAATCAATTAGTTTTAATGCTTTATGGATAGATCATTCAGAGAAAAATTTACTATGACTGTCCTCAAGGAAGTGTTGAATTCCTCTATATGATAAAGACAAAATACTGAATTCCCCCCCAAAAAATTTTTTTAAAATTTTAACCAGTATCTCAGATGGCAAATTCACATGCAAATAGTGATGGAGAATTTAGTTCAATACTCAGGGAAGTCTTAAGGATAATTCAGGGGCATGGAGAATGATTCAATATAGAATTAATTACTTCTAGAATCATAATATGTTTATATTTCATAAAGGCTGAACTGGATTCCATAAAGTAAAAGCAAGAGTACTGTAAATCTAAATAGTGTAAGATTACTCTCTTTATGGCTCAGATCTGGAAAATCTCTATGCATGAGATGAAGCTTTGACAATTTGTTGTTTCCATATAGAAAATGAATGAATGAGGGTACAGTAGGTAATATTTAAGGACTTGATTTGTTCTATGTGAATGATAAATGATTTATTAGAGCAGCTGAAATGTCTTGCAGAAAACTGGACCACCTTTATTTTAAAATAAATGTTCCACATCAGTAGCAACTAGTTATTGCTTGGACGCTCTTCCAAAAGCTAAGACAGTGGTTCAGATCTCTTTCTTAACAGTTGAGACAAGTTAGGATTATATACTGTTGCATAATACTGATGAAAAATGTATGTACAGTAATAAATCTGCTCAATGTCCTTTTCTTCTATCTGCAGATTTAATATTAAAAATGTTTGTGCTACCACAGGCATAAATAAAAATTTACTTGTCCATTGTTATTGGTATACACTACACTCCTTTCTCCAATTTACCCCAGGACTAAAAGCAAACACAGATTAGGAATGACATGAGAACAACAGTTTTGTTCCATTACAAATTCTAATGATGTTACACACAAGAAAACCCATAAAAATTCTTCTAGTATTTTCCATTGTCCTTTACTTTCTGCCTATTTTGCTTTGTGATATTCCAGGAAGCATTTTGTTTCACAAATTAGCAGGAGATAAATTAAAAGACTATTAGAAGAAAAAAAGAGACCAGAAGAATTTCTGCTCTAATCAAATTAATAGGAATGCTACATTCTTATTTCTGATTAATTACTTCATAATTTCAATTCATAATTGAAAAATTAGTCACATAAAATACCAATTAATCTACCATATTAATACCTTCACATTATCTTCACTTTCATAACTTGCATTTCTATGAAAAAAATAACACCACATTTTTTCCTTATCCAACTTGATATTGTTTGTGGCTGGTACATCAGAACTGCAGCTTCAAAACATAAGAAGATGGAATTTTGTTGTACGTCTAAATTAATTATATCTATAATATTAAGGTGAGGAAGGCCAAATTAAAATATTGGAATAAAGTATTGAAATTTGACTCAGCCACATTTATCAAAAGCTGAATACAAACAGCATCTGTTGACATTTCAGCATTAAGTCAAAAAGTTAGTTTATTATGAATCCTTATATCAAATAAAAGCAATATAATTAAATATGGATTTGTAACATCATTTTTACTTTAAGAAACACAAAGAGATCACATGTTTAATGAATTAGTGTTAAAATATCACTTTGAAAATAAAATCTAAACAACAAAAATGACTTTTTGAGGTTTTGTTTAATATTTCTTTTAATAATCAATATAGTGTACAACTGAGAAACAAATTGATTTAAGATCTAAACAGACATTAAAAAGTTGTTCAATCATTCAATAATTATATCAATGAAACTAAACAAAAGATATGGTAATAATGCTCCTATTTTGGAAACAGAAAAGTATATATAATAACTCTTAATCCTTAAAAATAGTTAGCTATATTCATCATATATAAATATATGGCATTTTTCATACAGAAGAAATTAGATAGACAGTATGTGAAGTAAATCTGATTGGAAACCAAACACTTTAAATAAAAAACTTCAAAATGCTGCTGATTTCAGTGGCATTGATGGCAATAGTAGATTTTACAATCTCCATCCCTTTCTAGCAGTCTTTCTAGTATGACAGGTCCTTGGTGCTCTCTGAGCTTGGTTGACTGAGCTTCTTGCAGACATTTTATTATCAAACTAAGTCACATCATCAGTGCTAGTAAGAAGTGAATTTTATATGCTAGTACCTTGCCCTACTACATAAAATAGTCAGTGCTGGTGGGAATGGTCTTGGTGGTTCCTTGATTGAGTTGTAGTTTACTGTTAGCCTGTTTGTCTTGAGTTGGTAGTTCCTTGATTAGGATATTGTTTCCTTCTTTATTGTTGGTCTATCTCAGTGTTAATTTCTGCTCATCTGAGTCTTATCTAATTTCTCCAGTCTTAAGAAATTGTAGTATATTGAATGATGACTGGGAGAAAATTTTTCCTTTCTACAGAACCATAGGGACTTCTGACTATATGAGCCACGGTGGTACAGTGGTCAGAGTGCAGTACTGCAGGCTACTTCTGCTGCCTGCCTGCTGCCTGCAACTTGGCAGTTTGAATCTCACCAGACTCAAGGTTAACTCAGCCTTCGATCCTTCCAAGGTGGGTAAAATGAGGACCCAAATTGTTGGGGGCAGTATGCCGACTCTGTAAACTGCGTACAGAGGGCTGTAAAGCACCGTAAAGCGGTATATAAGTCTAAGTGGTATTGCTATATATTTTTTCAAAACAAGAGAAGCTAGAATCTAGGACAGGGATGTCAAACTTGATTTCATTGAAGGCCGCATCAGGGTTGTTTTTGACCTTGTGGTGCCAGGGTGGGCGTGGCCAGCTTGATGTCACTCGTGTCGGGGGCACCTTTGGTGGCCTGAGCACTCTGCCAGTGAAAATGGGCTCCCAAACTCCTTTTTTGGCTGCGACAGCCTCCTGCGACCCTTTGCTAGCGAAAACAGAGCTCCAGAGAGCTGCCCTTAGCCTTCATAAGCTCAGTTTTCACTGGCAGAGGCACTGCAGTCTAATCCTTTGCTGTTACCAGGGTGGCCCTGCAGGCCAGATCTAACCACACTGCGGGCTGGATCTGCCCCCCAGGCCTTGAGTTATCTATGGTCTTCCTGGAGAGAACAAATGGCTGTTACAACTTTTGCTTTTATCTACCTCCTTTTTAAATTTTGTTTCAAGAATATTTCTCCTACACATATAATTTTCCATCTTCATAGTTGTTTTCACTGTCGATTCACTTAGCTAGCTTCACTATCTTCTGTATACTTTTCTCTAGATCAGGTGTGCTTAACTTAAGGGCAAGTTTATTATAAAGTTTTTTAACTATGCTAGAAGGAAAAGTATATGCATGTAAATATTAATTACTAAGTATTGTATATAAATTATTTAAATTAAATTAAATTTTTGATATAGTATCTACCATTTCATTATCTCTTTACCAGACAATAAAGTTATAATAGTTTTACAGGCAACTCATGTAAATAAGATAGGACGTAGAAGTAAGACATTTCTATTTCCCCCCCTAACATTTAAGTAAAATCACACTTCTAGAAAAATTCTGAACAATTTGAAAAAAGTGATACATAACTTTGAAAGTTTTAATTCATAAAAGTCATAATTCATAATTTCTACTTGAATGAATTATAAATTTGCTCTCTCTAATCAATTCACATTTGTCTATGCACTAATTGTAACAAAACTCATTTCTAATAATGTGTTCATATGGACCCAGCTATTGCAGCTTGTCTAGATATTATCTGGAAATAAAATGAAAGGATTTCTCAGAGAGAATTATAAGCATTCATGAAAGTGATGATAAATATTAAATTAAACAAAATAAGATCAGATATATATGAATACGAACAGTTGTGATGGCACAACAGTAGTGCAGTAGTGCAGGCTAACTCATCCCACAGCCAGGAGTTCAATCCTGAGCGGCTCAAGGTTGATTCAGCCTTTCATCCTCCCAAAAGTCAGTAAAATGAGGACCCAGATTGTTGGGGGCAATATGCTGACTCTTTAAACTGCTTAGAGAGGGCTGTAAAGCACTGTGAAGCGGTATATAAGTCTAACTGTTATTGATTAGATAGATAGATGCATAAGGGCTACTGTTGGACTGAATATGTAGAATAATAGACTTTGAAATAATTGAATTTAATGAAATTGTTAATAGAGGATTTTAAAAACATTCATATACATATTATACATTTTTATATTTTCCTACAAATAGTATTTGAAAGTAATATTATTATTTTGCTGAAGTATTTGGAAATCCTGATAACTGAAGCAAATTAAAGTTGAGTAAATATCATTTAGATTATATAAGGATTCAGAAATTGATAACCATATTTTATATTCATAAAACAGTTTGAGATATGTTCCATATTTTGCAAAAATAGACTTATGCTGGATATTATTGTACAAAAGTTATCATATAAAACACAACAGCAAATATGTTAGGAGGATATAATCACTCTGGATTATATTTTACTAAGATTATAATCTGAATTTGCACTGTCCAATAAGATAATTTCTTTACTTGAATAAGGCTAAATTCAAACTCAATATATCTTTTTTCTATGTTTTTTAAACTTTTCAAAATTTACTCTTGGAAAAACAAAAGAACCTTAACCGCACAAAATAAAATTGTATTGTCTAAACCTCAAAGCAGAATTAATACCATTCCTTCCTAATATCACATGGACCTACCAAAATAATGAAACTTAGATTTAATAGCAGTTTGTTTTAGAATAGCAGGTCATGTTAACTTAGAGGTCACTGAGATCAATTACTAAATAGTCATTGCACAATATAGGTAGTCCTTGACTTATGATAATTGAGCCCAAAATTTCTGTTACTAAATGAGACAGTTATGTGAATTTTGCCGCATTTTACAACTTTCTTGCCAGTTATTAAGTGAATTTCTGCAAGTTAAGTTAGTTACCATAATTGTTAAGTGAATCTGGCTTCCCCATTGACTTTGGTTGTCAGAAAGTTGCAAAAGCTGATAATATGCAAAACCATCATAAATATGAGTCAGTTACAAAGCATTTGAATTTTGATCATGTGACAATGGGGATGCTGCAGCAACCATTGTAAGTGTAAAAAACAACCATAAATCGTTTTTTTCAGAGCCTTTGTAACTTTGAATGGTCACTAAATGAACTGTTGTAAGTCAAGGACTGCCTGTACTATATATTTATGAATTAAGAAACAAAAAAATTAGAGGAAATAATTTTGTACTATACAAGCTCAAAATTATTTGCGAGATAATTGCACAGATACTAACTGCTAATGTCAATAAAACTAACAATTCATCTGTGACAATTTATACTAAGGTTGGTTATGCCTTCTATACCTTCAACTATATAAACATACGAGTAAGAATTAATTTATCTCATGTTAATTTGGCTAAAAAGTCACATTCCGGCTTTATCTACTCCTAGTCAACATAATAATAATTTATCTGTTCATGCAAAATCAAGCTACCTGCAAAAAGACTTACTGTAAAAGGAATGTTATCATATAATGATTAATATGCTTTTCAAAACTCACACATTAAAAAAAATGCTTTAAGGTTCTGATCATAAATTTGGGTCTTATTATCAAAAGTTTTATTTAATCACTGCTTCATAGCAGAACACATGGTTTTAATTTACAAAGTTCCAGGTTCAAATTCTACATTGAAAAAGTCTCTTGTTTAAATCACTAAAAAGTTGTTTCAGGAAATGTCAATCATAATACCGAGTTAAATGGATACAATTACAGTACTGCTTCTGTGAATGACCTTGCTTTACATTTAATTACAGGCATTTTTTAATGTGCAACTATACAATATTTCAGAAATCATATAAAAATGTAGTGAACATACGAAGGACAGAGATATTGTTTCTTTTTTCCTTTTCCTTTCTTTGAAGATTTCTCTTTGGAACAGACTTCCTCAACATATAAGGAGAAAAAAGCAACCGCAAGAATTGCCAAGAAAAACTTCATCATGGGGACTTGAAGCTCAGGATAAACGTTGACCTGTGTTAGATGAGAAAGAACAGGAACGCAATTTGATGAGGTTCAGTGAAGAACTAGAATATACTTCGCACAGGAAGTAAACATTATTAAATGTCATAGATAGAAATCATTATTTTCTAACGATCAGCTACTAGAGCTTATTAATTAATTAATTAATTAATTTTATTAAATTTTTATACCGCCCCCTCTCCTGCAATGGGACTCGGGGCGGTGTACAGCCAAGATAAAAAACCCCACAATAAATAGAATTTAAAGAAGGTTTAAAAGAATTAAATTAATGGCTGAGAAAAACAGTAAAAACAAGATAGAAAAGTTAAAATTACCAGGAAAATTTTTAAAAAATTTTAAAACCCTAATAATTGGTACTAGGCCAGACCGGCCTGTTGGAAGAGATGGGTTTTTAGTGCGCGCCGGAAGGTCGCACTGATTTAAGGAAAGATAAAACAGGCATATATGAGAGCTAGTTTGGTATAGTTGTTAAAGCATCTGACTAGGAACTGGCAGACTGGGATTTCTAGTCCTGCCTGAGCACAAAGTCATTTACATAACTTTGGATCAGTCACTCCCTCTCAGTCCTAGAAAACAGGCAACTGCAAATCACCTCTAAAACATCTTACCATGAAAAAACTATGAGGATTAAACCAGGGAATTGAAAACTGAGTCAAAGGCACGTAATAAATAAATTAAAAATAGGCATATATTTTAAAGCTCATTTAAGTTGTTTTAGATTAGGGTGACTATATTTTAACTGTCACTATAAACTTTGCAACATATGGTCATTCTTTATTAATAAAACCTTGAGTTACTTTAGAAACCAATCTTCTAAAAGAATCTTACAACGAATCTTCCAAAAGAAGCTATAGGCATGAAAATCCACCTGCAGAAACTCCTAAATAGAAATACTGTAATCAGTCATGGAGTTTTTTATATGTATTTCATATTTCATATTATGCTACATATAAGATACAACAAATTAGTTTTTGGCCCTGTTTAGAATTTTATTCTCCCAGTAGTTCAATTAATATTAACAAAACATTTTACTACGGTATATATACAAAATATACGCTATATTCATTCCCACTGGAATGTTCAGCATTCTTTTCACAAATTAATTTACTTACATGAATTATCAATAACCTTCTGTTTAACATTCTAATTTCAAATAGAAATAATGGCAGGTGTTCATTGAAGCTGTTTTATTATTACATGCTCTTTGCATGGTACTTATTGAATATTTCGTATCAACAAACAAGGAGCAGCATGATTGTTTACACTTAATACAAATACTGTTTGCTGCACTGACTGAAAAAAAGCCCTCTGCATTTATGATCTTCAAGCAGCCTTAGCTCTCTAGAGCAAGTGATTGAGCATTATAATATGTGCTGCGTAGATTTCTTTCTCCATCCTTCTTTTGACTTCTTACTCTGAATGCAGAGGTTGGATATTTATATCCCTTCAACAGAGTTCAGCAGAATTTATGTCTCTAGCAACAGAATGGTTGTCTTCCTTCCAACAAAAGAAGCATTTTCTTCTGTCCAGTGATGGGGACTGCAGTCAGATTATGAGGCATGGACTCTCGGTACCTTTCATAAGCACATCTAGCTTTGATCCAAGGACATGCTCCAATGCTGCAGCATTGGTAGAAATGGTGATGGTACTCCCTCACGACTCCAATGACAAGGTCTCCATAACATCTTCTGCATTCACTAGTGTGAAACCTTTGTGGCCTTTTCTGAAGTTATCACATATTACTAAGGTAACACACACACACACACTTTAATATATATATATAACTGCACTGTATATATAACTAGAGCATACAAAACATTTGCTAGACCAATACTCGAATACAGCTGGAACCCACATTACGTATCTGATATTAAGACAGCTGAGAAAGTCCAGAAATATTTCACAAGAAGAGTTCTCCACTCCTCTACTCATAGAATACCTTATGCCATCAGACTCGAAATTCTAGACCTAGAAAACCTAGAACTACGCCGCCTTTGGTCCGATCTAAGTATAGTACTGTATATAAAATCATACACTGCAATGTCCTACCTGTCAATGAATACTTCAGCTTCAACCATAACAAGAGCAAAGAGCAAACAATAGATACAAACTCAAGGTTAACCGCACCAAACTTGATTGCAGGAAATACGACTTCAGCAACAGAGTGGTCAATGTCTGGAATACTCTCCCTGACTCTGTGGTTTCTTCCCCAAACCTCAAAAACTTTAACCTTAGACTGTGTACTATTGACCTCACCCCTTTCCTAAGAGGTCTGTAAGGGGCGTGCATAAGCGCACCAAAACGTGCCTACCGTCCCTGTCCTATTGTTTCTTTTTTTCCTTATTCGTATCCATTTCATGTATTTATAACCATGTTTATACTTATACCTATTATCTTGTAAGCAATTGACCAAAACAAACAAACAAATAGAGGATCTTCATATAGAAGATCTGTAGAACCCATTTCAAAGTGCAGAAACGGCACCTTTGATTGAAGGATGCATTTCCAAGAAAACAGAGTTTAGTGATTGCCGGTGTCACCTTATAGCAACAGATGTCACTCTTTTCCCCCTTCCAAGCAAGCAACGATACCTAAGCTTTATTATTATCACTTGCCTCCTCCGGCCCTTGTCAAACCAGCAAAACATCGTTTTGCCTTCCTCCAAATGGGAACCGAACAGTGGACCCTGACTCTTCAGAGCCTCAGTCACACCTGCGCCCTACATCTTTTGTATGTATGTATGTATGTATGTATGTATGTATGTATGTATTAAATTAAATATATTATTTTATATTATATTATATTATATTATTTATTTTGTTGTTACGTTACATTACTTTATTTTATATTATTTATTTATTTACTCTTATCTTATCTTTTATTACTTATCTTATCTATTATTGTTTGTTTATTAATTAATTTATATATTTATTTATTTGGTCAATCTCTCACAGGAATAATAGGTATAAGTAAAAACATAGTGGATACATATAAGAAAAATAAAAAAAAAATAGAAGAAACATTGGATAACGGCCTGAAAATATTCCCCCACCCCACAGTTTCCTCCTCCTCCTCCTCCTCTTCCCCCCCTTCGCGTCTCGACCGCGACCGCAGCAGCAGCGCCCGGGGACCCCGCTGTCCCCCAATTCTTTCCCAACGCCGCTTCTCAGCCAGGCAGGGCGGCCACCCCGCCCAAGAAAGTCCCGAAGGAAGATGCCGGTCGCTCACCTCTGCAGGATGCGGGATGCTGCACCAAGCCCGGGACCGCACGGGGAGGGCTCACCCCTCCCTCCCCAAGTCCCGCCACCCGCCCGGGCGCCCGAAGCCTCCTCTTCTCCTCCTTCAACGGGCGGGCAGCAGCTCCTGGCTGAGCTCTTACGGCCCTTCGAGCCACGGGACAAGGACTTACCGGGCTAGCAGGGACAGAGAGGCGCCGGGATGGCTCAGCCCTCCCCTGCCTCTCGCGGGATTAGAGCCTGAGGTGACTGAACAGGCCGCGGCGGCCCATGGCCCGAAAGTCCGATTCAGCCGTCCGCGGAGGGAAACGGAGCTGCCGCCGGATTACGAACGCCAGCCGAGCGTCAAACGAGCATCCATTTTGCTACCGAGCATGCGCGCCCTCCTGTGAGAGGCTGTTGAGGAAGCATGGCCGAGCTTGTTGCGCATGTGCCGTGGCCTTGCTCCTTACCTGACCTGTCACTTTCCCGCCTTCAAAGCCGTTGGCGTCGACGGGTCTGAGGGGCTTTACTTCCTTAGCTTCTCCTTATTCGGTTGTTGGGGGGGTTTTATCCTGCATCCGTTAAAAAGAAAAAAACGTGGAATATTCTACCAGTACAGAACGTTTACTAGAACGATTTAGTCCTACAATTATTAACTGGCTGTTGCTGTCCCCAAGGACTTTCCTTTTCTTTTTCTTATACAGGTGAAACTCGAAAAATCATAATATCATGCAGAAGTTCATTTATGTCAGTAATGCAACTTAAAAGCTGAACCTAATATATGAGATATGCTCATTACATGCAAAGCAAGAGAGTTCAAGCCGTGATGTGTCATAATTGTGATTATTATGGCTTACAGCTCATAAAAACCCCAAATCCACAATCTCAGAAAATCATAATATCATGCAAAAGTTCATTTATTCCAGTAATGCAACTTAAAAGGTGAACCTAATATATGAGATAGACTCATAACATGCAAAGCAAGAGACTTCAAGCTGTGATTTGTCATACTTGTGATGATTATGGCTTACAGCTCATGAAAACCCCAAATCAACAATCTCAGAAAATTAGAATATCATGCAAAAGTTAATTTATTTCAGTAATGCAGCTTAAAGGGTGAACCTAATATATGAGATAGACTCATTACATGCAAAGCAAGATACTTCAAGCTCTGATGTGTCAACTGAGATGATGATGGCTTAAAGCTCATGAAAACCCCAAATCCACAATCTCAGAAAATCATAATATCATGCAAAAGTTCATTTATTCCAGTAATGCAACTTTAAAGGTGAAACTAATATATGAGATAGACTCATAAAATGCAAAGCAAGAGAGTTCAAGCCATGATGTGTCATAATTGAGATGATGATGGCTTAAAGCTCATGAAAACCCCAAAACCAGAATCCCCAAAAATCAGAATATCATGCAAAAGTTCATTTATTCCAGTAATGCAACTTAAAAGGTGAACCTATTATATGAGATAGACTCATTACATGCAAAGAAATATAATTCAAGCTGTGATTTGTCATAATTGTGATGATTATGGCTTACAGCTCATGAAAACCCCAAATCCACAATCTCACAAATTAAGAATATCATGCAAAAGTTCATTTATTCCAGTAATGCAACTTAAAAGGTGAACCTAATATATGAAATAGACTCATAACATGCAAAGCAAGAGAGTTCAAGCCCTGATGTGTCATAACTGAGATGATTATGACTTACAGCTCATGAAAACTCCAAATCCACAATCTCAGAATATCATAATATCATGCAAAAGTTCATTTATTCCAGTAATGCAACTTAAAAGGTGAACCTAATATATGAGATAGACTCATAATATGCAAAGCAAGAGAGTTCAATCCATGATTTGTCATAATTGAGATGATGATGGCTTAAACCTCATGAAAACCCCAAATCCACAATCTCAGAATATCATATCATGCAAAAGTTCATTTATTCCAGTAATGCAACTTAAAAGGTGAACCTAATATATGAAATAGACTCATTACATGCAAAGCAAAATACTTCAAGCTGTGATTTGTCATACTTGTGATGATTATGGCTTACAGCGCATGAAAACCTCAAATCCACAATCTCAGAAAATCATAATATCATGCAAAAGTTCATTTATTTCAGTAATGCAACTTAAAAAGTGAACCTAATATATGAGATAGACTCGTAACATGCAAAGCAAGAGAGTTCAAACCATGATGTGTCATAACTGAGATGATGATGGCTTAAAGCTCATGAAAACCCCAAATCCACAATCTCAGAAAATCATAATATCATGCAAAAGTTCATTTATTCCAGTAATGCAACTTAAAAGGTGAAACTAATATATGAGATAGACTCATTACATACAAAGCAAGATAATTCAAGCCGTAATTTGCCATAATTGAGATGATGATGGCTTACAGCTCATGAAAACCCCAAATCCACAATCTCAGAAAATTAGAATATTGTGAAAAGGTTCAATATTCTAGGTTCAAAGTGTCCCACTTTAAACAGCTAATTAAGCCATAACATCTGCAAAGGGTTCCTGAGCCTTTAAATGGTCTCTCAGTCTGGTTTAGTAGGAATCACAATCATGGGAAAGACTGCTGACCTGACAGTTGTGCAGAAAGCCATCATTGACACCCTCCACAAAGAGGGAAAGCCTCAAAAGGTAATTGCCAAAGAAGTTGGATGTTCCCAAAGTGCTCTATCAAAGCACATTAATAGGAAGTTATGTGGAAGGGAAAAGTGTGGAAGAAAAAGGTGCACAAGCAGCAGGGATGACCGCAGCCTGGAGAGGATTGTCAGGAAAAGGCCATTCAAAAGTGTTGGGGACTTTCACAAGCAGTGGACTGAGGCTGGAGTCAGTGCATCAAGAGCCTCCACACACAGATGGATCCTGGACATGGGCTGCAAATGTCGTATTCCTCTTGTCAAGCCACTCCTGAACAACAAACAACGTCAGAAGCGTCTTACTTTGGTTAAAGAAAAACAGACCTGGTCTGTTGCTCAGTGGTCCAAAGTCCTATTTTCTGATGAGAGCAACTTTTGCATCTCATTTGGAAACCAAGGACCCAGAGTCTGGAGGAAGAATGGAGAGGCACACACTGCAAGATGCTTGAAGTCCAGTGTGAAGTTTCCACAGTCTATATTGATTTGCAGAGCCATGTCATCTGCTGGTGTTGGTCCACTGTGCTGCATTAAGTCCAGGGTCAACGCAGCCATCTACCAGGAGATTTTGGAGCACTTCATGCTTCCTTCCGTAGATGAGCTTTATGGGGATGCTGACTTCATTTTCCAGCAGGACTTGGCACCTGCCTACACTGCCAAAAGCACCAAAACCTGATTCAATGACCGTGGGATTACTGTGCTTGATTGGCCAGCAAACTCGCCTGACCTGAACCCCATAGAGAATCTATGGGGCATTGCCAAGAGAAAGATGAGAGACATGAGACCGAACAATGCAGAAGAGCTGAAGGCCGCTATTGAAGCATCCTGGTCTTCCATAACACCTCAGCAGTGCCACAGGCTGATAGCTTCCATGCCACGCCGCATTGAGGCAGTAATTGCTGCAAAAGGGCCCAAACCAAGTACTGAGTACATATGCATGCTTATACTCTTCAGAGGTCCAATATTGTTCTATGTACAATCCTTGTTTTATTGATTACATGTAATATTCTAATTTTCTGAGATTGTGGATTTGGAGTTTTCATGAGCTGTAAGCCATAATCATCCCAATTATGACAAATCACACCTTGAACTATCTTGCTTTGCATGTAATGAGTCTACCTCATATATTTCACCTTTTAAGTTGCATTATTGAAATAAATGAACTTTTGCATAATATTCTAATTTTTCGAGTTTCACCTGTATGTATCCATGTATTCATAACTATGTTTTTACTTATACCTATTATCTTGTAAGCAATTGACAAACCAAATAAAATAAATAAATAAAACAAAGTCTTCCAAGAAAATTAAGGCATTTGTCTCCATTTACTGCATGGTATGAAGGTGGCAGAGGAGATACAAGTAGTCCTCAACTAATGACCACAATGGAGCCCAAAATTTCTGTTGCTAAATGAAACATTCATTAAATGAACTTTTGCCTCATTTTACAATCTTTCTTGCCACAGTTGTAAAGTGAGTCACTGCAGTTGTTAAATTAGTGGCAGTTGTTAAGTGAATCTGGCTTCCCCATTGACTTTGCTTGACTGAAGGTTGCAAAAGGTGATCACAAACCTGGGACACTGTAATGGTTATAAATAGGAGTTGGTTGCCAAATGCCTGAATTTTGATCATGTGACCATGAGGAAGCTGCAAGCAACAATTGTAAGTGAAGAACAGTCAGACATTTTTTTTTTCAGTTCTAACTTTGAACAGTCACTAAATGAACCTTTGTAAATCAAGTATTGCCTATATTTGGATCAGAATCGACACCTATTTGCCTCCTGGGATTCTTTCTCTGTTCTGATTGAAAGGTGAGTTTAGACTAAGTGCATTCAGTGCATTAAACATATTGAGATTTCTTGAATTTGATTGGAAGAAAGAAGAAGTTGGATCCATAAACTACCGCATTCTTCTTAATTGTTTTTACATGGGATCAGTCCCCACAGAATCATACCGATCATCATAGTCATGGATCTGATCTTTTCCTGATATCACCACTGTATTAAAAAAAAAGAGAGCTAGTAAAGTATAGGTCCATGCCACCCATGCCAAAAGTGGCATGCAGAGCCATCTTTCTGGGCATGCCAGCAGTCCCCGTCAGGCTACAGAACTTTTCCCATTCAATCAACTAGAATGAACTTCTGAAAACGTATCAAAATGTATCAAAAAGGAATCCTTTATTGAGATGAGACAATTCACGTAGGGGTTAAAAGCGTTGAAGGCCTCGCGTGCATGCAGAGACAGACAAGGGAGTTCAAAACCCCTCCCCTTATCCTGATGTGCATCCAGTAAAACAAAGAGCCAACATGCCAATTCCCTCCCACCCCCCTCCCAGAATGATCTTCTTCAGTGTCCCCCAGGACACATCTCACTGTGGAATTTCCATGGTCTCCTCATCTGCTGGCTGTCTCCCTCAGAGGCGATAGGCTCCGGCCATCTGGGCCTCATCTCTCCATTGTATCATGTGCAGGCCATACAAATTCAACAGAAGACCAAATATACTCAGGTTACATCAAGAAGGATTTCTCCATCAGTCTCCCCCCTCTTTTTCTTCTTCCACTGAAGAAAGGACAGATACACGGATCTGACACCCCCGTTGCTCTTCCAGGTTCTGGTGCACACAAACGCACCGGCCAGCTGGTCTTTGTGCACATGGGAGCATCAGAAACCGGAAGAGCAGCTCCCCAGAGCCCACGCGTACGCCAGCCAGCTGGTCTTCTCACGTGCCAGAAACAAAAAAAGCAGCTCCCCAGAACGTCTGCTGGCCTTTACGTGCGCATACGTGTTAGAAACCGGAAGACCAGGTGGCTGGCGCACATGCATGCACCAGGGAGCTAAGCTTCCAGTTTCCAGTGCTCCAACGTGCATGCTCTTCTGATTTTCGGCATGCGTGTACTCCCATGTCAGCACTTGATGCTGAAAAGGTTAGCCACCACTGGTATAGGTTAAGATAGATTACCATATCTTAGATACAAGACCCAGGATCTCGTCCAGCCACAGCCACAGAAAGTGGGTGATGTTAGTCCAATTCTTCTCTGATGCCAGATTGACTCATAAAATCATTATAGGAAAAAAATTGATGGGCCAGTTTGTAAACTACCATGAACTTCTGTACAAAAGATGGGAAATCTATAAATAAATAAAATGTGTATCCAAAGAATATCCAAACTTCATGGATTTGCTGGATTTGTTTTACCATATATGTACCTGAAATCAGTATCACAATACAGATTCCATCAATCTGCATAAAAGAGACCATAAGAAGCACAAATCTGACAATTTTAACTTGAAGCAAAAAAAAGTGTGAAGAAGGGATCCAAAGTATAAACTCTTAAAAAAAATTGTTTTTATCTGAAACTCCCATTAAAATAAAGCAATATTTCTATCTTCACAGACCATTGATCATGAGTCAATTAACCAATGTTGTACCTTCAAATAACTTCATCCAAAATATGAATACCCATGCCTTGTATTTCTATTTTTATATCATGTGATTCAGGAAATAATCAAATTCATAATTGTTAGACCTTGAAAACAAATGTTATCTATCAGTAGATGATAGTTTCAGGTGGATTCATGTAACATTAATGAGAACTTGTACTGGAGTCATATTTTTGCACCATGAAAGCATGGTTTACAGCATGTTATGCAGTCAGATGTGAGCTGGTCTTCTTCAGCAATTCCAAGGAGATTCTATGTAAAACTACAATCAATTTATAACTTTCTTGGATTAATGTTTCCGTATTGTATTTTGAATTAAAGTTTCTTAGTTGTGTTGAAAATGTTTGGATCCATGCTTGTAAAGATCAAATAAAGGAATAATCCAACTATAAGCTGTTTAGTCAATGACTTACGACTTTTAATGAAAGTTATGTACACTGTAGCCCAAATTGTAGTAGTAAAACTTTTGAACCAAAATTAATCCTGTGCAATAATTATATTTCATGTCAGGATTTTCCTTGCAATGGTAAAAGAGAAAGTAGAATGATATGCTATTTACTTGTTTTAAATTTTAGGTTTATTATCAAAATCATAACGGCTTATTTCAGGGCTAACTTGCTTCTTTACTCAGGTGTATAGGGAATTAAAGAACAATGGAGTAACTTTAGACTTCAGCACCTAGATACTAGCTTTTTTTATAAATGGATTCATGATAGCTGAAAACATAGGATTATGTTAATTTATGGTGCCAAAAAAAGAGTTACACGAGTTTCTGACTAACAAATTGTGCTAAAAGGCATATGCTTCCATGAGTTACCACTGATGCAGATACACAGAGTGGCTAGACTGAGGTATATACAAATCATAGCTACATCTATCCATCAGGGATAGAAATCTGAAATCCACTGGCAAAAGCCAAAATAATATCTATCTATTGGTTTGTGTTTTCAAGAAGAATATGAGCCAACTTCTTTTAAATTTTGAATCTTGGTGATACTTAACACCTAATTGCATCTAGTTAACAAATGCATTCAGGGCTGATCCATGCAGTTAATTGTCTCAGCATGTCTAAGGGGCACTCAGGCAGGAATATAAAGCATTATACTCTATTTAGCCACTCCAGCCTGCCAAGAAGGCAACCTTCAAACAACTGTTTTGTGCTTTACATCAATGGCTTGTGCCAGTGCAAATGGTGCTGTCCAGTTTGTGTGCTGCACTTAATTTTATTATAGGCAAATATTCTACTCTAGTTGGTTATTGTGCATTATGACAGAAATACTCCCTCCTTTCCAGGGACTGGTCACTATTTTCACAATCACATTTTCTTACAAATTTACAAGTGTAATGTTGAAATGTAGGGTGTTTTTTCAAGTCTACTAATGAAGATCAATGGAGCAAAGAAGATACCTGAATTACATCAATACATTTTCAAATTGTTCTAGTATGTGTTCTTAAAAACATGCCCAATAGCAGTGCTAAGGAAGAGATTCAACAAACTTGTCTTTGAGAAGAAAAAATGAAGGTTGACTTAACTTTAAGTTATCTTGACCCCCTCCAATCGGGCTTCAGGCCCGGGCACAGCACGGAGATGGCGTTGGTCGCGTTGGTTGATGATCTCTGGAGGGCTCGGGACAGAGGTTGTTCCTCTGTCCTGGTCCTGTTAGATCTCTTGGCGGCTTTTGATACTGTCGACCACAGTATCTTATTGCAGCGGTTGGAGGGGTTGGGGGTTGGAGGCACCGTGTTGCGGTGGTTCTCCTCCTTCCTCTCCGACCGCTCGCAATTTGTGTTGATGGGGGGGCAGAGATCGTCCCCAAGGCCCCTGCTTTGTGGGGTGCCTCAGGGGTCGGTGCTCTCGCCCCTGCTGTTCAACATTTATGTAAAGCCGCTGGGTGAGATCATCCGTGGCTTTGGGGTGGAGTTCCATCAGTACGCTGATGACACTCAGCTGTACATCTCCACCCCGGGCCACCCCAACGAAGCCGTCGAAGTGATGACCCAGTGCCTGGAGGCCGTGCGGGGTTGGATGGGTCGTAACAGGCTTCGTCTCAACCCGGCCAAAACCGAGTGGCTGTGGTTTCCTGCGCCCAGATACAGCCAGCTTATTCCTTCGCTGGCCGTGGGGGGAGAGGTTTTGACCCCCGTGGAAAGGGCACGCAACTTGGGTGTCCTCCTGGATGTGCGGCTGTCTTTGGAAGAACATATTGCAGCCGTCACCAGGGGGGCTTTTTATCAGATTCGTCTGATTTACCAGTTGCGGCCCTTTCTGGATCTGGGCGCACTTCGCATAGTCACTTCTGCCCTCGTTATCTCCCGCTTGGATTATTGCAATGCTCTCTACATGGGGCTCCCCTTGAAGAGTCTCCGGAGGCTGCAGTTAGTTCAGAATGCAGCCGCGCGGGTGATCGTGGGCGCCCCTCGGGGTGCGCACGTAACACCACTTCTCCGCAGGCTGCACTGGCTTCCTGTGGCCTTCCAGATTCGATTCAAGGTGGTACTGACGGTATTTAAAGTGCTCCATGGCTCGGGACCTGGGTACTTACGGGACCACCTGCTGCCATCAACAACCTCCCGCCGCCCAGTACGCTCCCACAGGGTCGCCCTACTTGGGGTACCGCCACCTGATCGCTGGCGGCTGGCGGCCCCGAGGGTGCGTGCTTTCTCTGTGGGAGCGCCCTCCCTGTGGAACGATCTCCCCCCGGAGATACGAGCCATGACAGACATCCTCTCCTTCCGGCGCGCAGTTAAGACCCTATTTTTTAAACAGGCTGGCCTGGCCCAGTGAGGGTTTAAGGGGTTTTAAGTTAATAGGGTTTTTAAAATTTTAACTTCATTTTTAAACTTTTGGGATGCAGCTATATTCATGTTTAATTCGGTTTTAAACTCTATTTAATTTTGTATTCTTGTATTTTAAGTATTTATTAGGCTGTACACCGCCCCGAGTCCCTTTTCGGAGAGGGAGCGGTATAGAAATACGATTAATAAATAAATAAATAAATAACTTGTTTAAAAAAATATACTTGGGCTGTTGTGTGACACAAAGAATTGGTAGTAATGCCATATGTTTTGTGCTGACTTACAAATGATTTTTAACCATTGCTTTATCTTGTGGAACAATCTTCAGTATATATTTCCCCTAAGGTGGGATGATCTGTGGATTTTATACTTTGACGATATGTGTGTGTGTGTGTGTAAAAACTAAAATGTAATAATATATATTTTGACTTCCAGTGACCTTCCAAAGAAATTTTTTTTTGCCAATGTGTTATTGTGCATATTGGGCTCTTTTGGTATGCCTCTCTGAAATGTAAATTTTTAGCAGCCAAAATTAGCTTTTACAGATTATTTTCACTTAAAGCTATCCTGATTTTGGCTTTTCTATTAATCCATTGTTAACAATAAACATCTGGTCTTCTGATCATTCTATTCCTAGAGTTACATAGGAGGCAATGGAAATAATTAAGAAAATAAGAGGAAAGAACAATTCATTTTCTTTTCTTTGTCCTGGCATAGGGATCTCAGTTCAGATAAAAAGAGCTTGAATTCCTGAATGCCATACATTTGTTCCTAAAGATTTTTAATGAATTTCAAGTTGAGTAGTATAATCATAAATGGGATGTAAAATATTGTAGAATGAGAACAAATTTCAATTTCATATCACTTTTATCTGGTTTCTATAGACAGAAAGCATATATTTTGGTTCAAAAACATATGATTTCTCATGAAGACATCTACCACATGAAATGCATTATTTAGGGCACATTCTACTTTCAGAAGAAAAACTGCACAATCTCACTGACTCATAAAGAAATTACAGAGCTATGTAAGAGCTGGTAAGAAAAAATGACCTATGGAGTGGAAGCTGAACGTTTTCACTTACTTTTTCCACTTAGTGACCACAAAGTATGTCTACTCTCTTATTAGACTACTGATGTTTTCAAGCTTTCTCCTTAAGTCCGTGATTTATATACAAGCAACATAGTCTACAACCTGTTTTATAACAGCTTTTGTACCCTCTTTCCTTATGTCTACTTGCCATTTATTTGGATAGAAAATTAGTTCTAATACTTTTTCTTACAATAGTTGTACTTCCTATTTCTGCAGTTATTCTCATTTTGCTCTATTTCTTTTTTCATTTTTTAAAAAAATATTCCATGTTCATTTTCTTCCATAAATCTGTTTTTTCCATAACAAATAATAGATTGTACCATATTTGGAATTTTTCATCCCATAATTATTTATTTTGTAGAATTTTCATCATAAATTCAATTACTCCATTTTTAGATTTATATTAATTCCTTTTTGAAGTATGCATATAGATTGACTTATGCTTAAACCACATATTCAAAATGAGCCACCAAATAGCCACCATTCTCATTCATTCTTGGAACTCTGAACATCTTAATTACTTTTTCTATACTCTCATATTGTTTCCACTCATCCATTTAAGGCAACAAAAACAGTAATTATTTTTCTTGGATTACATTCACTCAGAAAGTTGCACATTTTTGTTTAAATTTAATTCCTGGGTTGTCTATTATTTCCATTACTGGACCATATCATGCAATTGTCACTAATCTATGGGATCCAACTTTCATAGGAACCCGTACAAAACTGAATCACACTAGTTGATAGTTTCTTTTAATTTATTTTCAATATCTATAATAATATAATAAAGAATAATGTTCAATATCACATGCTCCTTATGTTCCAAGTGCAGTGTTTCATAGGCCAGAATCCTTACCACATGGTGGCATAGCTACTGAGTTCTACTATCCACCAAAGGTTTTACACGCTGCTTTTCACACATGATGAGTTCATCAAACCAAGCTTTCATATAATTTTTATAAGGAATTAGAAGCTATATAATAAATTATAAACTTCATTCATATCCTTGCTGGAAATACAATCCTTGAGGAAACAAACTTCTTCATATGTCAGGATCAGATGCTGGTCAATAAATAAAACATTTTAAATTTGTGTTGGAATTAAGCATAAGAGAATGACATCAGGAAGGAAAAAGTGATATGTGGGAACGCATGAAGTCTAAACTGAGAACCTCCTGGAACAATGGCTCATATATGTGACGATGTGTACATAATCTTAGCTGAGTAAACTTGAGCATTCAAGCATAAAGATGTTGAGGTAATATATTTTGCTTTTCACAGAATTCTACAGTTTTTGACATGCCTTTGCAGCTCAATATACCTCTTGGCTACTTTGAAGTCAATAATTATTAGAATACCAGGAGCAAATATAATTCCTGCTCAAACAGTATATATATATATGCTTATCATCAATTCAGTTAGACAGGATAAAAAACCATGTCAAGCAAATTGCATTGCTTTCCTTTGTTAACATGAAAGGCATGCCAAAAAAAACCAGTTTGGTTTCATTGTTTACCAGTCATTATTTTGGCCTGTAACATTACTTTAGGAAGGAATTATTCTACCTGTTGCTAAGCTACATGAGAGTACCCTGAGAAAACTTTTACACACAGATTGAAAAGGAATAGCATCTTATTGGGGGGTCTCGAATCACAGTGTAAATAGCAGACTTCATTTTAATTTTGTAGAAGAAAAGTATGCAAAAGTAATGAACTTTTGAGCAAAAGTGTCTTAAAATATGTCAGTAAACTAAGATAGAAAAAATGTTTAAAAAAACAATAAAACTTTCTTTTTAAAAAGTGATATATCCCCTTACTTATGAATGGTTGAAGTTAGTGAGTGTTGACTAATTAATAGTAGTTTTGGCTATCGGCCTTGGTTTCAATAATCCCATAAAGCTCCATCTGCAAATGAGAAGAAACTATTGTATTAGATAGTAACATATACTTGAATAAAATATTTAAATATAAATTAGAACATATTTATTAATTTAGTTTCAAGCATACTTCTATGTCTAGCCTTCATCATGCTAGAAGCTGGATTACTTCCCAGTGCAATGTGAGGCATAAGAATTCATTGTTTTAATAATCTTAACTGAGTGTAATCCAACATTCCCACAAGTTGGCAAATAGGGAGTAAGATAAAGTTCAATAAATCCTTCACTCATTCTTTAGGAGTACGCATCTACAAGTTCATAGAAAATACCTTTTGGCATTTTGTGCTAATTAAAATTTCCCAAAACTTTTCAAAGGCAGTATACATGAGTAACAAGCTATGTTAATCTAATTTGGATATGATCATCTATACTAGACTAGATCTCCTTTGTCCTGAGCAGATAGTACTCCTCTGGATAAAATGCACAAAAATACACCTAACCATGGCCACCCCCAAGGCACCTATATAGACTTGGTCCTTAGTTCATTTGAACTCTCCTGCTAATAGTAGTCATGTCTTGTTTTATTTGACTGAGGGCAAAAGGGGAATTTAATTAAATACTAAATACTAATTAAATATTAATATTAACAAATGTATGAATATTTTAAATGCAATTATATTAAATAAATAATATTCAGGAATTATTTGAATTGGCAAAATAGAGAATATTTTGATCATGGTCAGATGGCTGGGTAGTGGTTGGGGAAAAAGACAATTGTCTCTCCCCAGGCCTTATAATCCTCTTGAAATGGAGGAATTTGGCAAGAAGAATTTGGCTAGAAATAAGATTAGACATCATCTGTTTAGGAACTAATGACTTATTATATATTAACTACCATGGATATAGGCATCTTACCTTGGTTGGAAAGAGACACATAGGTAGTGAGATACATAGTGACTTCTAACCTGATGATGGCAATGGTTGCCTGAAAAAGTCAGTCCATCGTGTCACTTTAATCTGTATCATGCAGGTTGTTCAAAACAAAAATTCTGAGCCCAGTCAACAGATGGTTTTATTCCTTTCCTTAATATGAAAACTATGTTGCCCCAAGATGAGTTTATCAAACTTTGCCATGCCGTAAAAAAAACCCTCTGTGCATTAACAAATACTTGTATCTTTTTTTAACATATATATTTATTTTATTCAAGACAAAATTAAAATACAAAATACCAAACTCCAAAAAAATTCACAAAAAAAAAATCAAAAGAGAAAAACAAAAAATACACAAAAATCAAAATATTAAAAAAATATTTTAAAAGGTGCATCAAAAATATATCAATATATTACCCCACCAGTTGAATACTGATGAATACTATGACATTAATTCACACCCCTTGCGAAACAGCCTCTCCCAAAAAATTTTAAACTACTAAATCTATTTTCAAATTATTGACCTGTCTTCTATATGTTATGTTTCCACAAAAAAACTACCCCAAAAATAAGCCCTAACCTGATTTTTTTAGCTTGCTGCTAATACCCCAGAAACAAGCACTAGTTAAAGTTGTGATCAGCATGGCCAGCCCTGGGGGCAAGGGCTTGAAGGCTGATGTGAATTGATACCAATCCAAGCAGCAGACAGAGACAGACATGGTGGGTAGGCACGTGGTGTGGACATGCCACATGAGACGCAGGAAAGCCAAGAGGGTTGGCCGGAGCAGGCGAGCAGCTGCAGGAGGCTCATCTTTACATGGTGACAATAGCAGCAGATGGAGCAGAAGCACGGGGGAGAAGGCGGGTGATCACAATGTGACACGTGGGCCGCAGGCAAGCCGAGAAACATGAAGACGAGCCTCCCTCGGCTGTCCACCCACTCCGGCCCATGATATCTCAGCTTGCCCACTCTGTTGCAGAAAAAGTGGGCTGGTGGCCATGTGGGATCCTGCTGGATGGAGCTGCTGGAGCCACTGCCGCAAACAAGGCGGGTGTCAGGGCTTGGATGGCCTGGCTGCAGGGCCCTGAGGTAAGCCGGTCTGAGGGATGTAGGACAGCTCCACCCCCCCTGCCTTGCAGTGGACGCACTAGCATGCTCCATGGTTTCCTGCCCCATTGTGGCCACAAGCAAGCATAAGTGGGGCTCCCGTACATGGGAAAAAAATAATACAACCCCCAAAAATAAGTCCCAGTGCTTACTTTTAGGCCAAAAAATATAAAACCGGATTTTATTTTTGGGGAAACAAGAATATTAGTGACAAAATAGTTAACAGGAAGAATAATAATACTAAAACAAAACAAAATTAAAGTTTTAAAACTCTCTGTTAACAAACTCTTATTGTAATCAACTCGTAGAAGGTTTACCACAGCATCTTATCTATTCCAAGTTATCCCAAAAATTATAGTTTGTCCTGGATCAAATACACGTTTGTTTCTTAAACAACAATTGACAGGACATGGCATTAATTAAATATAACAGATTGAGTCTCCATAATAATTATGTCTTCCAATCAAAGTCCAAATATATGTGGTTACTAGTTAACTGTAATAAATCCATCCACTCTGCTTCAATCTTCATAGGAAAAGGAATTTGTCACTTCCCCTTTTAGTCAGAGTCCTAATATTATAGGAATATGTAGAGATGAAACAGATGAAATCCACTCTCTTAATTCTCCAGCTGTGAGAATATTTTTTTGACAGGAACTGATTCAAAGTCCTTTTGTGTATATTCATCCAAAGTTCCATGCCCTAGCATATTTTGCAGGATCATTATTATGTCATCAAGTTTTTAAAGAAAAATTCAGCTAGGAGCTGCATACTCTCCCACTTTCCTTTCTTAGCCATTTCTTAGTCTGTGAAGCTTAATTAGAGAACAAAAACAAAGAAGATTTTCTGCATGTTTGTCTATATTTCAATCCAAGGTTAAAAGAAAATTTCAACAGAAATAAACTCCAGATATTTTGCAGATTCAAAAAGTACAGAAATCCTGTAGTGAAAATCTTAAAAACTCTTCATGTTTCTGAAAGTGGTCAAAGATCAGCTGAATGACCCAGTCTCCTTTCCTTTGAATGAACTATTGCACAACCCTGCATATCTGTCTACAGGGGAAATCAAATTTGCAGATGCTGTTCCCATTTAGTCTTGGCTTGCTATGCTGGCAAGCATGAATGCATGCTTCACACCAAAGACTTCAATTGATATATCCGTGATGGCGAACTATCACATGCATGTCACAGGTGGCCTGCAGAGCCATTTGTGCCGGCACGCAAGCCGCAGGCAAACTTGCCTCACTGCGCATACGTGCGCCTCTTACCTGATTTTTGGCCTCCCAGAGGCTTGAGGAAAGCCTTTGCAGGCTGAAAAATAGGCCCTTTTCATCACTTCCTGTATTTCCGGAAATACTGGAAGTGATGAAACAGGCATGTTTTTCGGCCTGCAAAAGCTGCAGAAGCTTTCCTCAAGCATCTGGGAGGCTGAAAAAGGCCTCAAACCGGCTAAAAAGCAGCTGGGAGGCACAGCGAAGGTAAGGGGGCAGCAGCGGGGGGGGGATTGTGCATGCATGTACAGGGAGCGGGGGGGCACAAATTGCCTTCTGGGTGCTCGCAAGCCCGCGTGCAATTTTTGGCACAGGAGCCCAAAATCATACATTGCAATGACTTACCTGTCAATGAATACTTCAGCTTCAACCATAACAACACAAGAGCACACAATAGATACAAACTAAAAGATAAACCGCACCAAATTTGATTGCAGGAAATACGACTTCAGCAACAGAGTGGTCAATGTCTGGAATACTCTACCTGACTGTGATTTCTTCCCCAAACCCCAAAACCTTTAACCTTAGACTGTCAACTATTGACCTCACCCCTTTCCTAAGAGGTCTGTAAGGGGTGTGCATAAGTGCACCAATGTGCCTACCATCCCTGTCCTATTGTTTCTTTTATTTTTTCTTATATGTACCCATTTCATGTATTCATAACTATGTATATACTTATATCTATTATTTTGTAAGCGATTGACAAATCAAATCAAATAAATAAAAATTAAAAAAAGGTTAGCCACCACTGAGATATATACTCCAATATGAATCTGGATTGACAACGGTCTGTCATTCCTTGGAATTTATCTTCTCCTGGAATTTTCCTAAAATATAAATATAACTAACATTACAAAGGCAGAAGATGATTCAGCATGGCTACTTCTAGATGTTAGAGGTTTATTTTGAAGAATGATTAAAGTGCATAGAATGCCAAAGATCTCTTATTTTGATTAAGAACACCATAATTATATTCCTTACCATCCATAGATAATTGCTACTCAAACAAATCCATGAAGAGCAAGTAGAGGACGTTCTTCTAGCTGGCAACATCTGGAGATGTTGGCTATTAGAGTAGAATGGCATAGTTTATTGACACCCTCCTTCTTTCTCTCTGGAAAAAATCATCATCAAATGTATGAATCTGGCACACCAACATCTGCCAGATTAGCTTGACATTGTTCTCTCCAAACTATTTTCGTTTACAGTCAAAGTACTTTGCATACAATTGTTTACCATCTTGCCAGTGGTAGGATTCAAATTTTTTTACTACCGGTTCTGTGGGCATGGCTTGGTGGGTGTGGCAGGGGAAGGATACTGTAAAATCTCTAGTCAGAGGTGGGATTTGCTGGTTCTCCCAACTACTCAAAATTTCTGCTACCGGTTCTCCAGAACTAGTCAGAACCTGCTGAATTCCAGCTCTGCATCTTGTTAGTGAACAGATTTAAAATATTATGTATCATTTTTTCCTTTTAATTTATCTAAAAATAGTAGTTCTTATTATGATTTTTTTCCTTAGGCCAATATGCTTTTTTTTGTTATATATCTATATGATATATGTCTTTCTTTGTTATATTCCCTGAGTATAATCAGAAGTTAGAAATATGTTGAATTCAATTTATACTTGCTTAGATAAACATTTAAAATTGACAAATTTAAAAGAAAGACTGAATAATATGAGATTTCTATATTATTGGTAATATATATCACTGGTAATATTTTATACATGCATATTTCACTGACATTCTATGCTCTGTTAGTAAAGAAATTTAAATATGTAAAGAGCTATTGTTAACATTAAACTAAAATGGGTAAAACTTTTGTTTTTACTGTCAAACAATTTTTATTTTGTTTCTTTATAATCTAAATGCATGCATAAAAATGTTCACATTTTATATCTAGTAAATATATGCACATTTGCAAGCAAATTATATAAATCTGTATATTAGATAAATGCTTAAGAAAAAATATAGTAAAAATCATTGATATTGGTTTGGAAAGTGATTTTTTAAAATTTTACATTTAGGAAGGAAGGAAGGAAGGAAGGAAGGAAGGAAGGAAGGATTGATTAATTGGAGTAGAATCATTAATAATGATCTATAAAATATTTATAATACTACTGGTAACTATATACTGAATTGAATATATATGAATGAATAATGTCTAGGCTATTTTCACTTCCTATACTTAGTAACTAAAATAACCTGTTGTTGTTGTTGTTGCCACTGTCTAGAAATGAAAGACATCCGTTCTTTAGTACAAAGTATTTATGTTTAGAGTTTTAAATAGGTACGCCCAGAAAATCTGTCACTCCTATAATTATGACTGGATCCAAAGCTAGCATTTTAAAATGTGCTGATTGCACAATCAGAAAATCCAGGTTTTTATTAAAATAGCACTTCAGAAGCAGTTGTTTTATTTTCACTTAAAAGTGTTAATTCACTCTAAATTTTTAGTAATGTTTCCTATCTCCCAGAAATAGCTGATTATTCACATATTTGAAATATAATGGAAATTCCAATCCTGAATAACTGACAACTTAAAGAGGAAGAAAATAAGCTATTGTTGAGGCTATAAGTGTCTAAGCCAAGAATAACAAGAGATTCTTCTGGTACCATTTCTTTCATCAACATTTTAAGTTCTTTTATTGTATGCCACTGTTCAGGAACTGTATTATGGATTCAAGGGAATGCAGTAACATCAAAAATGTTATTGATGAGCCAACACAAACTTCCAAATGACAGGCAAGGCTTTCCTCTAACTAAATGAAATGTGAATAAAGAGGATAAACTAAGACATTTTAGACAACAATATCTGTATAATGATTTGGGGTATAATTAGCAAAGCATTACATGTCTAACAATCTTAAGAAGTTTTTTTCCTGTCAGTCTTTATAAAACATAAGATTTAATCTTAAATTTCATTTCATCTTAAGAATCAATTGGAAATGTTGGTCAAAGCCCCATTCTCAATCAGGTTTGAAGTTTAGCATAGGGTTTGTGAAAGCTTGTTTGATCTTCACATAGATTGTTTGAAACAAAAGAAAATATCCATACATCTTTAAGAAAGAAAAGGTTTTTCATCAGTTATATTTTAAATTATGAACTAGAATTGGTTTCCGCCCCCAATATCTCAAATATCAGTAGCAATTAAAGAAACCAGCAATAAATACACTATTGAAAACTACATAATTTGAGTTTAGAAAGAAATGACTTAACATAACAAGTTACTCAGTCCCATTTAAAAATATAACAAAGGCCTACTGGGAGGAAAATTGAATTGATACAGATATCAAAACTTGGAAATGGGAAATTTGGAAATAAAAAGCAAAAGAGGACATTCAAAATTTTAGCTCAGTAAAGAAGGGAGGGAGGGAGGGAAGGAAGATTAGATCATGGAGTATAAAATAGTAAAGGGTTACTGTATGTTCCTAGAAAGACCCCATCAGAAATAAACAATGAACCGCAAAGAAGCTAATTGTAGCAGATCTGGGATTATGGAAACTGCTTGAAAATAGCATTGGCCAGTCAAGTATAGCATTAGTAATTCCTGTTAAATTTAGTAAAACACTGAGTCCTATCATTATGTAGTGGAAGATGGTTATGTAAAAGAATTCAGAAGTATTCCCAAGTATTATCACATGTCTTACTATATCTTATACTTGTTTGCTATTATGGACAGAGTCTTGTGATAAGGTTACATTGTTTGGACCATACAGTTCGCTAAGAAGAACTTCCCCAAGAAATTAGAATTTTGCATAGCATATCTAAATTTAAAATAAACATACATTAATGAACAACTAATCAATTATCATGAAAAACATTTTGAACTGGACAACCTAGGGCCAATATGGAAAAAAATTAACTTAATCGTTAAGCATTAACATGTTTCTGACAACAGAATCCATGGTTATCAAATTAATAATTCTCTTGTTTTGGGTAAACAATTCTTTATACTTATACTTTATACTAATCATAAACTTACAATTTGGAATTATTTTTCCATTGATTAGGAATGATAAGCGCACCAACGTGCCTACCATCCCTGTCCTAATGTTTCATCTATATCTCTATCTATATCTCTATCTATCTATCTATCTATCTATCTATCTATCTATCTATCTATCTATCTATCTATGCAGGTCTTGGTGTGTTCGGGTCTTTTCCCATGTAAGATTGAGACTATCTGAGCAACGTTTCGACAAGATCTCACTCATCCTGTGATGACCTTCTGAGTTCTATTGTTTTGAGATTATAGCACAAGATCCAGGAGGTCACAAGATTAGAACTCAGAAGGTCATCACACAGCCCATTACCCAGGTCATTACAACCCAGGAGATTACAGCACAAGACCCAGGATGTCAAAACAATAGAACTCAGAAGTTCATCACACAGCCCATTACCCAAGTCATTACAACACAGGAGGCTGATAGACACAAGCCAATACCTCAGCATGTTCTTAAGAAAAAGCCAGCCAATCTGCAAACATCAACTCCATCAACCAATCAAGAAATGACAACACAGCCAAGCTCCCCACCAGTATATATAGGGAGACAGCAACTCAGATCATGCTTTACTTGCACAAGCACAAAGCCGAAAGCACCAGCCTGAAGATGGCGAGTGAGATCTCATCGAAACGTTGCCCAGATATTCTCAATCTTATACGGGAAAAGACCCAAACACACCAAGACCTGCATATATGTATGCATGTATATATGTATGTATGTATGTATGTATGTATGTATGTATATATATATATATATATATATATATATATATATATATATATATATATATATATATACTTTGTATTACAACACCCTGTTAAGCCCCAATTAAGGGAGAAAGCATACTGCTTTCTTTTCTGTCTTTCGGCTCATCACCAGAGACCATACCGACAGAAAGCTATTTGTTTCGTTGCCTTTTGTTTACATGTGTGTAAGGTTTTTAAGCTGATAATTTTTTTTTTTTTAAATAATAAATAAGGGAGACTAGTATAGATCTATTTCGAGCTAGTTAGCTCTCTTCAGCTAGCCATACCCTTACTGGGATTCGAACCAGGGAAGTAAGGAGAGAGCCAGTGGTGTAGAGGCAATTACAACTGCCTCACATGTAATACTTCCCTGGTTCGAATCCCAGTAAGGGTATGGCTAGCTGAAGAGAGCTAACTAGCTCGAAATAGATCTATACTAGTCTCCCTTATTTATTATTTAAAAAAAAAAATTATCAGCTTAAAAACCTTACACATATATATATATATATATATATATTATTTATTTATTAATCAAATTTATATACCGCCCTTCTCCCAAGGGACTCAGGGCGGTGTACAGCCTATCTAAAAACCCACAAATATACAAAAATTAAAAAAGTATTAAACCAATTTGGCTGATAAATAAAAATTAAACAGGTCCCACCCCCCCACCTTAAAACCCCAATTTAAAATTTAAATACCATGGAGACCAAAATTAAAACCATTATCTCAGCCCAGGCCGGCCAGCTCAAAGAGCCAGGTCTTCAACGCGCGCCTGAAGGCCCCCAGGTCCGTGTCAGTACGAAGCTCCGGTGGCAGAGTATTCCAGAGGGCGGGGGCACCCACAGAGAAGGCTCTACCCCTCGGCGCCGCCAGACGACACATAGCGGCCGACGGCACCCGGAGCAGACCCTCTCTGTGGGAACGCACTGGCCTGTTGGAGATCACCGGCAGAATGCGGTCCTGAAGATAGCCTGGTCCTATGCCATGGGTCGCCCTAAAGGTCAAAACTAGAACCTTAAAGCGAACCCGGAGAGCCACCGGCAACCAATGCAGCTCGCGCAGAAGTGGCGTCACATGGGCGCTACGCGACGCCCCCATAATCATCCGCGCGGCTGCCTTTTGCATCAGCTGGAGTCTCCGGATGCTCCCCGCGGGGAGCCCCATGTAGAGGGCATTACAATAGTCCAGGCGAGAGGTGACAAGGGCCTGAGTGACCGTGCGCAAGGCGTCCCGATCCAGGAAGGGCCACAACCGGTAGATCCGACTGATCTGATGAAACGCCCCCCTGGAGACGGCCGCGATGTGATGTTCAAGCGACAGCCGTACATCCAGGAGGACACCCAGGTTGCGAGCCCTCTCTGCAGGGGGCAAAACTTCCCCCCCGATAGCCAGCAAAGGTGTCAGCTGGCTATATCGGGGCGCCGGAAACCACAGCCACTCGGTCTTGGATGGGTTGAGCCGAAGCCTGTTCCCGCCCATCCAATCCCGCACGGCCTCCAAGCACCTGGACATAGCCCCCACAGCATCGTATGTATATATATATATATATATATATATATATATATATATATATATATATATATATATATATATATATATATATATATATACATACATACATACATACATACATATATATAATTTTTTTATATGTATCCATGTATTCATAATTATGTTTTTACTTATACCTATTATCTTGTAAGCAATTGACAAATAAAATTAAATAAATAAATAAATAAATAAATGATATCTTGTTTTTGTTCTGACCAATCATTGGCATGACTGAGTCAATTCTTTGAGACTTTTACCCAAATTCTTCCAATTCTCTTTCAATATGGACAATAATTGGCTAGATTAACCATGCTTACACCTTATATCCATTATTTTTCTCAAGTAACTACAAAGTAAATTTGGATTACTTGGATTACAAAATATATGTTGTGGTTTTACCAACCACAATTTATATTTTAAGAAGTCAAATAACTCCTATTTCCTTTACCAAAACCCTAACATTTTGACCCATATTCTTGCCCTATAATTTAGAGAGCTTGTTTTATCTGTTTTGCCTTTAGAATGTTTTCCACTATTTCCCCCCCAAATTAATAGCCAAAAATATTGTAACTACAGTGTTATACAAATGCACATCCCACATCCTGATTTAAAGATCTTTTTAACCATTCATTTGGTTTTCACATAGCAATCTACAGGGATGTGGACTGAAAAACATCCAACAACATGGTACCAATGTTTGTTAAATTTGGTTATGTTATAATTTCCTTAGAGGCAAAATCTGATATCTCAAGCTAAGAAAATAGTTGTATGGGTATAAACAGATTTTTATTCCTCTTTTGTTATCTTATGTTGGTCTCCCCATGACAGAAGAAGATGGTAATTCCCACATTTCCAGTTTGACATCACTGCCCTGAGAATCTGTGGTTCTCAGCTTATCACTTACACCAATAAACACATATACACTGCCTATAGTAGCAGTTCTCAATCTGATATTTTGTATTGGACTTTAATATCCATAATCTCTAACCAGGTGGCAATCCAATACTTCTGGAGGACATCAAGCTAGAGAAAGGGAGATTAACGGTTGGCAGAAAGAAAATATTGTGTGATAGGAAAGAAGTTAAAACTTCTGGCACCGAAAATAGGAAGCTCGTCTGATGAGGAGAAAAAAATGAAGCACAGGTTCCCAGAAGAAAGGTTAAATTACAACCATTCAGTATCTCAAATATGTATATAACTATCAACATATTTACTTTCCATAAGGACCCCATTTACCCCCAATTTTTTAAAAAAGAAACATGGGTATCTTGTCTGCCTCTTTTGGGGATGAAAAAGGTAACAGAAAGAAAACGATACTTTTAATAAAATTGGTATGGAAAACTACAAACATGTAGACTAGTTTTAATGTTCAGTTCACCCTGTTTCTCTGTAGTTACTCGTATTGCATTTGTTAACCATAAACATTGCCTGAGAGGAGAGAGCCAAACAGATTGTATTGAAGAGATTCTTGGTTATAGTCAAAAGTTCTGCAAATACAATGATTTCAGTCATGCCCTTTTCCATTTTACTGTGCATTAGATTATAATGGTTTTCAGAAGTTGCAGCTATTTTTGCAAGGAAGCCAATTGCTCAATTGTTCTGCAACAACTTCCACGAAGTTTTCATTGTAGAGATAGTGGCAACTATTCAGAATTAGATAAGATCAAACCAGAACAGGCATACAGCAGCTTATTGCCTTTTTTTTCTATTTTAAGAACTTGCAAAGTGAGCAAAGACACAATCCTTTTAAGTGCCTGTGTTTAAATTAATAGGGTTCATTTCCAAGTACTACATACAAAGCATTCCCCAGTACCACATACAGAGGTCATTTTCCTATATCATTAAATTCTAGTAATTAAACAAACTGAAATTTGCATCCAAGGAACTTTTTGAAAATGGCATAAGCATTTCTTGACACAAAAGAAATGGGAAATTTGAATAAGGTAGCTGCATGGAAAGAAAAGACATCATGCATCAGCCAGAATATTACCTGCAGGAGTCTAAAATACGGTTATGCTTAGAAACAAACATTGAAATATTGCAGGATTAAAATAATTGAGCAGCATTTTATAACATGTACACTTCCAAATGTGTATCCAGAAGGTGTATCCAATGATGATTTAAAAATGTGTACCCAGAATAATGTATGTATTTCATGTGGATACTAAAAGGCAACGTTCCAAATTTCTTTGAACCTTTAGACATTTAAACAATATTTTAAGAGATTAAAAATGTTCAAAACATTTTGAACCATAAATTGTGTCACACAGATTATGAAAGTTATATCAGAAAGTAAAGTCTCAAATATATCTAATATATTTAATATTTAATTAGACAATTAATTAAGAAAAGTTGTCTTAAATAATATTACTGTCTTTTTCTTTTCTCTCTCTCTTTTTTAAAAAAGCGTAAAGTATGACTTTAAAGTGTTTTTTGGGCAGGGGACACTTAACTTATTATTCTGAAAACAATTTATTTTAAAAAATTAATAATAGGATGTGGATATTAAAGGCGAGAGCCAGGAGAGGGCACTATGTATGTGCTCCTAGACCTTTACAACATTATTAGTGCATAGTATTGGAAAAAAGAAGTTATGGAGCATAAACACTAGCTAAAGTTACTACTTATATTGCTGATTAAATTGTATTTATCATGTTAAGTCCAATCTGTATTGTAACTATATTGTATATAGCGTATAGTTGTCAGTTGAAGTTCTCATTCTGGTCCTCTGTTGGAGCGGGAAAATACTCTCTCCTGATTGGTTGTTTGGCTAACCAGTTTCCTATAAAAGGAGCTGTGTCAACCAGGGAATTCAGTTGCCTCCCAGGCAGTATTGAATAAAAAGCTGTGAGAAATCACTATGGCCTCACCTCCATTCTTCACCCAGAATTTAAGACTGGCAATGAAGGTGTGATCGAATGGAAACTGAGGCTGCAAAGAGCTGATCACTGCGAGCTGACACACTCAGAGCTTAATCACCAGAGCTGATCCTCAATTGCTGCCACTTCATTGACCACAGACACCTGAACCCAGATTGCCTGGAGCTCACACCGGTCTCTTGGAAAATGACTGCACTACTGCCTTTTGCTCCATACAATCCAGTCTCTGAGACATGGGACTCCTACCTTGCTTGCTTCGACTGCTTCCTCAAAGCCAATGACTCAAAAAGACAGTTGGACTTCCACCACATTCATCTCCAAGACTAGCGGGGGAACAGCATTCCTGTCATCAGAACTGGCACCTTTAGAGTATCTTTCAGGGACTTCTCAGGGACAACTGCTCATAGTGGACAGCTCCCTACCAAGTCTCCTAGGACTGGACTGGTTCTCCTTCCTGGGTCTGGAAATCACTGGCATCAACTCCACCAGTGACTCTGATATCGAGGCCTTAATCTCTGATTTTGCAGATATCTTTGATGGATACGTGGGCAGGTATACAGGCATACCCATTGCATTCAGCCTTGACCCCCAGGTTGTTCCAATCCAAATGAAGCCATGAAGAGTACCGCTTGCCTTGCGCTCAAAGGTTGATGGGCAACTTAACAAACTCATCAGCCAAGGAATCCTGGAACCTGTCAACCACACAAAATGGGAGACTCTAATTGAGACCCCTGTGAAGTCAGAGGATTCTGTCCACATCTGCACAGATTATAAATGCACATTAAATAAAGTGCTACAGCAAAATGCATACCCACTGCCATAGTCAAACATCTGCTGAACTCTCTGAGTGAGTGTAAAGTCTTTGTAAACTGGACCTTGCCCAAGCCTACCAAGAGCTACCAGTTGATGACACCACAGCTGAGGCTCAGATGACTGTAACACATCGGAGGAGCTTTCAGATGTCACCGGCTGCAATTTAGGTGAGCGTGGCACCGGGACTTTTCCAGCTCCTGACGGAGCATCTCTTGCAAGGCATCCCAGGTGTCCTCCCCTATTTCGATGACGTCTTAGTATCAGCGGCCAACAATGCTGAACTCCTCAACCATCTGCGAGCAATACTCATCCGTTTCCAGGAAGTTGGCCTTAAAAGTTAAAAAAGAAAAGTGCAAGATCGCTGTTCCACAGATAAAGTTCCTCGGCTACCTTATCGATGCCTCTGGGTTACACCCTACACAGGCAAAAGTCCAAGCCATCCAGGAAGCTCCCACATCCAAGACAAGACCTAACTCCAAGCAATTTGGAGAATCCTGAATGTCGGCAGTGTTTTCTTGCCACACAAAATGTCTGTAGCTGAGCCTCTCCATCGCTTGCTTGACAAGATGTCTTGGTCCTGGAGCCGAAAAGAAGCTGCTGCCTGCTCTGCTATCAAGGAACTACTATCTTCAAACAGTGTCCTGGTGCAATACAACAAGTATCTTTCCTTGGTTCTCACCTGCTACGCCTTTCTATTCGGCATCAGCACCATTTTAAGCCACTGATTCCTGGATAGAAGAGAAGTCCCGATCGCTTTCTTCTCACAGACTTTGTCATCGGCTGAACAGCCAAGTAGTCAAGGAAGCTTTGACTGCAGTTCCAAGAGTCAAATGTTTCCATGAATACTTCTATGGCAAATCATTCAACCTTGGGACCAATCACAAGCTGCTACTGGGCCTGCTCACTGGGAACCACCAATGCTACAGGTTTTTCATTTTGCATTCTGTGGTGGACTGTGTTCATAGCTGTATAGAGCTACCGCCTCCTGCATTGGCCAAGTAAGATACTTAGCCACACTGACGCCCTCAGCTGATGCCCACTGTTGTTGAGGATCTGGCTCCAGCATCATCTGTTTTATTAGTTGAAAACCTACCATCCAGTCCCATTACAGCATCGGAGATCGCTGCACACTCCACCAAGGACCATGTCATTTATTTTATTTATTTTATTTATCGTATTTTTATACCGCTCCCTCTCCCAAAAGGGATTCGGGGCGGTGTACAGTCTAAACATATAAAGATACAGTCAACAGCAATTAATTCAGAATTGAAATAAATAGATGAAAATAGGATAAATGAGTAAAATAAGTAAGTAAATGACTGAGTCCCATCAAATAGAATTAAAAGTCTTATTAGAATTTAAAATTTAAAAATCTCAGAAAACCCTTAATTGGCTAGGCCGGCCTGCTTAAAAAGTAAGGTCTTGACTGCACGCCAGAAGGTTAGGATGTCCGATGTGTCTCGTATCTCCGGGGGGAGATAGTTCCAAAGGGAGGGGGCTCCCACAGAGAAAGCACGTAATCTCGGGGTCGCCAGCCGACAACGATCAGGTGGAGGTACCCCAAGCAGGGCGACCCTGTGGGAGCGTACTGGGCGGCGGGAGGTTGTTTGTGGCAGAAGGCGGTCCCGTAAGTAGCCAGGTCCCGAGCCATGGAGCACTTTAAATACTAACAGTACCACCTTGAATCGAATCCAGAAGGCCACAGGAAGCCAGTGCAGTCTGTGGAGAAGTGGTGTTATGTGGGCGTCCCTGGGGGCGCCCATAATCATCCGTGCGGCTGCATTCTGGACTAACTGTAACCTCTGGAGACTCTTCAAGGGGAGCCCCAGTAGTCCAAGCGGGAGATAACGAGGGCGGAAGTGACTGTGCGAAGTGTGTCCAGATCCAGAAAGGGCCGCAACTGGTAGATCAAACGAATCTTATAAAAAGCCCCCCTGGCGACGGCTGCAATATGATCTTCCAAAGACAGCAGTACATCCAGGAGGACACCCAAATTGCGCGCCCTTTCCACAGGGGTCAGTACCTCTCCCCCTATGGTCAGCGAAGGAACAAGCTGATTGTATCTGGGAGCAGGAAACCACAGCCACTCGGTTTTGGTCGGGTTGAGACGAAGCCTGTTATGACCCATCCAATCCCGCACGGCCTCCAGACATCGGGTCATCACTTCGACGGCTTCGTTGGGGTGGTCTGGGATGGAGATGTATAGCTGAGTATCATCAGCGTATTGATGGAATTCCACCCCAAAGCCACGGATGATCTCACCCAGCGGCTTCACATAAATGTTGAACAATAGGGGTGAGAGTACCGACCCCTGAGGCACCCCACAAAGCAGGGGCCTTGGGGTTGATCTCTGTCCCCCTGTCAACACAAATTGAGAATGGTCGGAGAGGAAGGAGGAGAAGCATCGTAGGACGGTGCCTCCAATCCCCAACCCCTCCAATCGCTGCAATAAGATACTGTGGTCGACAGTATCAAAAGCCGCTGACAGATCTAACAGCACCAGGACAGAGGAACAACCTCTGTCTCGTGCCTTCCAGAGATCATCCATCAACGCGACCAACGCCGTCTCTGTGCTGTGCCCGGGCCTGAAGCCCGATTAGAGGGGGTCGAGATAACTCGTTTCATCCAGGTGCTGCGGGAACTGACGTGCCACCACAGTCTCTACAACCTTTGCAACAAAGCGAAGGTTGGAGACAGGACGATAATTTGATAACAGTGCTGGATCCAGGGACGGTTTCTTGAGGAGAGGTCGTACCACTGCCTCCTTCAAGGAGGCGGGCAGAAACCCCTCTCTCAAGGAAGCGTTTATAATGCCCTGGAGCCAGCCTCGAGTCACCTCTCGGGTGGCCAAGACCAGCCAGGAGGGACACGGGTCCAACAAACAGGTAGTAGCATTTAGTCCCCTCAGTATTCTGTCCACGTCCTCTATGGTAACAGGATCGAACTCAACCCAGTTGACCTCGCCGATATCCACCCCCGCCTTCCCGCCCAGAGATGCCCAGTCAGAGTCCAGTTCATTTCGAATCTGAGTGATTTTGTCCTGCAGAAACTTAGAAAACTCCTCAGCTCGTCCCTGTAAGGGATCTTCCTGTGTCTCTACCTCCAAGAGGGAGCGGGTCACCCTGAACAGTGCGGCTGGGTGGTTTTCTGCAGACGCAATAAGGGTGGAGAGGTAGGTCTTCCTCGCCATCCTTATCGCCACTAAATACGTCTTAATATAAGAACGTAATAGTGTTCGGTCAGATTCAGAGCGGCTGGCCTTCCAACTGCTCTCTAGGCGTCTTTCAACTGGGTGTGGAAGGGATGGCTGAAGGGACTTGTCAGCACAGAGTTCCTTCCCTTCCACATCTGGCAACATGAGCTGTCTACTCAATGGGGCTGCCTACTCTGTAGGAGTTTGTGTGTGATACCCCAGAGTCTGCGGTGGCCAATTTTGGAAGCTCTTTATGTAGGCCACCCAGGCATCGTGTAGATGAAGGCACTCACCCACAGTTATGTCTGGTGGCCCAACTTAGACAAGGCCATCGCTGATTGAGCCACATCTTGTCAGCCTTGCCAAGAGTCAATGCCAGCCCCCCCATCTGCTCCAACAAATGAGTGGGAAGCACCCAAGACACCTTGGTCAAGGGTGCATATTGATTTTGTGGGGCCCTTTCATGGACAGACTTTTATGGTGGTTATGGATGCCTACTCAAAATGGCTTGGTACTCATGACATCAACCACCTGGGATGTTGTGATCAAGGCCTTTAAAAGGCTGTTTGCAACCCAGACTGCCAGACATCCTCATTTCAAACAACAAGCCACAGCTCACATCAAGCCAGTTTGAGCTGTTCCTGGCAGGTCACAGCATTCGTCATACCCTGATTGCACTATTCATCCTGGTGACCACGGGCAGGCTGAGTGGATGGTCTGATCAGCAAAGGAAGTTCTGGCAAGGATGGGCCAGGGGATTGGCAAACATGGATAGCTGAGTATCTTCTGGTCCAGCACGTCACACTAACAGGGGTCCGGCTGAATTCCTAATGAATCATTCTCACCGGGTGACCTTGTCTATGTCCACAACTATGCCGGGGGGGCTTCCTGGATTCCTGCCAGGTAGTGGACATTACCAGGCTGCATTCCTACAGGGTGGCTCTTGAAGATGGCAGGTGGTGGCACTGCCACATCGACCAACTGCATGGCTGCCTCGGACCTCGGTCTGCTGCCAACCAGAATGGACTCCGCCGGAGACAACCCTGGCTAAGGACACATCAGTTCAGCCATCATGAACATCAGTATCGACAAGGGACTGTGGTGAGTCACAGATGCCTGCTGACTTGATTCCTCTTCTGTTGGAAGCACCAGTGACTGAGCCCTTGCTGCTGCTGCAAGCTATACCTGAAGCAGTGTCAGCCACTCCACCTAATCAAGGCTCCGGGGGTACTGGTCTTGAAATGGAACCTCATAGGTTGGGATGGACACATCATCGCCCTGCCTACCTAAAAGACTGCATATGTTAAATTGTTATTTTGATCACCATAATGCTCCATCTTGGTGGGAAGGGTGTTATGTATTGTGCATAGTGTACAGTTGTCAGTTGAAGTTCTCATTCTGGTCCTCTGTTGGAGTGGGAAAACACCCTCGTCTGACTGGTCGTTTGACTGATCAGTTTTTATAAAGGGAGCTGTGTCAGCCAGGGAGTTCTGTTGCCTCACAAACAGTATTGAATAAAGAGCTGTTAGAAATCACTATGTCCTCACCTCCATTCTTTGCCCAGAACTTAACACAATCTAAGAAAAGCATAGTTGTTACCTCTTCAAAAACTATATTTATGTTAACAATTTAAACTTATATTGGACAATCTGCCACTAAATCGGCCTGGTATCAATGTTCACAAAGAAAGATAGTGACAATCGCAAGGCAGCCACAATCATTTTAGAGACAGATGATGGCTATTGGACCAGTGGTTATTTAGTAGATCAAGTATTAAATTATGCCTATTTCTAATCAGACAAGGTATATAGATTGCATATATATGCAACCCTCAAAGATTTCTCTCACAAGAGTCATCCCTGCAAATGCAGTGATCAAAGTTTTAAAAAAATGATCTGAGATGTGAAGACTTGCTGTCAGAGGATTATTAAGACACATCCATATTTATTCTGGGAGATTCAGCAATGAGAATTGTCCATTATATGCTTCTTAGCTCCCTTTCTTGAATGATAAACTAAGAATAAAAACCAAAACCAAAACCAATATGTCTGGACAGCATGCATCTGAAACACTGAGAAAGTGTGCACAGTCCCCTAAATTAAATCCATATGGACCTGACCTAACACAGAGAACATCTATCTTATTCTCATTTTATTAATCCCACATGTTTGAAGTTAATGTTTTCTGCATTCCTTCACAGTGATGTTTCATTTTAGTCAAGTTGTTTTTACCTTTCCAGCTTCTGTTATACACTGTATGAACTGTTCTCTCCAACTAACAAAAACGCATGAGTGTCACTTGAATTATCATTTTGGGTCTTCAAGATACATTTCGAGCTTTGCATAAATTGCTGAAAGGTTTAATGTTTCTAAATGCACCTTTTCCAGCTCTGCTCTAGAAAGGAAACTATTTTAGCCTTATGAGCTGAATCTCCACAAATATTTAGTGTTGGCAGGGCTTCTTTAACCCAGCAGTAAAAAATTATCTGGAGTTTGGAGATGCAAATTCTACTATTACCAATAAAATGAAAGCTATTCATAGCCCAATGTGGTATTTAGGCAGGCAGATCTTGGCAATTAAAAAAACCCCCCAGATAATTTTAGTTATTTTATAAGTTCCTTTTCATCAGTTTACACTAACTGGAAACTATGAATGGTATGAGAAAAAGTATTTAAAATATGAGAACTGCTACTGAAACAATACATATTTTCAGTTATAATTTTTCAAATGTCTCGGAAAGTAGCTGCAATATATTTTCATCATAGATTGGGAACTGCTGATTGCCATCACCAAATTCTGACCTTAGACTGCCTTCTTCTGTTTTGTTTTGTTTTTAATCCTTATATAGGTTCAACATTTGTGTCCCTTTCCAATGAATCAGATATTTTGTTCTGTGACTCATGTCCTTAGAGTCCAAAACATATCCTATCTTATTATTTCATGCTCCCTACTGCTTGGCCAAGATGGGTGAGGATGACAACAGTGAAACAGACGTGCCCAAGAGGTAACAGAAGTATTCTAAGGTCATGAGAAAAATGATGAAAAACATTTTCACCATGGCTGGAAGCTGCTGGATGAAAATCTGTTATTACAATAGGTTTTTTTTATTTATTTGATTTGACAATCGCTTACAAGATAATAGGTATAAGTAAATATATAGTTATGAATACATGAAATGGGTACATATAAGAAAAATAAAAGAAACAATAGGATAGGGATGGTAGGCACGTTGGTGCGCTTATGCACTCCCCCTACAGACCTCTTAGGAAAGGGGTGAGGTCAATAGTTGACAGACTAAGGTTAAAGTTTTTGGGGTTTGGGGAAGAAATCACAGAGTCAGGTAGAGTATTCCAGACATTGACCACTCTGTTGCTGAAGTCGTATTTCCTGCAATCAAATTTGGTGCGGTTTATCTTTTAGTTTGTATCTATTGTGTGCTCTTGTGTTGTTATGGTTGAAGCTGAAGTATTCATTGATAGGTAGGACATTGTAATGTATGGTTTTATATACCATACTTAGATCAGACCGAAGACAGTGTAATTCAAGGGTTTCTAGGTCTAGAATTTCAAGTCTGGTGGCATAAGATATTCTATAACGAGTAGAGGAGTGGAGAACTCTTCTTGTGAAATATTTCTGGACTTTCTCAACTGTGCTAATATCAGATACGTAATGTGGGTTCCAGATTGATGAGCTGTATTCGAGTATTGGTCTAGCAAATGTTTTGTATGCTCTAGTTAGTAGTGTGATATTATCAGAGAAAAAACTACATAGGATTAGGTTAACAACTCTTAATGCCTTTTTGGCTATGTAGTTACAGTGGGCTCTAGCACTTAGATCAATAAATATAAGTAATAATAAGTAGTTCAATAAATGAAATATCTAGCTTCTTAAGATAACCGATGGGAGGGAAAAACTGGTAGAAAGTTAGGCATGATATTTGACAGTGAGAGGTTCTCTTTTTGGTATGATCCAGTCAATCCTTAAGAAGATTCTGGTTAGATTGATGTTCCACAAGAAGATGAGGGACTTCTTAACTGGAAGACTAGGAGGCCTTTGGCAAAAAGTAGCATGATAATGGTAAATAGTGTGAAATGGTGACACCTACATTATTATAGGGCAACTCAGACATATGTTAAACCAATTTTTTTTAGTGATAGCTATGTTGCAATGAAAATATTCTAATTTGTTCTCTGTATAGATTATGGACAGAGGATGGATAGAGTTTGCATTGAAAAGCTGAAACAAAACTTTCCAAATATACATGCCATGCATCAAGCCAGCATCTCCTCTTGCAAGAAGATCCATGTCACCGTCCTGATTGAGGGGTCCTATTGCCGCATGGAGGTGGACATGGGATATTCAATGACCATCGTCTCTTGGAATACACCAAAAATCTCAAAAAGACAGTTGGACTTCCACCATATTCATCTCTGAGATTATCAGGGAACAGCATTCCTGTCATCAGAACTGGCACCTTTAGAGTATCTTTCAGGGACTTCTCAAGCCCACTGCAACTGCTCATAGTGGACGGCTCCTCACCAAGTCTCCTAGGACTGGACTGTTCTCCTCCTTGGGTCTGGTTTCATGAGAAAATATACAACTTGATCTTAATGCAAACCTATCAAGGAGACAAAGATAAGTAATTTTAAACAATTGACCGGTCAGTTACAAATTGTTTCCTCAAGTAAAGTGGTACACTTAATCAATTTTGTGCTGTATTTTTCCTTTTCCCTGGAACGTATCTTTTAAATTTTTATTTAAAGTCCTGTCTTAGCCAGCTGGGTACTTTGGGACAGTCACTCTCACTTAGCCCAACTCACCTCAAAGGTTGTTGTTTTGGGGGAAAAAGAGGAGGAAGGAGTATTAGGCATGTTGAGTTATTTATAGAAATAATAAAACTGGAACTGATCAATTAATCCTCTTTAATTCCAGTCACATTCTGACTCACAGCATCCTTTCTCAACGAAGCTCTCTGGCATGTTACAAAATGAGCATATTAGTACAAATCTGAGGTGGTCTAAAGGGCAGTTGTTCATTTTACATCTTGTCATGAAAGTAATTATAAATCCTGTATACTACTATTAAGAAACACATCTGAAATTAGGAAGTTTGCTTGGATGTTTATTGTACTTGTCCAAAAATCCACTGTGTTAGCGATGCAGTTGTTAGAACAACAGCTCCACCAAACTCTGGAGATTTTGACTCAATGATGGTTCATCATCTTGGCTACCTGCTCCACCAAGTCATTCTACCTCACTCCTTTGGAGCACAAGTTACAGCAAAATTTTTTTTAAAAAAGTGCTATTGGAGGTGTAGTGGAATAGAAAAACATCAGCTTGGTTATTCATCATAGACACTAATGTGAGTCAGGACTTGAGTAGCTATTTCCCAAAAGTCTTCAGCAGAAACCAGAATACTTTCTTCCTTCATTTATTCTCCCCTCATAATATTATTTCTCTGGTTTTTCTACAAGGCTTCATGCTGACTTTAATCTTACAATTGCAGAGAGTTTCTTTATCCCTTCACTATTGTGGAAAAAGATTGAAAATCAGATATATTACAAACTTTAGTTTTAAATCTATTTAGTTAAATATATATCCTCATAAATTTATATCTAAATGATCTGGCTGTCTTTGATAGATCCAAGGAATTTCATGTTTTTGGACAAAAAGCGAGTCTGATAATCAAACACACACCAATTTCTATTAATAACAGACAAAACCTGCTATTTGTAATTCAACGATATCCTATCAAAATTTAAAGACATTGCAATTACTCTTGCAGGGTTCAAAACTCTCAAGTTTATATTAATAATATTGAAGCAAATTTTATAATGGGAGTCAAGTTTGGTATGATAGTTAAGGAATCAAGCTAGAAACTAGCGGAATGTGGCTTCTAGTTCTACCTTAGGCACAAAGTCAGCTGAGTGACCTTGGGCCAGTCACTGAGCCCTAGGAAGAAGGCAATGGCAAAGTATTAATGGAAAAACCTTGCCAAGAAAACTGCAGGGACTTGCCCAGCAGTCTCTAAGAATCAGACACAATTGAATGGAAGAAAAAGAAAGATTTATAAACAATTGCAGTTCTTGTTTCAGCTTATTCAAATATTGGTATTCTTTCAAGTTTAATCTCTGCAGTGTGTAATATTCAGCTGAGACACACTGATTTAAAATGTACAAATAGCAAAGGAATTATACTTTTATTGTTTCTGAACCTGGATATTGTCTTTTTTCTCTAATGAGAAACAGCATTTCTATATTCTCCCATTCTCGATTAATTGTTCATTAGAAATAAAGAGTTCTACCTCTATCCCTTTCTTAGCATACAATGCTTGGCAAGTAAGGGCAAATATTTTCATCAGCATAAACTTAATTTTTTCTTCAGAAATTCAACAAAAAGATACTGATTTAATAAATTCTAGGTATGAGATTTAGCTGAAACCTAAGTGCAATGGCAGAATAGTGGATTTTGAAATAGATTTTCATTTATCCAGGATTAAGTGGATGAGCTCCTGAATATGTGCTGTAATCAAGATATTTTTGAGAGGTGTTGCAAATAGCTGATCTGTGGCTACTAAAAGTGGAAGAAAAAAAATATGGTGGGGAGGAAAAGGAGTTGAAATTTGGATCCAGCAGCTGACAATTAAATCACAGGAATCCTAATAACATCATAATTGTTTATGCTAATAAAGCTGTCTTAAGCCAAGTGATAACACTGGGAAAAATAGTTTGAGGATAGAGATTCAGTTCTGCCAATCATTCCTCAGTTTTTTCATTGTTACCAAGCTTCTCATATGTTGCCTAGCTGACTTGTTATAGCAACTACTTTATTTTATAGAAATCACTGATTATTAAACCCTTTATCAATCTGTTTCAACTCTTAAGAATCAACTACAGCATATTCAGAGAAGAACAATGTATTCTTTATGAAAAAGCCTTCCCTTTTTAATACACAGGATATCTGTCTAAACTTCACCAAAGGTATTTCCACAAAATGAATTTGTGAATTGTGAGTAGATTTATAAATTATTATAAACTAGCCGATACCTCGGCATTGGCCAGATATTTATTTATCCCAATCCTGTGCTAGATAGGAAAAGCCTGTAGTTGGGACTCACACTGTTGTACTGTCTGTTGTGCAATTCTTCTATTCCTCCACAAGAGGGAGACCTGTGAAGTTGTTACCATGGCAGAAGCAATTTTAAGGCACACCCCACTCCAGGGTGTTAGGGGTGTTTTATTCCCACAGTATTTGTTTCCAGAGGAAATTGCTCGAAGCATACCAGAGTTATGCTGGAAAAAAAGAAAGAATAGAAGAAGATAGAAGATAGAAGATAGAAGATAGAAGATAGAAGAAGAAGAAGAAGAAGAAGAAGAAGAAGAAGAAGAAGAAGAAGAAGAAGAAGAAGAAGAAGAAGAAGAAGAAGAAGAAGAAGAAGAAGAAGAAGAAGAAGAAGAAGAAGAAGAAGGTCTTCACAGTATATTAAATTGGGAGCATTAAAAGCAACAACAGTACTTAAAGGTATGAATCTTGCAAATCTTGGCATCAATCCTATTACAATTAGCACAATCCATCTTTCATAAAGCTCAAGTCTGTATGACAATTTTATACTATTATTATAAAATTTAATTCCTTATCCCCAATATATATATCAATTTGTGGGTTAGCCATGCTAGACTATTATAAGATCTGGGTTTTTTAAAACCCTATTCCAGATTTGGGAATATACTCTCATCAGACTATAGCTCTCCTGGAATCAGTCAGACTATTTCTAAAGCTCCAATTCAGCCATGGAAGCCGACTGGGTGGTCGCTACGCACTCCTAGTCATTTCCTGCTGATGTCACAAATCATTTCTAATTTATGAACATGTTATTTTAAGCTCCCAAAAGGTATTGTTTGTCTTGTCTTCTTTTCCACATGCTCTCTCCTCTGTGCTGAGAATGTAGACGAGAAAAGAGTAAATGAAACTAAGTAATGATGGAATGCCTGCGGTTAACAAAGCAAAAGAGATCATTTCACTGTTACATCTCTCTGTATTATTAAAAGAAAAAAAAAATCAAACATACCATTATTCTTTCATTCCCAACATATAAAATATCTTTAAAAATCCACAGAGATCTCAAGTTGATGGAGATTCTCAGTTATCCAGGTCATGGTTGTCCCAAAGGTGCTTTTTTCAAGAGGCAATTGGACCGCCTTTTTGGGGAAGACATTTGGCTTCTCATCTGAGAAGCTTCTTTAGCTTTGACTGGATGGTGAGGAACGGGAAGGATTTATATTCCTTGCAGGCAGCTGGTCATTTGCGTTCTTTTAGAGAGTCATTGAGGCTGCTTGGAGGGTCACCTGTAGCCTCAGGGTTACCTGAGTGGTGAAAATGAGCGTGGAACCTTCTTGGAACTGCTGAAAGGACCGCATTGTAGACTGGAGGTAGATGATGTTGTATCCCATTGAGAGAAGGCTGTTCAATTCCATTTAAACTTCCCAGAGGTTGGTGGGAGGAGCTGCAGGCTGTTTGTGGGGGAGACGGAGAGTGAGTACCCAAGACAAAGGTAAATTGAAATTGCCTCCATTTCCATTTAAACTTTTAGCAGCTCGCGCGCCTAACGGCACGCGAATCATATAACTACAAACAAAATATAGCAACAATACATTCAGGGGTAGTGTGCTTGAGATTGTGATTTTATTTTATTTCAAAATGACCAGCTTAGTTCAGTGTAATACTTGTTTTGCAACTGTCTTTTGAAGTACTCTTTTTAAATTTGGATACTGTCCTCTTTGTAAACAAATTACTAGTCTATATGGACAGATTACCTATCTAGATCCTCTGATCTGTGCTCTCCAAGCAGAAATTAGGTGCCCAATCCAGCAATACCAGTCTATTGAGCTGCTGCCCTATCAGCACCCTCTACCACAAAGATCCTGCAGGAAAAGGGCAGTATGGACAACCGTGGGATCTGGCAGGGTGAGAGCTGTGGACCATAAACGCAAAGCTTTTGCTGTGTCCCAGCATAACAAATGCAGTGCCCTTGCTGACTTTAATAGGAATACTAAAGTGACAGGTCAAAATAGTAGTGATAATGATAACTCAAATAAGTAGGGGATCGTGGTCCAAGAAGAACTTACTTTGGAAAGGGGAAAGTGTGAATCAGGTATTACACATCAGTCACATAAGAAGAGCAAGGTATCCAAAAAGAGAAGCCACCTTCTGGTTGGTGATTCAATTGTAAGGGATGTAAAATTAGGAAAGGATACGGAGGTTTTGAAAGAGGTCAGGTGTCTGCCAGATGCTACTGCCAGCAGAGACAAGAGGCGCATTCTTAAGATAGTCAAGAATGCCAGTAAGGACTGTGATGTTGATGCTATTATACATCTTGGTATAAATGATCTGTCCCAAATGGATGTACTTTCTGTGCAGAAAGATTTCCAGAGCTTGGGATATGAACTTAGTAGTATGGGTTGCAGGCTTATCTTTTCAGAGGTTTTACCAGTATACAAGGAACAAAAAGGGAGAGGCCAGAATGTAACAGAGTTTAATGTGTGGCTAAAGGAGTGGTGTAAAAGGGAAGTCTTTGGTTTTATTAGTCATGATGTCTGCAGCTGGTCCAATGAAAAACTGTACAAAAGAGATGGTTACACAATAAATACAAACTCAAGGTTAACCGCACCAAACTTGATTGCAGAAAATTCGACTTCAGCAACAGAGTGGTCAATGTCTGGAATACTCTACCTGACTCTGGTTTCTTCCCCAAACCGCAAAAGCTTTAACCTTAGACTGTCTACTATTGACCTCACCCCTTTCCTAAGAGGTCTGTAGGGGTGTACATAAACGCACCAACGTGCCTACCGTCCCTGTCCTATTGTTTCTTTTTTTTTTCTTATATGTATCCATGTATTCATAACCATGTTTATACTTATACCTATTATCTTGTAAGCAATTGACAAATAAATGAATGAATCCATGAATCCATGAAAGAAAGGGACTGAGTTACTTGGCATTAAATTCACAGATTTTCTGGATAAACATATAAACTGAACAGCAGGGACAGATAATTAATTGATATAGAACATTTCTATCCCCAGCAATCTAAAATTAATAGGGTTACTAGTGCATGTAACATAGATATTTGTTCAGGTTAGATTACCAACCTTGCTGTCAAGCAAAACCAAGCAATTAATAGTGAGTGCCATACCATGTGCACTAATCAAACAGGTGGCAAGAAAGTAGGGACAGTCAGGCACAACACTATAGACAGTAAACACAGCGTCAGACATAAAGATCTCAAGTGCCTATATACAAATGCACAAAGTCTGGGGAACAAACAGGGTGAACTCGAACTACTAATACATGAAGGTAGATATGATATAGTTGGAATAACAGAAACTTGGTAGGATGAAACCCATGATTGGAACTTACTAGTAGAAAGATACAAACTGTTAAAAAAAAAACCATAAAAGAGGTGGAGTTGCACTGTATGTAAAGGACCACTATATTGCTACAGAAATGCATGAAACCAAAGATGAAAACCTCCTAGAATGCATATGGGTCAATATAAAAGAAAAAAAGAATGACATGGCCATAGGTGTATATTATATAGGCCACTCAACCAAGCAGAGAAAGTAGTTGACCTTTTTGCCAACCAACTAACAAACATATGCGGGGAATACAGTACAATAATAATGGGGACTTTAATTATTAAGCATCCGGAGGCTTCAACTGGTACAGAATGTGGCCACACAGGTGGTTATGGGGACGTCAAGGTTCTCTCATGTGATGCCCCTCCTGAGCGAGCTACATTGGTTGCCAGTGGCCTCTTGGGTGCGCTTTAAGATTTTAGTGTTAACTTTTAAAGTGCTCCATGGCATCGGACCAGGATATTTACAAGAGCACATTCTGCCATTTTCCTCTCACCGTCCGGTGCGCTCCCACAGGGAGGGTCTCCTGCGGGTCCTGTCGGCATCTATGTGCCGGCTGGTGACCCCGAGGAATAGGGCCTTCTCTGTGGGGGCATCTGCCCTCTGGAATGGGCTGCTTCCAGAGCTACGTATAGCCACGGACCTGGGGACCTTTAGGCGTACCTTGAAAATCTGGCTCTTTGACCAGGCCGGCTTGGGCTGATTTTAGATTTGGGTGTTTTATATTAAATTTTAGGGTTTTAGGGAGGGGTTTTAATTGATTACAACCAGGGCCTTAGTTTAATTTAGTTTTAACTTTTCACATATTTATTGTTTTAATTGTATGGCTGTGCACCACTCCGAGTCCTTCGGGAGAGGAACGGTATATAAATAAATGTTGTTGTTGTTATTATTATTATTATTATTATTATTATTATTATTATTATTATTATTATTATATCAATTGGAAAACTAATTCTGCATCAAGTGAGAAATCAAATAGGTTTCTAACCAATCTAGCTGACAACTTTGTTGCCCAAATGGTACAGGATGGAACTAGAGGGACAGCCATATTGGACTTAATTCTTACAAATAGAGAAGAAGTGATAGAAGGAGTTGAAATGCAGGAACCTTAGGTGAGAGTGACCATGTCATACTAGAATTCAATATAATGCAACCACAAGCAATAGAATTTAGTGATACCAGAGTCTTAGCTTTTAAAAGAGCTGATTTTAACAAACTTAGAGAGAACTTGGGAAAGATTTCTTGGATGAAAATCCTAAAGGGGAAAACAACTCCCCTTTAGGAGTTGTTTTATTATTGGGAAATTTTGAAAAGTACGATCATAGAAACCCAGTATTGGGAAGAGTATTGGGAAATTTTGAAAAGTACGATCATAGAAACCCAGATACCACTGAGAAAGAAAAAACAAGAAATCTAAGAAGAAACCAGAATGGCTGTACAAAGATCTCTCTGGCAAATTGAAAGAAAAAAAGGAGAAGTACAAAAAATGGAAAGAGGGACATACAACTAAGGCAGGATCATCAGATAGCCAGAATCTGCAAAGACAAAGTCAGGATACCAAAGGCTCAGAACAAACAAAGGCTTCCAACAAAGGGGTTGAATGGTGGAGAGGTGTGGCCTGGCTCTCACAACAGGATGCTGTTCAGCACCTCCAGAAACAAGTTGCCACCTTTGAAACAAGCCGCTTTCTGTTGCCTGTGCCTTCGCAGATCTCAACTCTTTTCCCCAGTGAGAGCTGTGTTTCTGCTCACTTTCTTTTCCTGTGCCTTCCTTGGGCAGTGATGGCTGGGGCTGGGGGAGGGGTGGGCAGCATAGGCATCAAGGCTGCCCAGCCCCCTCCTCAGCAAGCCAGGCCTGGATGAGTGCAGAGAGTTGCAGGCAAGAGCCGGAAGGTCAGAAGACGGGTTTCGACGTCACCCCAACACACATTTTCAGTGCACTCCTCTGTTCTAAAGTAGGATTGAGTGGGGGGAAGGGAGCAGGGAGCTACTGCTGGATCGAGGTTGATTGAAATGGGTGCCCCCTTGTATTGTCCCAGCTCAGTGCTGAATATGTCAGCATATTGTTGGCATACCGCTTCTAGGGTTCGATGGATACTCATTACCCTGATACCCAGGGCCTTGAACAAGTCCAGTCCTTGTGGTGTCCAGGCTGGTGTGTGGCCCTTCTACGATCACTACACTGAGGGAACCCTTGAAGTCTCTGAATTGTACTTTCATGGTAGCCTCTTACAGGAACATGGCAATTCTGGAAGTCCATTAGCACTAAGCTCGATGATTTGAGTGGGACCTACGGTCGGCTACATTTGCAAATGCAGTCAAATGTCGTGGAGGAGATGATGGTCAGGGCCAATCCAGTATCTAGCTCCATGGAGCATGGGACCCCTTGAAGTTTTAGTTTGAGTCTTATTTTTTCTTTGATGGGGCATTGGGCGCCTGTGCGTTGGATGCTATGCCTTCCTGAGCAGTATTCAACTCTGTTCTGTCCTGTGGGCCTTTCCCCCGTGTGCTGCTGTGTCGCAGGTTTAGTTTCCTGCTGATGACCTCTGCAAACTTTGGCAATGTGCCCTTGCTTTCCACAGCCATGGCATATTGCTCGTGTGGAATCTGCACCCTGCTCTTTCATGCTGTCCCCCGCACCTTGCACAGCTCTGTGGGGGAGTTGCTTGCTCTGTGGAGCATGACCGTCTGGGTGGCTCTCTCCACAAGTGATTGATTTCTTCACTCTCACTGCCCTCCCTGGAGCATTTGCAGTTCCTTGGTGGATTGCTGGGTGGCTGGTGTGTGTTTTTTGGTGGCCAGAGAGTCTTCATGGCCCTTCTGGCGGCCTCAACCACAATGACTTCCTTCAATGCATCTTGGAAAGTCAGTTTTTTATAGGTGCTGCTGTAATTCACGATTATGCCGGCCACAAACGAGCCTGTCTCTGAGACGGTCTTACAGATCAGGAAACTTGGCAAAGAGCTGCCACAAACTCTGCTGCAAGTTCCCAGGATCTCTGTTCACGTTGCTCGAATGATTGAGAGTTTAGTTCAAAATGTTTCCTTAATTGATGTCTGCATAGGCCACAGTCTCTATGCTTGCTGGTACTATCAGTTTTCAGCAATATCAAACGTGGCTTGTCTGCAGACACGTAGTAGAGTTGTTGCCTTCAGGCCGTCATCCATGACCTGGTTAGCCTGGAGATACTTGGGAGATATATGAGCTCCACTGTTCCAGGTGAATAATATCGAACTCATTGAGTCTTCCCAATTTAGCCATTTTGAGAAGGCCCCTGTGGTGCTGGCTAATGCCTGTACTAATGCGGTTGGAGTTGGATTGCACTTAAGAGTCCTGGGGATGGATCCCTCAGGTACATCTATGCCTCTAGTGGCAGGGCAGAGCAGGGGTGGGATTCAACTTTTTTAACAACCGGTTCTGTGGGCATGGTTTAGTTGGTGGGCATGGCTTGGTGGTCATGTGACTGGCTGGGCGTGGCCAATTCAACACCACTCACACCGAGGCATGCATCTCCTCGCCTCGCCTCTCATGACTATGGGGATGCTGCAACAGTCGTAAGTGTGAAAAATTGTCATAAGTCACTTTTTTTCAGTGCCATTGTAACTTTGAATGATAACTCCACACAAGCAAAGTACCAGCAAAGGAGGGGAAAAAGAACTCCAGAGAAGTTCCAGAGACAGGAAGTCTAGTCCTGCCAAGAATGTAATAAGGGTTAACGAACAGGCAGTTTCTGTAAGCAACACCAGAATGTTTCCTTCCCGCCTTCCTTACAGGATTAGGCCAGTAATTTCTTCTAACAACCGGTTCTCCAAACTGCTTAGAATGTTAACAACCGGTTCTAGCGAATAGGTACAAACCTCTAGAATCCCACCTCTGGGGCAGGGAGCATGGTCCCACCAGAGCTCTGACCGAGTCTGATGCCCAGTGATTTCAGTCTCTTGGTTAGCAGCAGTGCTCTCCTCTGCAGCATCCCACCTTCATCACCACTGTTGTGTAGTGGGGTTCAGTAGGCAAGAAGCAGACAAGCACAATACAGCAACATTTATTGACCCTCAACTGGAACTGAGAAACGGCATGCAAAGGTCTGTAATTTTACATTCTGGGCCCACATGGCCTTAACCAATCAAAATACTTGAAAACCCCACCGAAATATAAATGTTCTAAGTTTCCCTCCAAAACAGTTGGAGTTAACAGTTGAGGTCACCTAAAGGTTAGTCTCACTTTAATAGGGCCTAACACAACTTTATATGCTCAATACATAACAATGGACTTCTAGTGCCCCCATTGAGTTAGACTAACTTGCTAACCTTTTGAGACTAACTGGCTAACCTTTTGGGCTCCCGTACTAATAATAATTGTGCATGCGCTCGTGCGCTCGTGCTTGCATGCCATCACCCAGAAGGCAATGCGTGTGAGGGCCCCATGACCCCTGCGCATGCGTGACCCACATTGTGCACTTCTGCGCATGCGCGTCTCCTGCGTGCCGTTGTGCCACTGCACATATGTGCCAGCTACCTGACAATCAGCTGTTGGGCGGGTGGCATGCACGTATGTGCAGTAGACCTTTTCTGGGCAAGGGCTCGCGTGCCAGCAATAATGGTTCTGCACGCCACTTCCGGCACGCGGGCCATAGATTTGCAACCACAGAGCTAGACCCTTACTTTTCCAAACTGTGACTGTAGTGTCCCCTCTGTATTTACAGAAGAACAGCACAAGAGTGTGTCTTCTTCAAACCTGAAGAATGCATAAATGTATAGTTTCATTTATTGAACAAAAGCCAACCTAAATATTTTACTACCCTATTTTCATTAACATGCTGTTTATATAACTTATTATAATATATAATAAAACACTGACTAGAATACTGGGTTCATTTTTAAATTATGTACCTCCTAACTCAGCCATTAGCTTAGGTACCAATAAATATCAAGTTGTAACTCCTAAAATTCTTGGAATATTATCCAATTTATTAATAAGATGTGTGTTAGAGGCAGAGGCGGATCTTCAACTTCAAACTCTTTATTGCAACAGCAAAACCCAGCAATTTTTATAGCTATATGCCCTTTTATAAGGAGCTGTCCGACGGCTTAACCAATCAGAATAAACTATTTTTCCTGCCTTGCTGGTAGACCTGAATGAAGCTTTCATTCCTTGACTTCATTCCTTCATTTGTCTATTCAACAATGTGTTTTGGTTTCTAAAGCACAAAGAGCAGGAAAAGAAATAATTAGATCTTTGGGTCTGAAGACTATTTATTTATTTATTTATTATTTATTTATTTATTTATTAATTACATTTATATACCGCCCTTCTCCCAAGGGACTCAGGGCGGTGAACAGCTCGTCTAAAAACCCCACAAATACAAAAGTTAAAAAGTAATTAAATATTAGAATTAGCTGCAGACTAAAATTAAGAAACCCCCCCCCACCCTTAAAACCCAATTTAAAATTAAAAAGGAGATCAAATTTAAAATCATTATCTCAGCCCAGGCCGGCCTGCTCAAAGAGCCAGGTCTTTAACGCGCGCCTGAAGGCCCTCAGGTCCGTGCCGGTACGAAGTTCCGGTGGCAGAGTATTCCAGAGGGCGGGGGCACCCACAGAGAAGGCCCTACCCCTTGGCGCCGCCAGACGACACATAGCGGCCGACGGCACCCGGAGCAGACCCTCCCTGTGGGAACGCACCGGCCTGTTGGAGAACGTTGGTAGAATGCGGTCCTGAAGGTAACCTGGTCCCATGCCATGAGTCGCCCTAAAGGTCAAAACTAGAACCTTAAAGCGAACCCGGAGAGCCATCGGCAACCAATGCAGCTCGCGCAGGAGAGGCGTCACATGGGCGCTACGCGACGCCCCCATAATCACCCTCGCGGCTGCATTTTGCACCAACTGGAGTCTCCGGATGCTCCCCGCAGGGAGCCCCATGTAGAGGGCATTACAATAGTCCAGGCGAGAGGTGACAAGGGCCTGAGTGACCGTGCGCAAGGCGTCCCGATCCAGGAAGGGCCGCAACCGGTAGATCCGACGGATCTGATGAAACGCCCCCCTGGAGACGGCCGCGATGTGATGTTCGAGCGACAGCCGTACATCCAGGAGGACTCCCAGATTGCGAGCCCTCTCTGTGGGGGGCAGAACTTCCCCCCCAATAGCCAGCGAAGGTGTCAGCTGGCTATATCGGGGCGCCGGAAACCACAGCCACTCGGTCTTGGATGGGTTGAGCCGAAGCCTGTTCCCGCCCATCCAGTCCCGCACGGCCTCCAGGCACCTAGACATAGTCCCCACAGCATCGTTGGGGTGGTCCGGAGTGGAGATATACAGCTGGGTGTCATCTGCATACAGATGACACCTCACTCCAAGACCACGGATGATCTCGCCCAGCGGCTTCATGTAAATGTTGAACAGGAGGGGAGAAAGGACCGACCCCTGAGGCACCCCACAAACCAGGGGCCTAGAGGTGGACCTCTCCCCCCCCGCCAACACGAATTGCGAACGGTCAGAGAGGAAGGAGGAGAACCATCGGAAGACGGTTCCACCAATCCCCAACCCCTCCAACCGTCGCAATAGGATACTATGGTCGATAGTATCGAAAGCCGCCGAGAGATCTAATAGGACCAGGACAGAGGAGAACCCTCTGTCACGAGCCCTCCAGAGATCATCAACCAACGCGACCAATGCCGTCTCAGTGCTATGTCCAGGCCTGAAGCCCGATTGGAACGGATCGAGGTAAGTTGCTTCCTCCAGGTACTGGGGGAGCTGACGTGCCACCACACTCTCAACAACCTTCGCCACGAAGGGAAGGTTGGAGACTGGACGATAGTTGTTTAAAATAGCTGGGTCCAGGGAAGGCTTCTTGAGGAGGGGGCGCACCACCGCCGCCTTCAAGGCGGTAGGGAGCACCCCCTCTCTCAAAGAAGCGTTGACAATCCCCTGGAGCCAGCCTCGTGTCGTCTCCCTGGCGGCCGAAACCAACCAGGAAGGACACGGGTCCAATAAACAGGTGGTGGCATTCAGACCCCCCAGCAACCTGTCCACACCCTCAGCGGTCACAGGATCGAACTCCCCCCAGATAACACTCTCAAGACCTGCCCCGGACACCTCCCCCGGGACCACCCAATTGGAGTCGAGCCCTTCCCGAATCTGAGCGATTTTATCATGCAGAAATCGGGAAAACTCCTCTGCTCTACCCTGCAAGAGGTCATCCCGCGCTCTCGGTTCAAGTAGAGAGCGGGTCACTCTAAACAGGGCGGCAGGCCGATTTTCAGCTGATGCAATAAGGGCGGAGAAATACGAAGATTTCGCCGCCCCTATCGCCACAAGGTAAGTCTTAATATGAGATCTCACCTGTGTTCGGTCAGACTCAGAACGGCTCGCCCTCCAAATGCCCTCAAGACGTCTTTTTCGGCACTTCATCTCCCGTAGCTCCTCCGTATACCACGGAGCCAAATGGGATCTGTGCCGAGTCAGAGGTCGCATAGGCACAACTCGCTCTAGGGCCCCGGCGGCCGACCCCTCCCAGGTGGCCACCAGGTCTCCAGGCGAGCTGAGAGCCAGAGATTCAGGAAATGGCCCAAGCTCCCTCTGGAACCGATCCGGATCCATTAGGCGCCTGGGGCGGAACCATCTAAGTGGCTCCGCCTCCCTGCGGTGGGGGGTAGCGGAACAGAAATCCAGCCTCAGGAGGGAATGATCTGTCCATGACAAGGGTGTAATAACTAAATCCCCCCAATTACAGTCATTCAACCACTGCCCAGAGACAAAAATCAGGTCCAGCATGTGACCTCCCATGTGAGTGGGGGCAGAAACTAACTGGGTCAGGTCCATGGCCGTCATGGAAGCCAAGAACTCCCGGACCAACCCCGAGGTTTCACCGAGCGATGGCAGGTTGAAATCCCCCATGACTAAGAGCCTTGGGGTCTCAACCGCCAGCCCGGCTATTACCTCTAGGAGTCCGGGTAGGGCCGATGAGACGTGGCAGGGAGCCAGGTACGTCAACAAAAGGCCCATCTGAACCCCTTGCCCCCACTTCACAAAAAGAGATTCACAGCCAGCCGTCTGAGGGACAGTGGCCTCCCTAGGACAAAGGACTTCCTTTATAAGCACCGCCACCCCACCGCCCCTTCCCTGAGCCCTAGGCTGGTGAAATGCAAGGAAACCTGGTGGGCACATCTCAACCAGAGGGACACCTCCCTCTGGGCCCAACCAGGTTTCGGTGACACCCACCAGGTCCGCGGCCTCCTCCTGAGCCAACTCCCAGATCAGGGGAGCCTTATTAACCACGGACCTGGCATTGCACAACAGCAGCCGGGTATTCAGGGCCTGAGATTCCGGACAACCAGGACTACAGGATGGGTAGGGATTTAGGGTGCAGTACTTTACTGGAGTATGCCACATGTTACAGTATGTGCAGCCACAAGTCATTGCTGATCGCCAGGTAGGAACCAAAGATGAACAAGCAGTTCTAAAAAGAACATAGCAGCTTCCTCCACCACACATGCCATTCATCCCTGGGCACCCTGTTATGGTACTTCAAAAATAATTTCAAATTAAATTTTAAACATTGAAAAAATAATTCTTTAAAAATAATTACAGTAAGAGTTATAATTATATGAAATACAAAGGGCTGGATCCTCTTGTAATATAAGGACACGAGCAATGTAAGATACTACGTTCCTTGTGTCTTTGGGATAGTATAAAAATCTGTCTGCATAATTTATGCTATCCGTGATGGCCAAGTTATACTTTGCTTAAGTAATGGCGCTTATTGTATCTTTAGAGTTTTTCTATAGGGCAATTTAAGAGCAGCAATGGTAGATTCCTCTGGCTTTATTTCCCCTCCTGTCAAATATCAGCAATCAACAGGAAAAAAAAAATACTGAAAAGTGTTCTTCTGAAAATGTGGCACTACAGCTTTGGACAAGCCTGGGCTGTTTCCTAGGACAAAGGTTTTAACCATCCTTCTAGTTGCTTGAGTGACAAGTCACCGACATGGAAATGCCGTATGTCTTTCAATCAGGATATTTGTGAACGCTGTCTTACCAGTCTTACCTTTTAGAAGACAGGTAGGTCAACCTGACAGGTAGCTTAATGGATGTGTCTGAGAAAGAAATGTTTCCTAACTATGGCAGATGAAGATCAAATGGATATTCTGGATTCATATCTTAACCAACATATTAGTCTGTCTATTAAGAATTTGGTGAAAATGAGGATCAAATGATATAGAAATCCACTTTAATGTACTTGCTAATAAATGAAGCATAGCATATACTTTACTAGTTTTCACGATTTCCCCCCCTAATCCTATTAATTAGGTTCTGGGCAAATCTAACCTTTTTGAGGCTTGACAGAGAAGTAGGATACAGGAGCAGGAATCTCACATACCATCTTGAGAGAGCTCCTTCCACTCATCCTGACCCATCTTCATACAGGTCAGTTGAGAATTTTTGGGACAAAGTTTCATTGGTCTTCCAGGAGGCTGCTAGACTATTAGTTAGATATACCAATACTGCACTAGAAAATGAAAACGGGCAGACATTTCATAAATTCCAGTGCAGACCCCAAATATCCTAAATCAATAAGTGTTCAGAAAACATTTCATGCATTTCTGTTCCAGTTTAAATTATACTTATCTATTAGTATACATAAGTATATACACTTATCATATATTCATAAGTGTATACAGAGTGCATATAAGAATCCCATCTAATCCTTCAAGATCTCTTTGCATAGGCATTTCAGGCATGGTAAAGCATCAGGTTTCTCCTATAGTCCCAGTCAAAATGTTTATGGAGAACCATGTCTAGTGAACAGAGAATAAATAGTCCTCGACTTACAACCATTACTTCAGCAACTGTTTGAAGTTACAAAGAAACTTCAAAACTTTGAAAAAAATAATTGACAACTAGTTTTTATACTGATGACCATTGCAGCATCCCCACAGTTCATGTGATCAAAATCTGGGCACTTGATAACTGGCGTGTATTTATGAAGATTGCAGAATCCCAAGTTCATGTTGTCACTGTTTGCAACCTTTGCTTCTGGCTTCTGACAAGTAAAGTCAACGGGGGAAGCACACTCAAATGCAGTGAGACACTAAACAAATAAAAAGTCACTTAACAACTGTCTTGCTTAGCAGTGGATATTCTGGATCCAAACGTGATCATAAGTTGAAAACTACCTGTACAGAGAATGTACTGTATATATTGAATCAAAGTGGACTAGATGAAACAGCTGTAAAACATAAATCTATCAACAATTAATCTTTAATTTACTCTAAAGAATTAATATATTTTATTTGTAGCATCGTCTGAAAGGCACATGGTGAAATCCCTCGCATGACTATAGAATCTCTTCCTACGTAAGTGGGGATTGCAGTCTAAATCATTAACTCAGGATGAAATGAGCTTGGCAAATTTCCTATACAACAGTCAGTTTTATTAATGGAGGATTATCCACATGTGCTTGGGAAACAGAACTGTGGTGAAAAAGCAGAATGTTCCTTGTAGTTGAATACTTATATGTGGTTAATATAAACAGACGGTTCTTAGAGTATTTAGAGCAAAAGAAAATAGTTTATAATTTAAAAATCCAGGATTGCTTTGTCTTTTTTTGATAGAGGCATTGTATGAAAATTAATTCATTCCTCCTTATACAGGCTAAAGTTGAATACCAAACCTCTAAAAATGGCTACTTGGTTCTATTAAGAATATTGCACTGTCAATTTATTTAGGACATACTATTCTTGCATGAAAGAAAATACAGCAGACAAGTACAGGCTTGTCCTAATAGCAACGTAAATTTATTGCATGGAGTTGTCAATAAACATCTCTACATGCTTTGAAACTGTTTGGAATGATAAGAAACTGAGTCCTGAAATAAGCAGCCTGTACTTTTAGAAGCTGAGGCAACTTGGTAAGTGAAGTTTAAAGATAATTAATTTAAAGATGATTAATAAAGCATATTCTTGACTGTACATTAATGTACAACACTTGTTTATTAGTAATAGCCAAACTTTTTTTAAATATAAAAAGTTTTTTTTTTAAATTTTGGTGGGGTATTTAAATAAACAAAGCAAACCTGCATAAGGATTTGACTTAAAATATATATTAAAAGAAAAAAACCTAGGTGATGTTAGGTTAATTTTAGAATTTCATGGGCTAAGTCAAAAGAGCAAAGCTTATTTACCAGTAATCTTATACATTTTGTGGTTGGTTTTCTTTCAAATAGGAAACCAATGTTAGTTCAAAATTATACATAAATTATATAAATGTATATAAAGGTAAGGGATTTCTAACCTATGCATAGTTTGTAGTAGCTAATCCAGATGGTTAAAATTATCAAATAATACAAACTGTTACAACCCTTGATAGAACTGTTCTACTTATATACACATTTGTTGATGTAGAACTACAGTACATATCTGTATTTCTATTCTACATGTTTGGATTATTAATAATGTATTAATATAATAAATGTCTATAGAGATTCTATGTCGTCCAGGTCATAGTTGTTCCAAAGATGCTTTTCAAAAGGCAACTTCCTTGTTTTTCTTTGAAGATGTTTCACTTCTCATCCAAGAAGCTTCTTCAGCTCTGACTGGATGGTGGGGAACGGAAGGATTTATATTTCTTACAGACAGCTTGTCATTTGCATTCTTTTAAAGAGCCATCGAGGCCACTTGGAGGGTCATTTGTGCCTGTGATGACCCAGGACATGGCACAAAGACAACACAGTCAAATAAGCAATAAGAGTCCCTTTATTATCTCCATCTTTGCCTCCAATGTCCAGGTTACCTTCGGTTGGAGAAAAACTCTCTCAGGAATAGCCTTTAACTGGAGAAAATTAGTCCAAAACAAGGTACATGCAAACTGTAATTAAAAATCCAAGCAAACCAAGCTGAAGTAATTAACTTGACAGGACAGGAGAAGGAATTTCAGACTTGAAAGCACGGCAAAACTCACAGTTGGGAAGAACACAGATAAGCCATGACAATACAAGATAAATTCACATTTGCTCCCAACAACTTGCTGTGCGCAGTTTCCTCTTTTATACACTGCATTCCCAGCTGCAGCTAATGAAGGGAATCAAGGCCCTTTCCTTCCCTGTAAGCCACGCAACTCATGTTGCTCCCTTCTCCTTTCCTCCCTGATTGCTCTAGGATGAAGAGTGGTGTGGGACTGGGTCTTCCTCCGAATTCTCTCTCCCTTGCTCTACCTCTCCCCTGCTCTGCCCAGCCGGACTTTGCCCTTCCCCAGTTTCTTCCACAGACAACAGAGCCACACTCAGACTCCCTGTCAAATGTTCGGCTTCCCCCTCCGAGTCAGATTCTGACAGGGGCATGACAGTCCCTGAGTAATGCAAATGAGTATGGCCTTCTTGGAACTGTTGAAAGGACTGTGTTGTAGACTGGAGATAGATGATGTTTTATCCCTTCTCCTCTGTTGAGAGAGGGCTGTTCAATATTGACATAGATGGCCTCTTTCAAACCATCGGTCCTCTGTGTCCAAAATGGATAGATCTGCACATATCTCACTGCATTGTACTGCATATACCTGTGGTAGCGAACCTATGGCACGCGTGCTGGAAGTGGCACGCAGAGCCAGTATTGCTGGCATGCAAGCCCTCGCCAAGAAAGGGTTTACTGCATATGCACACGTGTTGCGTGCCAGTTGTCAGGTATCTGGGTGCATGCACGCAGGTGCACAGGAGACATGCATGCATGCACAGAGGCATGCTGGGGTCACATGCTCAGAAGCACGCAGCACACACATGGGGCATGGGGGGGCCTCACACGCATTGCCTTCTGGGTGATGGCACGCGAGCGCACAAGCACACGCACAATTATTGGCATGGGAGCTACCACTGGCATAAACCATGTTGCTCAATTTGTGTCTGGGTGTTTTATCCTTGGGGTGGACAAGCTTCTGCCTTAGTGAGCCATGTGCAGATCTGTACGTAGGGGAAACAAAACAACCACTTCATAAACACGTGGCACAACTTAGGAGAACAAACCCGTCAGGACTAGATTCAGCAGTCCATCTGCATTTAAAAGACAAAGGGCACTCTTTTTGAAGACAGCAAAGTCCACATTTTGGACAGAGAGAAGTGCTGGTTTGAAAGATGAGAATCTTTTTTGGATGAGAACCGAAATTTCTTCAAAGAAAAACAAGGAAGTCCAGTTGCCTCTTGAAAAAGCACCTTTAGGATTATTAATATACCATTGAAGAAAAACCATATAAGTTCTAAGCTGTCTCAAAGTTTAATTTTTTTTACTATAGAAGTTTGTTTACTTATACTTGTTACTTTAAAAGAAAACTGGATCAATACATTTCTTTTTTAAAAGTTTTGACAGATTTGTACTATTATAGTAACTAGGAAAGGGGATGTTTTATAAAAAAATTTTTTATTAGATTGAAACAAATTGTGGCTGGAATGCCCAATGCAGGACTGTATACTTAAATACAACTCCTTTACTAAAAAAGAAATACTGTATATTTGATAAACAGTTCCTAACGTTTCAGCACACATTCCATTTATGTATTAATGTTTACTAAGAAGGAGCAGGTGCTTCAGAGTAAACAGGGACAAGCATGTCATATTTGTTGAATGCCAATCTAAAGAAACCATTCCATCCCTGAAGGCTTTCAAAGAGACTGGACAACCCTTTGTATGAGATGATATAGGGCAGTGGTGGCTAAACTTTTTGGGTTCCTGTGCTGATAATTGCGCATGCGCTTACCTGCTCGTGCTCCATCACCCAGAAGGCAATGCGTGTATCCCCCCATGCCTCCTGCGCATGCGTGAGCAACCTGTGCAATTCATGCTTCTGTGCATGCGTGTGCAACCCTTGTGCATGCCATGTGCCTCTGCGCATTGTGTCCCCTGTGCACCGCTAATCCCTGCACATGCACACCAGATACCTGACAATGAGCTGTGAGGTGGGTGGCATGCATGCATGTACAGTATGTTTTCTGGGTGAGTGCTCGTGTGCCGGCAGTAATGGTTCTGCGTGCCACTTAGGATCTTCTAGCACGTGTGCCATGGATATAGGGTCTTCCGGCACGTGTGCCATGGATATAGGGTCTTCCGGCACGTGTGCCATGGATATAGGGTATTCCGGCACGTGTGCCATGGATATAGGGTATTCCGGCACGTGTGCCAGGGATATAGGGTCTTCCGGCACGTGTGCCAGGGATATAGGGTCTTCCGGCACGTGTGCCAGGGATATAGGGTCTTCCGGCACGTGTGCCAGGGATATAGGGTCTTCCGGCACGTGTGCCAGGGATATAGGGTCTTCCAGCACGTGTGCCAGGGATATAGGGTCTTCCGGCACGTGTGCCATGGATATAGGGTCTTCCGGCACGGTTGCCAGGGATATAGGGTCTTCCGGCACGTGTGACAGGGATATAGGGTCTTCCGGCACGTGGCCAGGGATATAGGGTCTTCCGGCACGTTGCCAGGGATATAGGGTCTTCCGGCACGTGTGCCATGGATATAGGGTCTTCCGGCACGTGTGCCAGGGATATAGGGTCTTCCGGCACGTGTGCCAGGGATATAGGGTCTTCCGGCACGTGTGCCAGGGATATAGGGTCTTCCGGCACGTGTGCCAGGGATATAGGGTCTTCCGGCACGTGTGCCAGGTGATATAGGGTCTTCCGGCACGTGTGCCAGGGATATAGGGTCTTCCGGCACGTGTGCCAGGGATATAGGGTCCTTCCGGCACGTGTGCCAGGGATATAGGGTCTTCCGGCACGTGTGCCAGGGATATAGGGTCTTCCGGCACGTGTGCCAGGGATATAGGGTCTCCGGCACTGTGCCAGGGATATAGGGTCTTCCGGCACGTGTGCCAGGGATATAGGGTCTTCCGGCACGTGTGCCAGGGATATCGGGTCTTCCGGCACGTGTGCCAGGGATATAGGGTCTTCCGGCACGTGTGCCAGGGATATAGGGTCTTCCGGCACGTGTGCCAGGGATATAGGGTCTTCCGGCACGTGTGCCATGGATATAGGGTCTTCCGGCACGTGTGCCAGGGATATAGGGTCTTCCGGCACGTGTGCCATGGGATATAGGGTCTTCCGGCACGTGTGCCAGGGATATAGGGTCTTCCGGCACGTGTGCCAGGGATATAGGGGTCTTCCGGCACGTGCCAGGGATATAGGTCTTCCGGCACGTGTGCCAGGGATATAGGGTCTTGTCCGGCACGTGTGCCAGGGATATAGGGTCTTCCGGCACGTGTGCCAGGGATATAGGGTCTTCCGGCACGTGTGCCAGGGAGAACGTTGCCATAGGGTCTTCCGGCACGTGTGCCAGGGCTATAGGGTCTTCCGGCACGTGTGCCAGGATATAGTATAGGGTCTTCCGGCACGTGTGCCAGGATAAGGGGTATAGGGTCTTCCGGCACGTGTGCCAGGGATATAGGGTCTTCCGGCACGTTGTGCCAGGGATATAGGGTCTTCCGGCACGTGTGCCATGGGATATAGGGTCTTCCGGCACGTGTGCCAGGGATATAGGGTCTTCCGGCACGTGTGCCATGGATATAGGGTTTCTTCCGGCACGTGTTGCCAGGGATATGTGCCATATAGGGTATAGGTCTTCCGGCACGTGTGCCAGGGATATAGGGTCTTCCGGCACGTGTGCCAGGGATATAGGGTCTTCCGGCACGTGTGCCAGGGATATAGGGTCTTCCGGCACGTGTGCCAGGGATATAGGGTCTTCCGGCACGTGTGCCAGGGATATAGGGTCTTCCGCACGTGTGCCAGGGATATAGGGTTTCTTCCGGCACGTGTGCCAGGGATATAGGTCTTCCGGCACGTGTGCCAGGGATATAGGGTCTTCCGGCACGTGTGCCAGGGATATAGGGTCTTCCGGCACGTGTGCCAGGGATATAGGGTCTTCCGGCACGTGTGCCAGGGATATAGGGTCTTCCGCAGTGTGCCAGGGATATAGGGTCTTCCGGCACGTGTGCCAGGGATATCGGGTCTTCCGGCACGTGTGCCAGGGATATAGGGTCTTCCGGCACGTGTGCCATGGATATAGGGTCTTCCGGCACGTGTGCCATGGATATAGGTCTTCCGGCACGTGTGCCATGGATTAGGGTCTTCCGGCACGTGTGCCATGGATATAGGGTCTTCCGGGCAGGATCGTGTGTGCAGGGATATAGGGTCTTCCGGCACGTGTGCCAGGGATATAGGGTCTTCCGGCACGTGTGCCAGGGATATAGGGTCTTCCGGCACGTGTGCCAGGGATATAGGGTTATTCCGGCACGTGTGCCAGGCCATATAGGGTCTTCCGGCACGTGTGGCCAGGGATATAGGGTCTTCCGGCACGTGTGCCAGGGATATAGGGTCTTCCGGCACGTGTGCCAGGGATATAGGGTCTTCCGGCACGTGTGCCAGGGATATAGGGTCTTCCGGCACGTGTGCCAGGGATATAGGGTCTTCCGGCACGTGTGCCAGGGATATAGGGTCTTCCGGCACGTGTGCCAGGGATATAGGGTCTTCCGGCACGTGTGCCAGGGATATAGGGTCTTCCGGCACGTGTGCCAGGGATATAGGGTCTTCCGGCACGTGTGCCATGGATATAGGGTCTTCCGGCACGTGTGCCAGGGATATAGGGTCTTCCGGCACGTGTGCCATGGATATAGGGTCTTCCGGCACGTGTGCCATGGATATAGGGTCTTCCGGCACGTGTGCCATGGATATAGGGTCTTCCGGCACGTGTGCCATGGATATAGGGTCTTCCGGCACGTGTGCCATGGATATAGGGTCTTCCGGCACGTGTGCCAGGGATATAGGGTCTTCCGGCACGTGTGCCAGGATATAGGGTCTTCCGGCAAGTGTGCCAGGGATCTAGGGTCTTCCGGCAAGTGTGCCAGGGATATAGGGTTTCCGGCACGTGTGCCAGGGATATCGGGTCTTCCGGCACGTGGGCCAGGGATATAGGGTCTTCCGGCACGTGTGCCAGGGATATAGGGTCTTCCGGCACGTGTGCCAGGGATATAGGGTCTTCCGGCACGTGTGCCAGGGATATAGGGTCTTCCGGCACGTGTGCCATGGATATAGGGTCTTCCGGCACGTGTGCCAGGGATATAGGGTCTTCCGGCACAGTGTGCCATGGATATAGGGTCTTCCGGCCGTGGGTCATGGATATAGGGTCTTCCGGCACTTGTGTGCCATGGATATAGGGTCTTCCGGCACGTGTGCCATGGATATAGGGTCTTCCGGCACGTGTGTCATGAATATAGGGTCTTCCGGCATGGATATAGGGTTTTCTGCTGGAGCAGGAGGTTGGACTGAAATTCCTTGTATTATACTGCATTCTATGTTGCCTCTTTTCTTGGACTCGTATAGTAACCAAATGTTCTCAGGAAATACATGTTAGGAGGCATATACAGGGTATGCCCAGGTTCTTGGGAATGAGTGCTGGTGGGTATTGGTGCTTGTTTAACTAAAGATTACATGTTTTACTTGAGTAGTGCAGTTATTGTACAGGTCCTGGAAAACATTGAGCTCCCTTAAAGAGGCATCTATGGGTATGCCCAGAGCCACTTCTGTGCTGTGCAGAACGAAAGCTCTGCACATCCTATAGATGGCCTATTTAAAAATGTAGGATGTGTTCCTGACAACAGTGAAATGCAGTTTGTACAGTTTCTTTGATGATTAAGTACTACTATTACAGGTGAAACTCGGAAAATTAGAATATCGTGCAAAAGTTCGTTTATTCAGCAACTTAAAAGATGAAACTAATATATGAGATAGACTCATTACATGCAAAGCAAGAGAGTTCAAGATGTGATTTGTCATAATTGGGATGATTATGGCTTACAGCTCATGAAAACCCCAAATCCACAATCTCAGAAAATTAGAATATTACATGCAATCAATAAAACAAGGATTGTAAATAGAACAATATCAGACCTCTGAAAAGTGTAAGCGTGCATACGTACTCAGTACTTGGTTTGGACCCCTTTTGCAGCAATTACTGCCTCAGTGTGGCGTGGCATGGAAGCTATCAGCCTGTGGCACTGCTGAAGTGTTATGGATGCTTCAGTAGCGGCCTTCAGCTCTTCTGCATTGTTCGGCCTCATGTCTCTCATCTTTCTCTTGGCAATGCCCCATAGATTCTCTATGAGGTTCAGGTCAGGCAAGTTTGCTGGCCAATCAAGCATAGTAATCCCACGGTCCTTGAACCAGGTTTTGGTGCTTTTGGCAGTGTGGGCAGGTGCCAAGTCCTGCTGGAAAACAAAGTCAACATCCCTATAAAGCTGGTCTTCGTAAGGAAGCATGAATTGGTCCAAAATCTCCTGATAGATGGCTGCGTTGACCCTGGACTTAATGAAGCACAGTGGACCAACACCAGCAGATGACAAGGCTCCCCAAATCAACACAGACTGTGGAAACTTCACACTGGACTTCAAGCATCTTGCAGTGTGGGCCTCTCCATTCTTCCTCCAGACTCTGGCTCCTTGGTTTCCAAATAAGATGCAAAAGTTGCTCTCATCAGAAAAGAGGACTTTGGACCACTGAGCAACAGACCAGGTCTGTTTTTCTTTAGCCCAGGTAAGACACTTCTGACATTGTTTGTTGTTCAGGAGCAGCTTAACAAGAGGAATACGGCATCTGAAGCCCATGTGCAAGATCCGTCTGTATGTGGTGGCTCTTGATGAACTGTCTCCAGCCTCAGTCCACTCCTTGTGAAAGTCCCCAACACTTTTGGACGGCCTTTTCCTGACAATCCTCTCCAGGCTGCGGTCATCCCTGCTGCTTGTGCACCTTTTTTTTTCCACACTTTTCCCTTCCACATAACTTTCTATTAATGTGCTTTGATACAGCACTGTGGGAACATCCAACTTCTTTTGCAATTACCTTTTGATGGTTTTCTGCACAACTGTCAGGTCAACAGTCTTTCCCATAATTGTGATTCCTACTGAACCAGATTGAGAGACCATTTAAAGGCTCAGGAACCCTTTGCAGGTGTTATGGCTTAATAATCTGATTAGAGTGGGACACTTTGAGCCTAGAATATTGAACCTTTTCACAATACTCTAATTTTCTGAGATTGTGGATTTGGGGTTTTCATGAGCTGTAAGCCATCATCATCTCAATTATGACAAATCACAGCTTGAACTACCTTGCTTTGCATGTAATGAGTATATCTTTTATATTAGTTTCATCTTTTAAGTTGCATTACTGAAATAAATGAACTTTTGCATGATATTCTAATTTTTCAAGTTTTACCTGTATGTACCATGTATTCATAACTATGTTTTTACTTATACCTATTATATTTCTACCGTGTTTCTCCAACAATACGGCCTCCCCCAATAGGAAGTCCCAGCATGTTTTATAGGCTGAAAATGAAATTAAGCCCCTCCCCCCAAATTTAGGCCTATTTTAAAACATGCAAAATGGGGGAAGGGCGGTGTTTGGAGCACCGCCATGGCGTTTGCCGCAGCCACATGGGGCCGGCCAGGGCTCCTCCCTGCAAACAGAGCCCCGCCGGAAACACTCGGCTTCAGGCGCTCCTGTCGCCACCTTCCCGGGCATCGTTCGAAGGCAAAGCCCATTCTTTTAAAAACGACGCCCTACTATGACAAAGCCTCCACTGCCCGAGAGAGCAGCCCAACCCCAAGTGGGGAGGTCAACATCCTGGGGCCCCAGCGCAGGATTGGCACACCCCGGGAGAAGCGCCCAGCCACCATCCCTGCCCGGTGCCAAGCAGAGCGCAAAGAGCTTTGCCTGGGGCACTCTGCACAGCTGACAGGCGGGCCCTCCTGCCCAGCGGCAGAGCTCTGGCCAAGGCAGCAAGCCTCCCCACCAGGTCCTCCGCTCATCCTGCCAGGGCTGTGCTGGAGCTGGGCGGGCTGGGCAGAACTGGGGAAGCGAGCCGTGGATGCGCGCCCTCCTGCCAAGCGAAAGAGCCGGACCAATCTTGGCTTCCCAAGTCCCTCCAGCTCGACCCCAAAGGGGCCAACAGGAGAGGCCACCCAAGGCAGTGATAGTGCCCACCCGTCCGCGAACAGGGAAGCGAGGCAACGGCCCGTGTTGCGTCCTCCTCTGAGCTGAGCCCCGCCGAGTGAACGCCGATGCCCGAGCAGCTGCAGCGTTTGGAGCTGCTGGCGCATTTTGAGATGCGTGGGGATGGGGGCGGGCTGGGTGAGGAGTGGAAAGGACGGGCAGCTGTGGGCTCCGCTGGAGCTGACCAGGGAAGCAGTGCTGCTGTCGCCTCACCTGTCTGCAGACGGGTGGGTGCTATCACTGCCTCGGGCGGCCTCTCCTAGTGGCCCCTTTGGGGTCGGGCTTTGGAGGGACTCGGGAAGCCAAGCTTGGGTCGGCCCGGCTTTCGCTTGGTAGGTGGGTGCGCACCCGCGGCTCACTTTTCTGGCTCTGCCCAGCTCGCCCGGCTCTGGCACGGCCCTGGTGGGATGAGTGGAGGGCCCAGCAGGGAGGCGCCCTCTGCCTTGGCCAGAGCTCCACCGCTGGGCAGGAGGTCCCCCCTGTCAGCTGTCCAGGGTGCCCCAGGCAAGGCACTTCCGCTCTGCCTTGCGTCCGGCAGGGATGGCAGCTGGGTGCTTTTCCAGGGGTGGGTGGATCCTATGCTGTAGCCCCGGGAGATTCGCCTCCCATCGGGTAGGGGAGGCTTTGTCGTAGTAGGGCATCATTTTTAAAAGAATAGGCTTTGCCTTCAAATGATGCCCGGGAAGGTGGTGACAGGAGCGCCTGAAGCTGAGTGTTTCCGGTGGGACTCCAGTTGCAGGGAGGAGCCCTGGCCAGCCCCACGTGACTGTGCCAAATGCCACGGTGGCACAGGGAGAAGGGAAAGCAATGGTGGTGGAAGATCTCCCGATATGAAGTGCCCCACCAAAGTCGAGGTCAACATGCAAGCCGTCGCCACCCGCCCACCCGAAGATGTAACGGGGGGGAATTAAGTCACCCCTGAAAAGACGGCCTAGCCATTTTTTCGGGGCTCTAAAAAAATTAAGACCCGGCCTTATTATATGAGAAACACGGTAATGTATCTGGATATAGCTACATCCATGTTTTCCTTTTTTACCTTCTTTTCCTGACTAAAGCCTCTTAGGCATAGAAGCAGCTTCATCATCACAGGCTGTCACCAATGCCTATCATTGCAGTTGTTATTTTTAGAAATTATTTTCTACCCTCCAGAAAAAAAATACAAGTTACTGCAGTCCAATCTGATATGGTTAAATGAAAATACTGGATGGTGCTATTACTTTTTCTATTACTGATGAAGTCTTGACTGGTGATTTTCTTTGACCGTCAACCAATCAAAGGTAGGGAAACTAGCAGGGAACATATCAAGTCAAGGGCATGTGGCAGGCCCATCTGTGAAGAGTCCCATATAATACCATACCAGGTCTTATTTTCTTTTGGGTCCTGAAATATATATTCCATATAATAACATGATTTGAGCTAGGTTAGCCATTTCTGCTGAGGCATCTTCCCATCATCACTCCTGTAGTGGGATTAGCCCCAAATTTTGTTGCCTTCTCCAAACCACTCAAAAACCACTTAAAATCAGAACTGAGGATCCCTTGGTGGTTAGAATTCCATATGTTGCTTGTATTATGTATTATCTCCTGCTTGTGATTTTATGTTCAGTGTTTTAATTGGTTTTGTAGTAAGCTTTAATACTGTGCTTTATTGTACAATACCCAGAGTCACTTTGTATAAATAAGTTAATAAAACAAATATTCAAGTTTTTCAGCAGAAATGAGAATCCAACTCCAAAATTCTGAGTTCTGTAGCTGATTTTTATATTTCTCTTTCTGAACCCATCTGGGCAGTTCTCAGGTTTAAAATAATGTGAATAAATGAAGTCAATAAATGGCCAAAATAACCCAGAAAGGAGGCAGGCTTCTCTCACAGATTGGAGAATTGACAATATCTGGTATCTGGAAAAACAGTCCTACTTCAAGAGGAAGGGGGAAACTAACTGAAACAGAGAAAAACTTTGTTTAGGTGGTATACATAAACACACACACACACACACACTCACAGAAACACCGAGTCCTGGCTTAGGCACAAAGCCAGAGCTGTGCCCTTGGGTCAAGTTATTCTCTTTCAGCCTAAAGAGGAGGAAGTGGTAACTCACTTCTGAAATCTGTTCCCAGGAATCAACAATGACTTTGAAGGTGTGCTCATGCATGCGCGCGCACACACATTTATTACTCGAAGACCGAAAATAAAATTCTAATGTAATAATAAAAATTCTAACAGCAAGGAAAAGTGGATGCCCTAGGATGGTGGCTGGCTAGTGAATCAAAGGAAGGGGGCATGCCTCCCACAATTCTCCAGCACATCTCTTCTGCCAGCTGTAAGAAATCAAAGGGGCACCTCCAATGCAATGGGTGACAAATTATAAGAGATTTTACCCATCTTGAGGCAGTTTGCCAGAACAAAGTACATTCATTACCAGTGCCCAACCTGTTTCACTCAAGGGCAGGGGTGGGATTCTACCAGTTCGCACCTATTCACTAGAACCTGTTGTTAACATTCTAAGCAGTTTGGAAAACTGGTTGTTAGAAGAAATTACTGGACTAATCCTGTAAGGAAGGCAGGCCTAATCCTGTAAGGAAGGCAGGAAGGAAACATTTTGGTGTTGCTTACAGAAACTACCTCTCCGTTAACCCTTATTACATTCTTGGTAGGACTAGACTTCCTGTCTCAGGAACTTCTCTGGAGTGTTTTTCCCCTCCTTTGCTGATACTTTGCATGTGTGGAGTGACCATTCAAAGTTACAATGGCATCGAAAAAAGTGACCATTTTTCACACTTATGATTGTTGCAGCATCCCCACAGTCCTGAGAGGCCAGGTGAGGAGATGCATGCCTCGATGTGAGTGATATTGAGTTGGCCACACCCAGCCAACATGACCACTAAGCCATGTCCACCCAGTCACATGACCACCAAGCCACGCCCACCACCTAAGCAACGCCCATAGAACCGGTTGTTAAAAAATTTGAATCCCACCCCTGGGGCACCTCCAATAACAATGGGTGACAAATTATAAGAGATTTTACACATCTTGAGGCAGTTTGTCAGAACAAAGTACATCCACTACCAGTGACCAACCTGTTCACTCAAGGGCAAGATGTTATAAGACCAATCACAGGCATAATTTGTCTACCGTCAAGGCACCATTATGTTCTGGCTAGGTGCAAGAGGAGACCAGAGGGCCTCAATTAGAATGCGATTTGTTGGTCTTGGCTTAGATACAGAGTTCTCCAACCTTAGCAGCTTTAAGACTTGTGGTCTTCAACTCCCAGAATTCCTCCTCCGGTTATGTTAGCTCAGGAATTCTAGGAGTTGAAGTCCACAAATCTTCAAGTTGCCAAGGTTGAAGACCCCTGGCTTTTTAGTATTTAGTATTATTTGATTTGTCAATCGCTACAGGGGTCTCCAACCTTGGCAACTTGAAAACTTGTGGACTTCAACACCCAGAATTCCTCCTCCAAGTCATGTTAGCTCAGGAATTCTAGCAGTTGAAATCCACAAGTCTTCAAGTTGCCAAGGTTGGTGACCTCTGGCTTATAAAACACAGGTATAAGAATAAATATAGTTTTGAATACATGAGCTAGAAGATACTTATACGGAAAAATAAAAAGAAACAACGGGACATTATGAACATTAGAACATTTATGCGATCTGTGGTTTCTTTCATCACAAGGGAAGCAAACTCCATGGGAACCACAAGGTCTGAACTAAGGCCCAGTCGGCTTGCGCTCCGACTTTAATGTACTTCAGCACGGCCACAGTGTGGAAACGCCGCGCCAGTTACGCTTTGGGGCGGAAGGCTTTTTCTTTTTTTTTTTTTACAGCGCCATTTATAATTTTAAATGAGGCCGGTTGGCAGGCAAGTAGTCAAGGAAAGGAAAAAAAACACACACACACACACACAAAAAAAGTGCGAACAGGCGTCCAGTAGCTAGCTTGAACTTTGAACGACTTCTCTCTGTCGCCGGCGGTGCCGCCACCGCCTCCTGAGGAGGAGCAAACCGACACCCAAAGCACTTGCAACCCGGCGCCCCGGACTGGCTACTCCAAGGGCTTTCCGCAACCGGGCGACTTGAGGCGTCGGCGACCTCCTGTCGTCGCCTGACGGGGAAGACAGAGAGAGAGAGAGAGAGAAAAGGGCGGGAGAGCCTCCTTCTCTCTCAGACTCCGGGCGCAGCAAAGATGAGGGGAGTTCTGTCGACTCTGAAGGAAAATTTTTTAGAGGGGATAGACTTATAAGCCCTATAAGCCCTAAGTCTATCCCCCTCCCCTGAAATGATTTAGGGAGAAGCGAGATAGGTTTAAGGCTGTAGTAAGGTCGTAGTTGGCTGCGTAAGAAAATTGAAGGGAGGGGAGGCGAATTCGGGGTGGAGCAGAAAACACCGGGGTGGAGGAAACGGGGGGCGGGAAAGGCGTTGAGGGAAGAAGCACCGAGGTACATACCGGGGGGGGGGGGCGGCTTTGCAAGGGACTCCCGGGTGTCCCGCAATTGTTTTTTTTTCCCCTCTCCCTCCTCGGCGTCAAACCGCGACCAGGTGCTCCTGTGAGGCGGCGCGAGGAGGCTCCTTGGGAGAGGCGAGGCGTTTTCCTCTCTCCCTCAGTCGCCCCCCTTTCCCCCCGGCCGGCCGGCCCGCCTGCAATCTCAAGCTTGCGGCTCCGTGGCTTTTTTTTTTTTTTTTTAAAGCCTTTCTTCTTCCGCCCGTCCCCGTCCCGTGAAGCTGGAGCGGCCGAAACACGCGTGAAAGCGGGAAAAGTCAACCCCCCCCCCCCCCCGCCAAACCCCCGCGGCGTCCCAGCTTGGCAGCGGGCGCTTGCCGAGGAAAACCAGGAGTGCGCAACTGAACCCCGACGGGAAGAAGGTGGCGGTTTTCCTCCCGAAGCGGGGGGCGGCGGCGGCGGCGGCGGCTCCTTTTTCCCCACCCTCTTTCCTCCTGGGCTCGTCGGGGGAGCCTCTCGTCTCCGACGCTGACAGGTGCGCCTTCCAACCCGCCGCGAGCTTCTCCACACACACCCACCCGCACACCCCCCGCCCGCTTTCGTGAGGAAATTGTGGCGCCCTTGGGAAAGCCGACCATGCTTTGAACCCGGAGGAGAGGAGGAGGAGGGAGACAAAAACCCTGGAGGACTGAGGAAAGAAAGACTGGGTAGCCCGGGGGTGGGGTGGGGTGGGGTGGGGGGGGAAAAAGAAAAACTTTTGGATGGGATTATGTGGAAACTACCCTGCTCTTCTTCGCAGCCCAAGCAGGCTCGCTGTTGCTGCAGCTGCAGCTGCTGGTCTCTCCCCAGCGGTGCAGTCTTGGCGGGCTGGTGGAGGTGGTGAGGAAGGACGAGCGCGGGGAGTGCTTCGAGCTGCCTGCCAAGGGCTTGGCGGCGCGTTTGTCTTAAAAAGAGACTTTTCCACCCCAGCCTACCAAATGTTCCTCTTCGGGATCTTCTCGCTGACGCTTACTCTGGCCAGCCAAAGGCCGGCGGTCCACGCCGAATCCAACCTGAGCAGCAAGTTCCACTTGTCGAGCGCCAAAGAGCAAAACGGTAAAAGAAGCCAAGTTTTCTGCCTTTCTTTTGGAGGGGTTGCTGCGTGTTGTTTTGTGCTGTAACACCAAATCGGAGCAACTCCGGGCTGGGGAAGGGAGGAGTCGCTTTGAGCCAAGGAAGGATTTTCCTGCCCTTCTTGCTTTTAACCAGAGCCTCAGGGGTTGGGCTCTTTGCAGGGAGCTTCTGGGTGGTGATTATTATTATTTTTTTTCCCCAAGGGGTTGCAAAACCCTTGTGAGAAAACTCCCCAGCCGGTGTCAGCCCCGGGCGAGCACTTCGGTTTAAAGATCTCCCTTGGGAAGGGCTTTTAAAAAATCGCTCCCTTCCCACCCCGCATGGGAGCTTTTGAAAAGGTTGAGAAAACTTACAATGAATGGAGCTTGGCCGCAGGTCCGGCTTCGCGGCGTGGTTTGGGTCGCTCCGGGAAAGTTGTCAAGGCTCGTAAAACTTGAAACGGGGTAGCTAAAAAAAAGGGCCCCAATTCAGAAGCCCGAAATAGCAAATAAGATGAGATCTCTTTCTTTTCTGCTCTTCCCTCGTTCTGACTTTTTTGCATGGGGGGGGGGGGGGACGGGTGGGGGGGGAAGGCTTTTGGTGATGTGTCTGATCAAATCACCCATTTTGTCGCCTCCATAAGTTTTGGCACCGTGTTAGTGTAAGGTTAATGGAAGATGAGCTCTTGCTTTCAACAGGCTGGAAACAAGCTGATATGCATAGGGATTGCGAATCACTTCCAGAAAAAAAAGAGGTTTCAAGTGTACCTGAAATGTTTAGAAACTCTCCAATTCGGCTCCCTTGGGTTGGGCTGGGCAGTCTTGGAGAAAGACTCCTTTCATGCAGAGGGCAGTTTTCTGGGTGTGTAATTTGCTTAGCCTCCGAATGCCATATGATTTACATTATTTAGATTTTAAAGGCTTTTCTCTTTGATCTTCTATTACAAAGTCATTTAAAGGAAACTTTGCAAACAGAAATATTATATGCCACGCCACATGAAACCACACCATGAATAGAGGCTGCCTAAATTGAGGGTATTAAACACCCTGTTTTCCAGTGGTAGATGCTAATGTAAGGGAAAAATGTTTGAGTTAGTTTTCTTTTGAGCCAGAAAGATGTGATTTCATCTCTGTACAAACTAGCCAAACAGGCAAAAAATAAGAGGCAAAAATAAATAAATAAATGTTAAAATTGCAGTAGGAAAAAATGAATAAGTACTGAATGAAGGTCTGCTTTGAACACATTAGGTTAGGACATTAGAGCCCTGTATTTTCGTGAAAAAAATGCATCTTCCTTAATACATATATTAAATATTTTCTGGCATAGAAAGAGAAATAGGCTTCTCCTCTTGATGGAAGCTTCTGCAACTGAATGCATCAAAAGAGTTTCATATTATTAGCAGATGGCACCTGCAGACATCAAGAGACTATTAGTCAAACCAGTTCAATCCCTAGCTAGGGTATTGCAGAAGTTTGGGTAAACTGATGAAAAGAATCAGGAACTGACATCTGTATCTATTGAAAATTGACTGCAGTAACATCTGTCCTTAACCAGAGGAAAGTACATGTGCTTCAATTATCTGTTAAATTTGGGGAAGAGAGGGATAGTAGTTTGGTTTTGGGAATGAAGATTAGAATTTCAACATATGTCTATTATAAATAATTACTGGAATACATGCCTGAAACTCTAATCCTACTAACTGAGCTTAGTAGTTGGTGCAATTCTTGGATGGAGCAGTCATTGTCATCTGTATTTTACCCTTCCTGTCACATTTTACACAAACCAGGGACTATTGTTGATTAAATTTGTAACCTGTAATTTCCCTAATGAAACTACAAAGATGTTTTGCATGTGTGTACTTATGCTGTTGTGTCACATACAAGTGCCTTATCAGGAATGAAGAAGTGATAAAACTATTTTAAAGAAGTATTGTGGTTTAAATGCATTAACAAATATATTAGGCTAGATATATACAAACATTAAGTGTGGTTTTGTTCTGCATGGAACCGCCACTGTGATTTGTAAATCGTGATTAGTGATCTAGTGTTGTGTGAACCTAGCAGCCACTTGTATGAGTTTTGTGCAGTAATGCTAATCTACAGTTAATTTAGCTATAATTTACTAAATCTGATTGGATTTCACATATAGTATACATTAACCTCACTGATTTGCTTTACACAATAGATTAAGCCACAGATCATGCAACTACTTTTTAATTCATCCAGTTTTAACAAACTGCCAGTCATTAGAATAGCATTGCTCTGGGTAGTGGTTGTCGATTGATATGAATTTAATTTTGTTCATATACAAATTCTGATTATATAATTAAATATGGGAATGGAATTAATTGTCCTAGAGGTTTGGTGGGATTTTCTTAAATGTTAAGGTAAATAATGAAAAAACAACATAAATCCCACTTTATAATTATATTGCTTGTCCGTCAGGTTATGTACCTGCGTTGCATATTTCTTTTATTATGGTTCTTTTTTTCTTCACTAATGATGTGCTATGCTACAGTCCAAGCAGAAAATGTGCTTTGAAGAGGTGTGGATACAGTATAACTGTTGGCATCTTATTAAAAAACCTACATTTTTTCCTAGTCATACACGGTATCAATGGAATCTCAGAAAAATGTGTACTGTGTAGGATAAAGAGGTGCTGATATCTTACGTCCACTCTGAAGTATCTTGCTGCAATTTGCTGGTGCTTCCTTAATCCCAGATATAGTATGGAATATGGGAACATAGGGCTACTATGTGACAGGTGTGATATGCATGTCCTCATGCCTTCAAAGCCCTTTTTATGCTTTGTATCTAAAGTGCTGCATATCCCTATTTTTCACATAGGCACATTTTTTGATCTAACATTCAAAGAAAAATTGTGTATTGAATATGATACACATAAGATAAAGTGCAGTGAGATGCTGGATTAAGAGCTGGAAGTCTCAGTTTCTAAATCCACTCTCAGCCATGCAAGTTTACAGGCTCTTAGAGTGCTACATACACTGCCTTAAAATTCCTGAATGAAAAATGGGATATAAAATAAATATGTATGGAATTTCATTCATCCTGGCTGAGCTAGTTTTAACCTGCTATAATTAGAATGATGTCTTCAATCTGCTGTGTACAGTATTAACCATTTTTATATGTGAATCAGCAACAGGATACACAGCATGCAGTTGCCAGTAAAAATGTGTTCTGTGGGGAGCACATTTATATGTATAGTTATACAGGAATAGTAATGTCAGATTTGCTTATTTATTTATTTAGAGCCTTCTAGTTCAGCTACTTCCTTATTTACTTGGAAGCACACTCCACTGAATTTCTGGCATTTTTTCTGGAAAAAGCATGCCCAGAATGAAAGCTATAGAGTCAGATCTTAACCATAGGATTTAATTGTGGATATCCATGGCACATGGAAAGCTGTCAAATGAAACTGCTTCACTTGGTGTTGCTGAGGGCGATTGAATTCAGCAGGTCTTCTTCTGAATGATGTGGCTGTGGTCCAGTTTTTTGTTTCATTAATGTATTTTATTCTGTATATTTTTATCAGTGAACTGCCCATAATCACTGGGAATAGACTATGTAAATATTTAATAAATAAATAAATTTAAATAAGACTAATTTAGTTAACCAAGCAGAGGATGTTCATATTGTCTGCAATTGCAACCTTTTAACTGAAAGTGTCTGGATGTGATGTACTATTGAGCTGTTGTTTTTTCTCTCAACACTTTTTCTCTCTTATACATAACTGTCTGGAATATTTAAAAGTGTTTATAAGTATTATCTTTACAGAAACACCGCAAAATAGAATAGAATAGAATACTTTATTGGCCAAGTGTGATTGGACACACAAGGAATTTGTCTTGGTGTAAATGCTCTCAGTGTACATAAAGAAAAGATACATTCGTCAAGAATCAAGAATCATAATATACAACACTTAATGATAGTCATAAGGTACAATCAGCAATTAAATCATACTAGGAAACAGTCAATACAAATCGTAAGGATACAAGTGACAAAGTTACAGTCCTACAATCACAAGTGGGAGGGGATGGGTGATAAAGAGGGATGAGAAGATTAGCAGTAATAGTAGTGCAGACTTTGTAAATAGTTGAACAGTGTTGAAGAAATTTTTTGTTTAGCAGAGTGATGGCTTTCGGGAAAAAACTGTTCTTGTGTCTAGTAGTTCTGGTGTGTAGGGCTCTATAGAAAAAAAAAAGATGAACACAATGCTATACCAGGACCTGAAATACATTTGAAAAGGAAATGATGATTTGGAGAGTGCATAGGCTTTTTTTTCTTTTGACTCTAATTGCAGCATGTTACTTTTTTTATCCTGGTTTTCAAACTGTGTATATTGTTCAAAAAAACAAGGCTCAACATTTCTGTGGAATAAAACATGGCTGTTCTGTTTTGGTGCCCTGCTGTCTCGCCTATCTGTAAGATATTTTAGAACCATGTTATTTGGCATGTCAAAGCATAAGAACTTCATGTTAGTGGTCCTACATCTAAAAAACTCTTTCCCTAAGAAATGAGCATGTTGAAGAAACAATATAAAATATATTAATATCTTCCTCTTTTAGATCAGTTGATCATGATTTCTTGAATCAGTGTTTAGTTTATGGTTCAGTTTTAACTATGTGTAAATACAATTTTCAATTTTTATTTTTGAGTTTTAGATTTGCCCTCAAGGGATAGTTGCTGTCCAAAAGATTGTGGATAAATCAGTTAATATGTAAATATTCAGGTCAGTATCTTAGCTGTTTATTCAGAAATAGGGCCCTTTACATTTTTTCTATCTTGCACCTGATTGTTTGAGAGCCACCATACAATCTGACAGAGTCAGCATGCCCCAGGTCTCATTCATTAAAATCCCACCTAATGGGTTCCAGAAAGCAGGCCTCTCCTGTTATGGCTCCTGCCCTCTAGAACAGGGGTCTCCAACCTTTTGGACCTCAGGGACCATCAAACTCATAATTTTAAATCCCGTGGACCACTAATATGAATTTTGACTGACGGTAGCTTGCTGACGTTGGTGGGAAAGTCGGTCCCATATTCCAGAGCTGCAGTAGTCACACGACTGGCCCTTTGGTCATCCCAGAGCCAGCTGCTCCTCCACCCGGATGCACTAGCCTGCCATGGACTGGAGGAGCTGCTCCAGGATGACCAAAAGGCCAGTCCTGTGACTACTGCAGCTCTGGAATATGGGACCAACTTTCCCACCAACATCAGCAAGCCACCCCGGGGCGGATTTCCCTCCCCCGGCGTTGGTCTTACCTTCCAGTTCCAGCTTGTGTGGCTCTACTCAAGGTAAGGTTTGTGCTCGGCCGAAGGGTGGGAGCCAGTGGGTGAGCAGGCCATGTGGGCGGCGCAGCCTTGTGTTCCTGCACAGCCTGGATTCATTGCTTTGGGGGAAGTGCTTGGGGAGGACGACATTTTTCTGCGAACCACCAACATTTTCTCGCGGACCACCAGTAGTCCCTGGCCCACCAATTGGTGACCATTGCTCTAGAATGTCATCCCTTGCAAGATTTGTGCAGCTTCCACCCTGGCTGCTTTAAACAAATCCTTAATACTGGTTCTATTTACTGCCTTAAATGGATGGTAGATTTCTTGGGTAAACTGATTTTGTGATGCTGCTTAAAACAGTATTTCCAACTTGTTGTCTTCCAGAAATCTTAAGTTACCTTGGAATTCTTGTAATTTAAGACACTTTGTAAGCTAGCCAAATGCACTACAAACTACAGTGTTGGTGGGTTGAAATAGAAGCATTGAACTTGAAGTTAAGAATATCAAAAGTATTCTGTCTTATAAACATACTGACAGGATAATTGGCTTGAGAAAGTCCACATTTGAAACAGTTATGTTGTTTACATCATAATGGATTAATTCCTTGTTTTGCAGAATATTAACATATTAGACTCAGTTTTGCAGGCAATAGTTTGATTAAATCTCACTGAAGTTTTAACATTTAAGAATCCAGCTGCATAAAAATGTAATGATAACTTAGTAATCCTGAAATGGCAAAAGGAGGTAGAGTTAAAACCAAGATTTATTTTGGGATAACATCAATTAGTGAAGTTTAACTAGATTAAATATATTAATCTATCTATTAGCAGCATATAGATTTTTATGTAATAACCACATTGCAAGCAGATGTATGAACATTTGTTACTAATAGAGGCTCATTATCTTCCCTTGAAAGAATATAACCCAAGGTGATAATGATGAAGATGATGATGATGTTATCTATTCAGTCAAGTCTGATTCTTGGCAATTCTGTGGGCCAGGTCTCCCCATAACTTGCTTAATGATTTCTTCGAGTTTTTCTATGCTCTGGCTAGTGTCAGCTTTGATGGTGTCCAGCAACTGTATTCTTTGACTACCTGATTTCCTTTTACTTCTAACTCTTCCAAACATTGCTTTCTCCAGTGAATTCCTCCACATAATATGGCCAAAGTTTTGTGATTTTTACCTTCTAGTAACATGTCTGGTATTATGTGCTCCAGTACTGGCTTGTTAGTAATCTTTGTAGTTATCTTTGCTGTCCAAGGAATAATCCAGGTTAAATATTTGTAACACTGTAGATAATAGTAGGAGGAATAATGAAAGAATCAATAAAAGGAAGAAGTGTTAATAAGATAGCTGTTATTTGAAATCCTGTTTGTGAATTGAAATAGTTAGGCAAGTTTTTTGAAAAGGAAGATACAGGCACCAAATTGATACTCTTGCAAACTTGGCAGAAATAGATTTTATTGGCAAAGTCTGGAAGAAATTAATCACAGAAATTTTGATGTTTTAACAGAATGTTATTGATTCATTGTTTATAGAACAGCAGTATGATTCTAGAACATCAATACTCAAGAGTTTAAATGTAAAAATATTGCCTGGTTTGCATATTGTGGTTCTGTCACATATCTTCTCAGCCTTTTTTCAGTCAAATCAATGAATTGATGCATTGTGGCTGGATTACATTAGGATCTGAGGAAGACTGTTATATGACCAAAGACACCCTATAGTATCTGAATACTATCTGCCTGCGTTAGGCCGGGTCACTTCCTTGTTCATATTAGAATTCAATTTTTGGTAGTGGTCCTTGAAACGCCAGAATTTTGATTTCTGAGACTGAGGATAATGGATCTACAGTAGCCATTTCCAATAGCTTTAGTTTATTCTGAGTAATAAGAAGCATTGTTGATTTATTTATTTATAGCTTCTGTTCTTGGAATCGCTTTCATTTTAAGAATTTCTAAAAGCTTATATTAAATTTATCACACTGAGTCAAAGGTTTTCTGGCAGTCTTTTTTTGTGTGTGCTCAAAGTCTTATATTGCTTGTAAGTTTAGAATTGCATAATAGGACAAGCTAAACAGGGCATACTTTAGCTTAGCATATCTATACGTCAGATCATTGTAATTCGTAAAAGTTGGCTTAAAATTTATTATGTTATGTGGGTCCAGGTAATAAATGGTAAAATAATGGGAGATGGTTTAGAATAAAATAGAAGTCTTTAGTCTAAATATGATAACAGATTATCTCCCTCTTCACGTCAGTTCAGTTTCCTGCCTTCACTCAGGTGTATTTAGCATTTAAAGATAGAAAGGATACATCCAACTATAATTATATCCAATTACAGCAGTAAAAGCAGTTCTGGCAATATTAAACAAAATTCCATTTTTAGTAGTCTGCTTCTGTCTGGTACAAAATTTACAAACAGAAAATAAATGGCCTCTAATGCGAAATTGAAAAGACATGTTAAAGGAATTCAGTTTAAATACATTAATGAATGCATCTAGCCAGAATGGCTGTTGCTGTATCTTTAAAGTTGAATAAGATATATTACTAGTATAGTCTATGAATATAAATAAAACATTTGTTATTATGCTCCATTTAATGACAACTTTTATTCCTCCAGAGGGAACATGAGATTGGTTGGGGAATGGTAACTGATTCTAGCATAAAAATGTTAGTGTTAGAGATCTGAATTTAATTTCAGAGCAGAGAAAAATGAAGTCTATACCAGCATTTTGTAAGTATCATATCAATGCATATTTCACGAAACGTAATGCAGCAAAAATGTTAGGAATGTGGCTGTTGAAAGTTGAATGTCAACTGAGAACATTTTTAAGCACTGTAAATGTATATCTTGCCAGCAAATTCAGTGACTCATAGTGGGTGGTAAACTTTTCTGTATTTGTATAGATAACTAAATAGTACTTTGAATTATGTCATATAAAAAAGAGGAATTGATGATACATAACTAGTTTTCTTAATTCTGGATTTCTTCTCAGAATTTTTTGCTGTTACATCTGTATGAATTCAGCAGGTCAGCTACTTTATTTGGCTAAAATTGAGTGCTGTGCTTAGTAATGCAGTGAAAATGTTAATATTTACGTAAAATTATATCAAATTTCTTGTGCATCAGGATTGTGACTATAAGTATTGGTCACATCATAAGGCTTTTCAATAAGATAACTGATAAATACATGGGGATTTCTGTATAAATAGTCCTTGGTTTAACAATCACATGATGTACTTTATGACTGCATTGTTTAGCGATGAAATTCCAGTCCAAATTACTAATGTTAAGCAAGGTCCACCTGTAGTATAGGTGGTCATTGCTTACTGGCCACTTATTCAATGATCAAAATTATGGCAGTGCTGAAGAAAGAGACTTACAGTCAATTCTCAAAGTTGTATCCATCATAGCATCCCCACAGTTAAATGATTTTGATAGATCTTCTTAGCAACCTTACATTTATGATGATTGCAGCATCCTGTGGGTCATGTGATTGCCATTTGTGACCTTCACAGCCAGAGAAGCTGACAAAAAGTCTTGTATCACAGTCATGTGACTTCGCACTTAATGACCACAGTGAATTCACTTAATGACTATAGCTGAACTGATTTTATAAGTCACCGTGATCGCATGCTGTTCACATTGTATTTGCATTGCTTAATAATGGATTTACTGATCCCAAGTGTAGCTGGCAAATGAGAACTGTCCCAATTGCTTTTGTGGGGAATGCCCTGCAATTATGGATAAATATTATCATGCAAAAGATGTATTACCCATTATTATATTTTCTAAAGGAAAATGGAACACAGGTATGATCCAGCAATGATCCAGTTAGTTCAAATGTGTGCAGTGTAAATGTAAATGTGTAAATATGTCAATAGGGGAATAGACAGAAGACTTTATTATTCTTACTGAGACATGTCAAGAAGTCAATGTGAGTCTTTTGTATGTAAAATATTCTGTGCGTATATATGCTTACTTACTTGTCTTCTTTCTTGTTCGTACGCTAAATAATAAGTGCATTTTCAACAGTCATTGCTTCTATACAGATTCTTACAAACAAATACATAAAAAACCTTGCTCATATTGTATAATAATAACAGTGGTTACTCTGCCCAAGCAATGTTTTATTTACTATGCAGCTGAATCATTTTCTAGAGGAAATTTTTTAGCAAGCTTGAAAAACAGCATGCTAATATGCTAATACATTATGAATGCATTATGAAAAACATTAGTCCACATGTGCACAGATATTATACCCATATACAGTTAGTAAAAAATGTCAGGGGGTTGGAACAGCTGACATTCCCAACTGCTTGCAGATCCTGAAAACCCTTTTTGCAGCATCTTGTTGTCTCCCCAAATTGTCTTTTAATATAAAAATATTTAAAAAATAAAAAATATATTGCAATTTCTTTTGATTAAATTCAAATGCATATTAAAAATTGTTTCTTTTCCTGACCACATTTATTTTTTGGAATAAAGCTTGGCATATTTTTCAATGTAACCTTCAGATGTGACTCTTGGTATTAAATTATTGGACTTTATGTCAGAATCAGAAGATGGATTTGTAGATGGATTTGTAAAGAAGCGTATGGTACTGTAAAAAAAATTAATATTCCCAAGTGATGAAGCTCGATATTTTTCTACATTTTCTCTTTTTTTATTTATTCCATGAATCATTTTTCAGTACATTAGAATTGAATAGTCATGATGAGCATTACACAAAAGTTGACTTGGCAGGCAAAAATGAGCTAGCATTATCATACAATTTGGTTTTATAAGATTGGTGGCTAAGCACCTGCTTCTGAATTTTCTGTTACAAGTACATGCTTCCTGGAATTTGTAGTCTTGTATTATGTTATGCAGTTGTATTATAATTAGTTATTGTACAGGTAGTCCTTGAGTTATGACCACAATTGAGTCCAAAGTTTATGTTGTTAAGTGAGAAATTTCTTGAGTTTTGTCCCATTTTACGACTTTTCCTGCCACATTTATTAAATGAATCACTGCAGTTGTTAAATTAGTAACACAGTTGTTAAGTGAATCTGATTTCCCCATTGACTTTATTTGTCAGAAATTTGACATGACTCCAGCACATTGCAATTGTCATCAATGTAAGACAGTTGTCAAGCATCCAAATGTAAATCACATGACCATGGGGATACCACAATGGTCATAAGTGTGAAAAATGGTCATAAGTCACTTTTTTCAGTGCTGTTGTAACTTTAAATGGTCACTAAGTGAAGTATGTAGAGGACTACCTGCAATTCCATCCATCATTGCATGAGATATGAAAATATACAGGCATAATCATTAATTAATGGTTAAGATAAGATCTTAAAACTAATACTTGAGCACAATAGAACAAACAGTATGCATGCATTTATTTATACAATATTTGATTATTGAATTGAAAAATTTATATAAGTCATATCAAAAAGGATTTTTTTTACTCTGTCCTTATAATTAATTTCATGTATTATATTCTCTTCTCCACTCACATATTTATTAAAATTATTTACATTAGTGTAACTTGCTCCATTAGCAGCCTTCCCTGGTTGGCTAGCTGGTTGGGCCCCCTGCAATTGGAAGAAGAAGGGCCCTGGGAAATGTAGTCCACAGCAGGGAGAGAAAAGAGAGGTCTTGGGAGTTAGGAGGACAGATTGGAGCAGCTGAGGAAAAAAAAGGACCTCAGAGAGAATACGAAAAGATGAAGCTGCCAGGAGGGAAAGAAAGAGAGAGAGAAAGGGAGGGTGTGCTGTCCAGCCAGTGTATGAGAATTGGATAGCTAGTTAGGAATTGTGAGCTGTCCGCTTAAGGGAATGTATCCTGGGAAATGTAGTCCATGTCACGTGACCACATCTGTAATCCTAATTGGTCACTAAATTGGTCCTCGATGGGTTGGGGGAGTTTTCCTCACTCTTGGCTAAACTCACGGACTCGTGGTAACTGTTATATTTCTATTGCTACGAGATGAGGGAAAACGGATAGCAGATAACCATCTTTTTACCTACAAGACAAATATACAAAGGATTGGTCATTAAAGAAGACCTTCATCAAAAATGTGATTTATAAGGATACCTGATGAACCAAAAAAGTACTTTGTTATGGATGTCTTGTTGAGTTTTATCTATCTGCATCTGTACAGAATACAGAACAGAGGGAGAGAGAGACAGATTGAGATTGAGAGATTGAGATGCCACTCCAAGGAAGAGAGGACATCTACCTCTCAGCCTAGAAGAATCCTGGCTGCCAAGAAATGAAGACTCCATAGGCCTCTGACTAGGCTTGCAGAGGACATGTTTATACTGTATTTTAGACATTTTTAACTTAAGCAACATTGCTTACTATATAGATGTAATATTTTACATTATTGTTTAATTTGATCTTTATCTTTATGGTTATAAAGAAGCCAATAACTCCTTCCAAGATGTGTTGGTATGCCTGGGCCAGGTTGGGCTGGTCACCTGGGAAAGGGATAGAAGAGCCCTATTGCCTTTCAGAGGAAGCAATATATTAGCATCTTCTAATAAAACACTTTTTTTTAACGATCCTGTAATCCCTTAATTTGTGGTAGAGTTGGGGGCAACTGGATGGAACTAACATTTATTTGGGGGATGCCTTTCCTGAGACCTACATGGAGGTCTTCTCAGCAGATATTTTTTCTTGGTGCCCTGAGAAAGAAACATCTGCTGTCTAGGATTGAACTTTCAACCTTCTGAGTGGGAGATGAACATCTTCACCAGTAGGCCACCATGCCACTCACATTAGTATCTTCAAATATAAGCCTGAAACTATAGTAAAACTGAATTTTGATTGAACGAAACACATACTTAATTTTCCATGAAATAAATTTATTACAAATACCAAAACCACCACTTTTAAAGTATGAAGATAGTGGCCTCTTAATAACTGAAGGTTTTTAGTGGGCTACTTATATATCTGCCATTTATGTTTTAGAATAAAGTCCACTGAATTCATTGGTGCATACTTCTGAATGCATAGGTTTACCTTGAATTTTAATGAGTCATAACCCTTTGTAGCCAGATAAAATCAATTTGATTGCTTTCAGGTAAAATATGTATAAATGCTCTTACAGGGAAGGATTACCATTTGAAATACTAAACTTATATAAAGAAAATGAGGTAATAGTCTTTCACTCTTTTTCTCCATGCCTTCTTTTTTATCTGCACTGTTCTCATTTTTGATAAAACTATAAAGGAATGTAAACTAGATGAAAAGGATGAATATGAAAGGGTAATTTATCTTTTATGGTTGTTCAGGTTTTTTTTAATCCTTCATTTTCATTCATTTTTAAGCCATTTTCATCTATTTGGGTTTCAGTTGAAATCGATTTACCAGTACATTTGCAAAACAATGATGTGTATATAAATGCAAATGTAAAACTTGCTGTTTTAGACCTTAGCCAAGGAATGCTAACGAATAATTTCTTGGTGTAGAAAGAGACAACTCTAATGTGATTTACTGATTTCTTAGCCCAATATTAATCTGATTGAAGGTAAAAGATTGGAGTGTATAAAGTTAATAACTGGGTATGGACTGCATTCTCAGGCTGGAGTCTAGAGAAATCTGGGACTTATGCCTGGCTGGGGGCAGGGTACCAACTTTTTCTTTCTTGGCAGTCTATTGAGACTAACGGAATGCTGCTCTGGGGGGGCTCCCTGACCTTTGAGTAGCTTTAATTGGGGCCACTGAATTCCATTAAAGGAAGAAGCTAAAAACCTTCCTTATCCACATGCTTCTTTGCCACACTATTTCAGCAGTAAGTAGTATTCATTGTACTCTTTATTACACATCCTTTGCATAACAACAGATATTTCTGTCAGATTGCAAGGTATTTTGGTCTGTAAATATTGCTCTAGGAATTTCATCAGTGGTGATAAATTAGCACAAGGCCATTTCCAGCAAGAAAAAAGTTAGTTCAGTTTGTTTGTAGTTATCATTCAATTAGATCTCATTCAATTAGTGTAAAATGTAATGAAGGAAATAGATGGAACAACATCTTTATAGAAAACTATCATTTCCTATAATTACAGGATAGAGAAGCAAATAGGGTCATCTATCCAATAAAATATATAATTTACTTCTGGTTAATTTGTTTAAGTAAGATAGATACAAACATTACTATGATTCTAAAATCTTGGAGTCCTAGTGGACAGTCATTTAACTTTGAGCCAGCCGTGTGCTGCAGCTTCCCCAAAAGCCAATGCAGTCCTAGGCTGCATTAACAGAGGGATAGAATCAAGATCACGTGAAGTGTTAATACCATGCCTTGGTAAGACCACACTTGGGATTCTGCATCCAGTTTTGGTCAGCACAGTGTAAAAAAGATGTTTATACTCTTAAGACAAGTGTCCAACCCATGTTGCTTCGGCTCATCCCATCCCACTAGGACAAGTGTGCATGCATGTAGGAGAAGATATGCACAGGCCGGGCCTACACCATCCCGGCAAGTACAAAGGAGGAGACAGGCACACATGCGCACACCAGGATGGGGTGGCTAGGGCTCTGTGCACACCTGCCAGGATGGTGTAGGCCAGGCTGGGGCTATGCATATGTCGCCAGCCTCCTGCATGCATGCACACCTGCTGGGCTGGGCTGAAGTGATATGTGCTGGGCACCTTATTGTTTTCAGCATGGCCACGCTTACCAGCCTTTCAGGTGTATGTGCAGGGGGGAGGTCTCCGGCATCAGGGGCTCCACAGCTGGTTCTCAAAGAAGCAGGTGGAGGCAACAGCAGCAGGCAGAGTTGGGGAGAGGCATGTGATGTGGACCACCAGATGTGCCTGCTCCATCCCGTGTGGCTGGGATGGGGCAGGTGGCTGCCTGGTGCATGCTTCTCTGCTGCGCCTCTGGGCTTACTCCATCTCCCCTCAACTCCCCTCCATCTCAGCTCTAGCAGCTACTGCTGTTGCCGTGGGCCAAGACAAGGTGAAGAAGGTGTGGGGCAGCTGCTGCCAGACACCATTGGCTCACCTACTCCCTCCTTTTGTTTTGGCTTGTGGTTGGAGAGCAAGTTGCCACTAGTCATCTCGGCTCCCACGCATAAAGCACATTACCCTCATGCACCCAATGCATCTCGGCATCGCTGTAGGATGCTGCCACCACCAAGACTGCCAGATCCATTAGGCTGCTGCCATCGCCGCCTGGAGCACCAGGCTTGCCCAGCATAAAGGAGGTGAAGTGGCCAGCTAGAAAGGCCAAGTAGAGATGGTAGAGCACACCCAGGCCCAGCAGGCAAAAGACAGCCACTGCGATCAGGGAAAGTCAGATCTCCATTGGCGCCATGGCCGCGCAGGCTCAGCCGGGATCACATACCTCCTCCCTTCTTTGCTGGGCCTGGACAGCCATGGCGTCGATGGTTATCCGGCTTTCCTCACTCGCAGTGGCTGTCTTTTGCCTGCTGGGCCTGGATATCAATCTGGCTACGCCCAGTCATCTGCCTCAACCACGCCCCTCTCTCCCCCAGCCTCTGGAGGACGACTACAATGCTAATCCAGCCCTCAGTGAAATTGAGTTTGACACCCCTGCTCTAGAAAGAGTACAGAGAAGAATAACAAAGATGATTAGGGGAGTAGAGTTTAAAACATAAAGGTTGCTGGAATTGGGTATGTAAGGGGTGGTATTCAGGGAGTTGCGGGAGGGAGAAGTGGCCTGAGATTAGAGCTGAACCTTCCTTAGGATCGAAGCTTCTATTTTTTCAGTGCAGACTCAGGCAGCAGATTGCAGAAAGGTAGATCTGGGAGCGAAGCTGTGATTCTGAAAGCAGCTCAATCTGCCTGCCTGCTTTGCCTGATTTTGGGTAAAAAGTTGCTCTTTTTTTAAAATAAAACATTTACATATATATTTGCAATATTTACATACAAGCCACACCCACAAATTAGGCCATGCCCACAGAACCAGTTGTTAAGAAATTTGAATTCCACCCCTGGTTGCCACAAAGAAGAGGGAGTCAAGTTATTTCCTGCCAGAGTAGGGGGTTGGACACCTGTTATTCTAGTGTTGTGCTAAAATTTTGTATTGTGACATTAAATCCTTAAACTACCACTTAAATCTAAATTACTTGCCTGATTAATTACCTTAATTGAACATTGTTTATCTATAGTTTTTAACTGTTGCTAAGATTCTCAATTTGGGCTGGAAGTACTTTGGGGAGGTGGAGTAAGTTAACTGACAGTTCCCGCTTTAATTTGTAATATTAATCTTAAAATATATTACAGACTAGCCACTACCTGAGTAATTTCAAACTGATGGTTTTCTGTGATCTAAAGAAATGCAGCAGAGCTTGAACCCCCTCCTTTCCAGTTGTGTAAAGTTTAAAGGTTTTTATTTAAATTTTTTATTCAACTGTGAATTATTTCATTTCATTATGTCATAATCTTTATAAGGTTCTGTGCAGTGCACTTTGGGCAGCAAGTATTTTCCAGTGATTTTGATCATTCACAACATCTTCAGCATCGTTCCAAAGGACATTAATAATCTTAAAATCTTCCTTAAGTGTTGGCACCATGTTTTCTGAGATTGGCCTCGTTTTTCTCTTTTCTCCAGGAGGTATCCAACGTAAGGCAATTTTTGGATGCCAGTCTTTAGCCCTACATAAGATATGGATCATAAGCTTGCATGAGATGTTCATTTACAGTTTTCGATAGATGTTCTAAATCTGATCTTTGTAATACTCTTCATGAGTGAATGTAATTATGAGTTCTCCGCTCCTCTGCTTATTACAGAATACCTTATGCCACCAGACTAAAAATTCTAGACCTAGAAAACCTAGAACTACGCCACCTCTGGTCCAATCTAAGTATAGTATATAAAATCATACATTGCAATGTCCTACCTGCAAATGAATACTTCAGCTTCAATCACAATACAAGAGCACACAATAGATACAAACTCAAGGTTAACCGCACAAAACTTGATTGCAGGAAATACGACTTCAGCAACAGAATGGTCAATGTCTGGAATACTCTACCTGACTGTGGTTTCTTCCCAAAACCCTAAAAACTTTAACCTTAGACTGTCTACTATTGACCTCACCCCTTTTCTAATCCCTGTCCTATTGTTTCTTTATTTTTCTTATATGTATCTATTTCATGTATTCATAACTATGTTTATACTTATACTTATTATCTTGTAAGTGATTGACAAATCAAATAAATAAATAAATATAAATAAATAAATAAATGATATGAGAAGTGGAGGATTCTTCCCAAGCAGATTTGCTGGAAAAAAATTAACCATTTAATCATCTTGTTTATTACAATGCAGGGAGATTAAACTCCTTGCTATTGTGTTTAAAAATCCTATATCATAAAATTCTATATAGAATTTGTCATTCTATATAGGCACACAAGGCACTGTTATTTCCTATAATAACTGCCTGGCTAATTTGAGCTGAACAGCATTGGTATACTTTGGGATCCTTCAAATGAGAAATGTCATTTGTCAGGATGAAGGAAGCATGCTTCTCTGTTATAGTGCTACTCTCTAGAACAGGGGTGTCATACTCAAGGCCTGGATGCTGGATCTGGCATGTGGGGTGCTTAGATGGGGCCGCCCTGGAAATAGCAAAGGACTGGCCCACTGTGCCTCTGCCAGCAAAAACAGCTCAGGAGGGCCATGTGTGGCCCCCCGAGCTCCGTTTTCATTGGCAGAGGGTTGTAGAAGGCTGTCGCAATCAAAAGCGCTCCATGGCTTGGGACCTGGGTACTTACGGGACTGCCTGCTGCCATCATCGGCCTCCCGTCGGCTTGTGCGCACTCACAGGGCAGGCCTCCTCGGGTGCCGTCAGCTGGGCGATGCTGGCTGGCGGCCCCGAGGGTGCGGGCCTTCTCTGTGGGAGCACCCTCCCTCTGGAATGAATTACCCCCGGAGATGAGAACTATTCCTGACCTACGAACCTTCCGGCGGGCACTGAAGACCCACCTTTTCTCCTACGAGCTGCTCGGAGCATCCATTTGATTGGGTAGGTTCAGTCTTCGTCCTGATAGGCTGAGCTTAAACTTCGGAACGCTCCTCCTCCTCCACGAGACTCCTCCCAGCGTTCCCCAGTTTTAGCTCAGCCTCGTCTGAAACAGGTTGTTTTAAGAGCTTGTTCTGGTCGAAGCAGGTGATTTCTGTATTTTACCAATTCTCTTGATCCCTCCTTTATTCTTTAGTGTCCTTTCCCTGTCTTGGGTCCTTTTATTATTCCGTTTTTTTGCATTTCGATTTAATTCTGTTCTATTTATATTTAATTGGGCACTGAGAGCACAGTCCCTCTGTACTCCCTTTTGGGTGATCAAGGCTCAAATAATTATTTGAGGGGGTAGAAGTTTCAGCTCCCCCCCCTTAGTAAAAGGGGGTCCCCTGGAACGTTGCTTTCCAGCCCCCCCCCGCCCCCCCTGCCGATTTTGTCTTGCTCCATTTTTTTGCAGCAAGGCAAGCTGCTTTTCTCTGCATTCCCCGAACGCCATTTTTTTTGTCTCAGAGGGAGTGGAGTGCGATTGTTTCCCTCCCTCTTTTAACTTGCTTTCTGTGGATTTCTCTTAGGGTCCTCCATTAGCTGGACCCTTGCTGCTAGGGATCGCGCGCGCGCAAAATTCGGGTGGCCGCCATTTTGTTTTTTCCAAAGGCCTCAGAGCCTCATGGCTTTTCCCTGTGCCCTAATTGTTGACTGTGGGGATCAAATTGTGCTCTCTTAGGATATCCTATAAGACAGAAGGCCTTATTATTCTTGAGTGTTCTGAAACTTGTTGGCTAAGCCTCACAGTCTTCCCTAGCAGCATACAGCAAGCACCCTAGGCCTGAGTCAGCCTGTGCAGTTATTGCTGTTCTGGGCCTTTTGTTTTCTGAGTAGGCCCCACTGGCGTTCTTAATCTGGCTGATTGGTGATCCACTTCTTTTTCTTCCAGTTTTGCAAATTTATAAATCCAATTATTTGATCAAGGGGAATATATATTAATATCAGGGCTTCCTACCTGCTGGGCAAGGTCTCTGGGCGTGCCAACCGCCTCATTTACATAGATATCAGCAGATTGTATTATACTGAATTATCATGGCGGGGTAGCGGTTCTCGGCCTTCTGCTTCGCATGCCAAGTCAAAATCCAAATGCAAAAATGTGGGGGGTATTTCTAAAGCTTCTGAGCGTGATGCCAGAAGGCGCCATAGGGCCTTAGAGAAACAAATAGATAAGTGTGCTCGTGAGGTTCAGAGGCCTTCTCAGCACCTTTGTTCCCCTCCACTAGATGCTTCCCTCTCCTCCAGGCACAGTCATGGTTCTGTGGGACACCAGACTCAGTTATCCAACCGGCCAGCCTCTAGGGGTCCTCCTGAGGCCACCTTCACCCCCACTGCTGCAGGCCTTCGCCAGGAATCTTCCTTGCCTGAGGAGATTCCATCTCAAATGCGATCTTGGATGGATATGGCAATCAGGCAGGGGATTTCTGCCGGTTTACAACATGCTGTTATGACACGACCTCAGCCTGCCCCTGCTGACCTGGAGTCTCAACCACCCCAGCCTATAGTCAGGCCGGAATTAACTGCTGATCAGGTAATACCTTTTGAGGATATTCCGATGCAGGACACTCAGAGAGGGGATCTGGACATGGAGGCTGAGGAGCTGTTTCAAATGCAGGATTTGGAACATAATGACCTAGAATCCTTTCATGAGGCGGAGCACTCCTTATCCGAACAGGATCTTTTAGAGGGGGGGATGTCCGAGGATGAGGGTCTTTCCCCGGACCAACCGGCTTTTACTGGCCTGTTTCAGCCTCACCTATTTAAATCCCTCCTATTTAAGGCAACTAACACGGCTGGCACCGACACGTCAGCTCCCCCTGTGGGTCCTGTAGAGGAGGGTCCCCAGGATTTATTTTTTCATCAGCCTACTGTTCAGGCTGAAGTGATCCCTGTTCCTCCAATGTTCATGGAACTAGTTCAAAAACAGTTTCGTTCCCCTGTTCCATGTCCGGCTCCTACTAGTTACGATAGGAGACTCTTTAATATGGCCCCAGAATACCTCAATTTGTTAAATATCCCGGAGGTCGATGAACCCATTGTGGCTCTCGCCTCTCCTACTTCTCTTCCCAGCGAGCCGCTTGAGGTTTTAAAGCCTGAGGATAAGAGAGCCGAGGTAGCGCTACGCAAAGCCCATCACTCTGATGCTTGGGCTATCAGAGCTGCCACAGCGGCCTCATTTTTCAATAGGACTTCACTCAGATGGCTGAAGCAACTTCGTGAGCATGTCCCTGCATCTAATCTAAGGGCCCATCAGGACATTGCTAAGCTCACGGCGGCTACTGAATTTTCAGCCGATGCGACCTTTCATGCCGTAAAATTTTCTACCAGAGCCATTGCATCTCATCTTTCAGCCAGACGCCTCCTTTGGCTTAAGCCTTGGCAGGCGGACATCAAGCACAAATCTAAGCTTGCTTCTGCTCCTCTCAACAGCGACAAGCTGTTTGGCCCCTCTCTAGATCCGCTTCTCTTTGAGATCCGGAACAAGAAAAAGATTCTTCCTTCTCTTTTTAGGAAGTCTGACCCAAGGTATCCCCAGTCCTTTCGGAGGAGTTCCTTTCGGCCTTACTCTCAGAGTTCCTTTCTGTCTCGACCGTCTAGATCCCAGTTTCCTCGCCCGGGATTCTCCTCAGACAGGTTCGACCCTGGGGATCGGTACCGGAGAGGCGACAATCCAGGCGATGATTCCGTTCTTCCGGCAATAGATCCTTCAGGCGTCCACGTTAGCCTTGAGGAGTCCTTTCCCATAGGGGGCCGTCTCAGGTTTTATGCGGATAGATGGGACGCTTCTACTTCGGACGCCTGGGTCCGAGATACTGTGAGGTTTGGCCTGGCTTCAGAATTCCAGTCCGCCCCATCTGATTTTTTCAGGGTATCCCCTGTTTCCAAAAATTTGGTTAAATATAGCCTCATGGAAGCAGCCATACTGCATCTTCTACACATACGGGCCATTCAACCGGTTCCCGCAGACCAAAAAGGGCGTGGTTTTTATTCTCTACTCTTTTTAGTTAAGAAAAGTTCTGGTGGGTGGAGAGCTATCTTGGACCTCAAACGACTCAATAAATTTTTAGTCTATCGCAAATTCAAGATGCACACTTTACATTCCATCCTTGCTAGCGTCAGAGAGGGAGAATTTCTCACCTCAGTAGATCTCACGGAAGCTTATTTGCATATTCCGATCAGGCCATCACATCGTAAGTTTTTAAGATTCTGCTATAACGGTCAACATTTCGAATATTGGGCTCTTCCCTTCGGTCTAGCCTCTGCTCCTCGGGTTTTCACTAAGGTCCTCGCTGCTCTAGCTGCCCATATTCGCGCCCTTCCCATCAGGTTGCACTGTTTAATCTAGATGACATTTTAATTTTGTCCAGCTCTTCTACCCAAGCTGTCCGAGATACTCAGACGACTCTCCACATTTTGCAAGCACATGGCTTTGCTATTAATCGAGACAAAAGCCAGTTAATTCCTTCTACAAGATTGTTACACTTAGGTGCCATCATTGATTCACGGGCATGCAAGGTTTACTTTTCTGACGAAAGGCATAAAAGTATACAACAACTAGTGCAGCTGATCAGGTCACAACATACTGTTTCTTTAGCTGATCTTTCTACCCTTCTTGGGAAAATGATCTCATGTATTTTTATTATTCCTTGGGCTCGTCTTCATTCCAGGTCTCTTCAGTGGTTCCTTCTCCCGTTTCAACGTTCCGGTCTCAGCAATTCCGGTCACAAAGTCAAGGTTCCAACCAAAGTTCTTACATCACTTCTTTGGTGGTCCCAGCCCACAACCAACAAGGGTTGTCTCTTCAAGGAGCCCCGCAGACTCACTGTCACCACCGACGCCAGCCTGCTGGGCTGGGGTACTCACCTTCACTCATCCACAGTTCAAGGTCGCTGGTCAGCAAGGGAACAGTCCCACAATATCAATTGGCTGGAACTTCGGGCAATTCATCTGGCCCTTCAGGCTCTGCTGCCGCAGGTACGCAACCAACATATCTTAGTTCTCACAGACAATACAGCAGCCAAGGCGCACCTAAACAAGCAAGGGGGCACACAGGCTCAACCTCTCATGAAGGAGGCGGAACGTCTCTGTCGTTGGGCAGAGGCAAATTTACTTTCTATCAGGGCAGAACACATCTCGGGCATCTGCAATACCCAGGCAGATTGGCTCAGCCGGGCCACAGTCGATCCCACGGAGTGGCGTCTTCATCCGTCGCTCTTTCAAGAGGCAGTCACGAGGTTTGGTCTTCTGGAGGTCGATCTTTTCACCTCCCCTCTCAATGCCCACCTGCCACGGTTCGTGTCCCGATTCCCCTCTCAAGGGGCGGAGGATTTCAACGCCCTTCGCTGCCCGTGGCCCCCAGGGCTCTTGTACGCCTTTCCCCCTCTTCCTTTGATCCCTCAGGTCATACGGAAGATGCTAGAGGAACGGGCAGATCTGCTTTTGGTGGCTCCATACTGGCCCAGACGCCCTTGGTTCGCCGATCTCTGTTGTCTGTCGGTGTTCAAACCATGGAGGATTCCTCTGGACAGGATTGTGCTAACCCAGGGTCCTCTTCAACATCCGAACCCTCAGTGGTTTCAATTGACCGTCTGGAGGTTGAGCGGTCGCGTTTCATCAGCAAGCAATTATCCAACAAGGTTATTTCAACCATCCAGGCTGCAAGGCGCCCCTCTACAAATCACATTTATAATGCAACTTGGTCCATATTTACCAGCTGGTGTTCCCAATTTCATATTGATCCGCGATCTCCTTCGATTGCTCAAATTTTGGAATTCCTACAAGCTGGTCTCGATAGGGGGCTTTCATCAAATACCTTGAGAAGACAAGTTTCTGCCCTGTCTTCCGTGATTGACCATGAGAATTTCCCATCTCTTTCTCATCACCCTCTTATTCGCGCTTTTCTTAAGGGTGCTCCTAATTTGCGACCGCCCATGGTTCATCGTTATCCTACTTGGGGATTTGAACAAGGTCCTTCTGGCCCTTACCAAACCTCCTTTCGAACCGATTCGTTCCACATCACTACTATTTCTTACATATAAGGTTGCTTTCTTAGTGGCCATTACTTCAGCTCGGCGCATTTCCGAGTTGGCATCCCTATCTATCAGGTCAGACCTCTGTGTTTTTCATGCAGATAGGGTTGTCCTCCGGCCGGACCCCACGTTTATTCCAAAGATTAATTCAGCTTTTCACATGGCACAGGAGTTGGTCTTGCCCAATTTCTGTCCTCATCCTTCCCGAGAGTTGGAACATCAGTGGCATAAGTTGGATGTCCGGCGTGCCTTGAAGATCTATATCCATCGCACGGCATCCTTTAGGAGGACAGAGGCCTTGTTTGTTGTATTTCTGCCTCATAGTCAAGGTATTAGGGCCTCTTCCACCACCATAGGTCGTTGGTTGCGGGCCACTATTGCTAAAGCTTATCAAGCCCAGGCCCTGGCAGTTCCCAGGGGCATCACGGCGCACTCCACTCGCAGTGCTGCCACCACGGCAGCTTGGGCCACCCAAGCTCCTATCTCTGACATTTGTCGGGCCGCCACCTGGACGTCTCCTTCCCCCTTTATCAGACATTATAAGGTTGATATCTTTGCATCTGCAGATGCGTCCTTTGGTAGGAGGGTGCTACAGGGTGTGTGCAGGACAGTGACAGACTCCAGGTCCAGTCAGCATCCCGCCCGTAGTCCAGGCCAAGCTTTGGTATGTCCCAATCAAATGGATGCTCCGAGCAGCTCATAGGAGAATAGGCGTTGGTTCTTACCTGATACGCCGGTTCTCTCCGAGCTGCGAAGGAGCATCCATCCCCACCCTATGTGTTATTGCTAACTGTGTTTATTCCTTCCGTCTGTGGGAGTCCTGCTATACGACCAAGCTGATGTACTAGTTTCTCGCAAGCGACGTCTGCCTTTTCACTGCGATCTTCGCTAAAACTGGGGAACGCTGGGAGGAGTCTCGTGGAGGAGGAGGAGCGTTCCGAAGTTTAAGCTCAGCCTATCAGGACGAAGACTGAACCAACCCAATCAAATGGATGCTCCTTCGCAGCTCGGAGAGAACCGGCGTATCAGGTAAGAACCAACGCCTATTCCAACAAGCCAGTCTGGCCTAGAGTTACTGGTAGGGTTTTAAATTGGTTTTTAACGGTTGTAGTTTTTAAATTTGTTCAGTTTTATTCTTATTGTATTTCAGCCACTAATTTAATCTATTTTTAATTCTATTTTAAAATTGTATTTGTAAGTGTGTTGTTTTTACTTGGCTGTACACCGCCCCGAGTCCCGTTGGGAGAGAGGGCATTATATAAAATCAATTTTTTTTTAAAAAAAACGGAGCTTGAGAGTCCGTTTTCACTGGGAGAGTGCTCGGGCCGCCACAGGCAACCCCCAACACAAGTGATGTCATGCTGGCCACGCCCACCTAGCCCCCCAAGATCAAACACAACCCTGATGCAGCCCTCAATGAATCGAGTTTGACACCCCTGCTTTAGAATGAGGTTCTGGATTGATCCCCAACAAGCTGATGTTTGAGAGAGCCATAAAGTTCTGACTTGATATCAGAGATAGATAATATATGTTTTTGGTTGCCTGCCAGGTTTTTTGTTCGTTTGTTTTTGTTGTATCTTTTCTCTTATTATCTTATTATGTTTTGCTGTGAATCATCCATTCAGAGTCACTTTGAAATTGAGCAACACTAAATAGAAATGTAATTGATTTTCTCTGAAGAACTGCAGGAGAATTCTGATCTAAAGACACTCGGAAATCTAGTGAGATTTTCCAAGATAATTGCATTTTTATGAATGTAAAATGCTTAGTAAAACTATTTTCTTTGCAATTTATTAATATAGTACATATCCAGATGAATATTGTTTGATCCTGAAGTTATGCATAATTATATTAGTGGTTGATAACCCTTTCCTGAGCAAGATGCTAGTGATTATGGAATAGGTGTTGAAATCCTCTTTTCAATTAGGTAATTGAATACTGTCACAATCATATTATGGGATGTTCCGTGCTGGATAGGGGACAAAATGATGCAACCTTATTGATTCTTCCAGATTTCTCAGTAGCTTTTAGTTCCATCATGCTTGCCATTCTTACAGAGAAAGTACATTAGTTAGATTAAATGTTACATGTTTGTGATAGTTTATTTAAATTTTTAAGAGGGATTTGAGGGTTTTTTCCAAGTAATTTTATTAAGTATAAATAAACAATAAAAGTCAATACATTTACCAAAAATACAAATAAAAAATAAAAAAAGAATAAAAGAAGAGTATGAAAAAAGGGGAAAAAGAAAGAGAAGAAAGTAACATCCCCATTCAACCCACCAGGTAAAAACAATTTTAATAACTTATCACTGTCTCTAAATAAACTTACTTCTCTACATAGCTCATCTCTTATATAAGGTAAATATGATCCAAATGCTATGTCAATTATTCTTTGTCAACAAAAGTCCAGTAAGGGCAACCAGATAACTATTGTTTTCCTTAACTTTGATTGAACAAACTTGATATTGTAAATCTTACTTGATTTTTTAAAATTACTTCTTTACCCTTTCAAAAAGAGTCTCAAAATTGGTTTACTGTCATCTGTGTTTCAAAATGAAAATCTTCCAGAACTTTAATAGGTTTCTTTTGTTTCAATAAGTAAAATTTATCCTTTTTGTTTCTAACTTTTAGAAAAAATCCTTCCAAATCTTAGCAGAGTTCTTTTGTCTAGCCAGAAGGAAAAAAAATCTATATCAGATTCCTGATTTAATATCTCTCTGCCAGGTAAGATGTGGTTTGATATTTGTTCATCTCCTTTGGGGAATGAGTCATTCATCAGATACATTGTATTAAGTTTAAATCCCCCTTCAAATTAATTTCATAGGCACCCATTGCAGCTTGTTCTTGATTTACAACGTTATTAGAAAATGCTCTGTCAATTTTATTAAGCATTTGATCCATTCTGTCCAAAAAATGTGACTGAAAAGTATTGGGTTGACTGAAAGTTTTGCAGTAAGGATTTTTGCTCCCTTTTCTTTAACCTTTGGCTCTAATGTCCAGCCTTAAGGTACACAAACTAACAAAGAAACAACAAACAAAAGCAATTTTCCCATGAGAAATACCTTCTAAATAATTCAGAATTATAATTCTAAATCCCTCTGGCCCTTAATATATTATTAATTTTTTAAAATCTATATATTCAGCATCCTTTTTGCTGCATCATTTTGCTACAAAAATAATATATTTACATTATTGTCTTTTAAGGAGGCAGAAACTTACCAGATGAATAAAGTAAAATCTTGCCAGTCCAAAGGGTTTTAATCTCTCTATTATATGAAAAAAATGATTAAGATATAAGGCTAGATTGAAATTAATATATGTAAAGGCTGCTTTGTAAGTGTAAGCTTGATATAATCCCAACTCTCAGCCACTACATTCATAATCTGACCATAAAAATAGCAATTTCCATGGTCTACTGTACTCAAGGCTATCCGGAATCAGGTGGATAATGCCAGTGATCTCTCCTTTGTCCCGGAGAGATTATGCCTGCTTGGATCCAGCATCCAGGGGCCATTCTCCTCACTGTCTTGCTAGCCAGTGAAATCCAGCAAAATGTCATTTCGCTATGGCACTTACAGAAAATCTCAAAAATTTGAAGAATTTATACTCAGTTGCATCGCAAGTAGAGCCTTTGAGGTTCTGTAAGATTGCTTTTTAAATTACTTATGTGACCTTTTTCAGTGAATGCAGGAGTGTACTGATGGCATAAAATTGCATTTCTGTTTATCAAATCCAAGTGAAGAAATGAAAGAGCTTAATCAGTAGTTTGCTGACAAACTAAAACTTGGTATAGAAACAATAAAGGTACTGTTAATAGGTGTTAATTCAGCATTTTTTGAAAGTGCTTCCAAGAAATCAGTTCATGGCCTTGACTAGCTGGCAAATACATCTGTGCCAATAGAAATGTGAGTTCCTCTGTATTTTTGAGATTCCCTCTCTTAGTTCAGTATAGGACCACCATTCACTACTTTACAGAGGCAGAAATACCAAGAGTTAAGAAATGCATGTCATTATAACTTCTCATGTAGATCACTGCAATGCACTGTAAAAATAGATACTCTTGGAAGATGGACTGGGTTCAGAAATTTTACCACAATATGATAGGTAGAAACTAATTGAAACTGAATGTTACTGGATAATCAATTTTGTATACAGGTAGTTGCAACTGTTAACAATCTTCAGCTTTCCTTTGCTTTTCAAACTTGCAAAGGACAATTTGAATTCCTGTAGGAGATGACCAGACTGAACACTATTCTAGTTGGTTAGATTAATATCAAATTCTGGGGAAATCAGGAGATTCTGGCAGTTAAAATGAGTATAAAGATTTAATGCAAGCTTTATGCTCTTTACAAGAATCTGACCAACTGGCGGTTAATGGAAATGAGCGGGAGATATGAGAAGCATTCAAGCTGGGTTTGACTTAGATCTCTTGCAGAAATTCAGGGACTTGTTTGATCCCTCCCTTGGGCTCAGCCTGGTCACCTCCTACATCAGGGCTGTCAAACTCTCGGCCTGCGGTCTGGGTGCATCTCATGCTGGCCACGCCCAGTTTAGTGAAAGGAAAAAAAGTCCCGATACATCAAGTGATGCCACCGTGACGACTTGAGTTTGATACCCATGCCTTACATTTCCTTTTTTTATCACTATACTTATACTTTTATCACTATACCTACTATAGGAAATATTATCATGAGAAAGTTTCATTTATACCTCTTCTGCTATCTTTTTGCAGTTAGGCATGGTATTTAATTTCATGTAATTCTGCTGGTTTAGAATATCACAAGCAATTCTATTTCTGGTATTTTTAGCCTGTGCTGCTCTGCTCTTAACGGCTATTTAATGTATCATCAATATTATAAAATAGTATTTTATGACATTTGGTCTTGTCCATACTCCTCATCTTTTGTCTTGTTAATCCCTTTATTATTGGGTAATAATATATCTTTACATTATTATTTTATTGACATTATTTCATTATATTAAAATTGGAAGCATTGGTACAGGCAGTTGCCAAGCAGTCAAAAATTGATTCAAAGGCACAAAAAATGTTTGTTTTTAATCTTTTATTAATCATGTAGTATGATTGCCCTTCTCTTTGAAATATTATAAAATAAAAGACCATATTTTGATAAATTAATAAACCAGTTGGGCTGAAGCAATTTGTTTATCTAATGAAGTCTGGCTCAGAGATTAAAAATGTCTGAAACCGTGTCCCATTGACATCATCAAGGGTAAACAAGAATATTAGTTGATGGAAAAATAAACTGACCAAAGGCTTCCATGAGAAGCTTTAAGGATTAGTTTTAGAAAGAAGTAGAGATTTATAACTAAAAATGTTCTGAAAGTAGCTGGAAGTTATTAATTGGAAAATCCTGTAGGTATTAGAGTTTTTGGTCTCTTGTTTTTTTAATTAAATAATATTTTAAACACATTCAAGAAGAAGGAAATATATTTCAGTTTCATGTTTGATATGTGGTAGGAAAAACAAGGAACCTTGACATGTTTTTCAGCTTATTAAAGGGAGAAGTGAGATAATTATTTCAGATATAAATCATTTATAGTTGATAATGGCATCACAGATATGATATTCGTTTATAATACTATGTTTCCTGTCTTTATGGTGTGCATTTTTGTTTTGTAAAATAAAAAGTAATATGATGAACAGTTTTTGTTTAGAAGAAAACTGTTGTTAAGTTTCTGACCAAAGGAAGTAATTGTAGATGCTGGGAAAGAATAGATGTAATGAGATCATATAAATTAGCAGGGAAGAAGGAAATGGACAGAGTATGTTATTGATTTTAGAAAATGTAGTAAAGATAACTCATAATTTTAAATGGTTTGAATACTGAATTAAGTTACATTGCTTTGCCCCATCAGAAAGCTCATAAATATTATCTGACTGTATTATTATGAACTATTTACTGATTATTGAAAAGGTGAAATAAATAAGTTCCTTTTTATTAATTGAAATAATTTACATTGGATGCCAATTACTTAGAAGAAAAAATCTATTAAAACAACAAATAATAATCAATAACAGGCAGCCTGACTTAAATCACATGGATATTATTGATGAATCTGCTTATGCTGTATTGATTCAAATATCATTGGGTTAAAGTTGTACAAAATGGAGTAAAAAGCACAGTGGAGCATTTCTCCAGCATGACGATTGGAGAATCCATAGATGGGTTGACACATGCCTTTCTGCCCTGAGACTGTAACAGAACTCTCCCATTTACTTCAACTAAGAAGCCCTTGTTCTATTCTCCATCTTTGGAGAACAAGCACTCTACTTCTAGAGATTCTGGCCATTATCTATTCTGCTTCTCCTTCTTAAGGAACTTTTCAAAGTTTCTCTATTTCTGCAGATGCCTATCTATAGTTGTTTCTTTTATTACTATAATCTGCCTCATTTTTCACCTTTACTGAGACTCAAGAGATTGTCAAAATCTGGAATTTTGAATTGCCAAACTATCTTTTGCACAATATGGATGGAAATTATGTCAAAAAAATGAATAGTTTCTAGGAGACTATTAGGTAGAAATTATAAAAGGTAGAGATTGCATAATTTCTTCAAGATGTGGTCCAGAGCTTTATAAATAGCTTCTGGGATCAGAAGGATGCTGTTTGATTCAACTTCGTCTCTGAATGAGAAAATATGGTTTAGAAAATCCTCTAATTTATATTTAGTCTAAATGTCATTTTAGTTTAACTCTATTTTATATTTTAATTAGTACTATAATAATATAAAATAAAAATAAAGATAGGGAAGGAGACCCCAAAGGTGCTTTTTCAAAAGGCAACTGGACTTTCTGGTTTTTCTTTGAAGACATTTCGCTTCTTATCCAAGAAGCTTCTTCAGGTGTGACTGGATGGTGGGGAATGAAAGGATTTATACTGCTTGATCTTGGGTCAAAATAAAAACAAAGGAATTGGAAGCGTACACCAAACACAGAGCTGAAGAAACGTAGGAAGCGTAGGATAAAGAGGAAAAGAAAAAAATAGCATTGACTTTTAAATTTTTTCAACACAGGAGAATACAAAATAAAAGTACAGCTTCAACTTTTTACTTTTATATTCATAATAAACATTAGCCATTTCTTTAACAACAAACAAATTTAATCAGCAGATCCCAAAGTCAAAATTACATATTTTTCTGTCTTGAGCACAAAGTCTAAAGGCTGTTTCCAGGGAGAAACAAAACTAGATGTTCTTTTCTCTGACTAAAACTGTTAATTTTGCCATCTCTGCTAATTCCATCAATTTTTCTTCCATTCTCCCTTTGTGGGAATTGACCTATCTTCCATTTTTGTGCATAAATGATTTCTCTGCAGTCAGCCAGTTAAATTTTTTGAAGTTCCTTGTCCTCTGGTTTTCATTTATATTTATTTTAAAACTCTTCTGCATTAAAATATAGTATAACTCCAATATTTATTTGCTTTATTACAAGTCCACCAAAGATTATAAAAGTTCCATCTTTACAATTATATTTCCAACATACATTTGAGATATACAGTATTTTTGAAAATTTGTCTGGTGATAGGTACCAATGACACATCATTTTGAAGAAATATCTTTAAAGTTATAGTTCAGTGTAAATTTTAGATCATTTTGTCCACATATTACTCATATTTACTCATTGCTCAAGCATTATATTATACCAAAAGTTCCTTGCCATTCACATTTTCATTTCCCAGCTTCAGTTTCAACATTTTTTGAACATATTGGCAATAACATGTTCATTAGCACACAAAAGTTTCAAATTTTATTTTATATGGATTCAAACCCATAACTTTTTTTGGTCTAGATTAAATTTTCAGTTGTAAGTATTTCAGTTATACGCCAGTGATAGACACATACTTCTGATTCCAATTCTTTTTTTTATTTAAGATTAGGTTCACCTTGATTAATCCTGGCTCCTAACTGCATCACGCTCAACATTGCAAACTGAATATAGCAGGATGGTGTTGGAGAAGAAGAAACACAATTAAAACTGAAAAATCTAAAGACAATTTTAAACTAGTTCTGAAGATGAGACAAGATGACATCATAGATCATCTCCAAAATGTTAAGCGTAAACAAAAATAAATACATAAATAAATAAATAAAAAGTAGAGGCATCTTTGTGTATCTGTTAGTGGGATCCCAAAGGTGCTTTTTTCAAGAGGCAACTGGACCTTCTAGTTTTTGGAGGGATTTATACTGCTTGCTGACAGCTGGACATTTGCATTCTTTTGGTGGGTTGTGAATGTCACCTGGAAGTTTATCTGTGTCATCAGGGTCACCTGAGTGGTGCAAATTGGTGTGGAGCCGCCTTGGAACTGTTGAAAGGACTGTGTTGTAGATTGGAGATAGTTCCCTCCCCCTCTATTGAGAGAGGGCTGTTCAATTTTTACATAGATGGCCTCTTTAACCCCTCTTTCAAATGAGGGATCCACTCTGTCCAAAATATGGACTTTGTTGTCTTCAAAAGAGTGGCCTGTGTCTTTTAAATGCAGTTGGATTGCTGAATCTACAGTAGTCCTGATGTGTTTGTTTTCGTTGTGCCATGTGTTTATGAAGTGGTTGCTTTGTTTCCCCAATGTACAGATCTACACATGGCTCACTGTATTGTACTGCATATACCACATTGCTCAGTTTGTGTCTGGGTGTTTTATCCTTGGGGTAGAGAAGCTTCTACCTTAGTGTATTGTTGGATTTGAAGTGTGCACATATGTCATGTTGGCTGAAGATCCTCCTGAGCATATGGAATGACAACGTTGCTTCGTTTATTGTTCGCGTCATTGTCTGCTACAGAGGAACTCTGTAGGGTCTTTTTTGAGATTTGATGAAGGCCCATTTGGCATAGCCACGTGTTCTGAGGGATTCCTTGATGTTTTTACATTGTTTTTTCTTTCCCATCTTGCTGGTAGACAGGCCTTCAGCTCGATGTTGTAAGTTTCTGATGACTTCCCATTTTGTGCTCCAGTGGGTGGTGGGAATCAAACTATAAATACTGATCTGTGTGAGTGGGTTTTCTTTAAACTCTATGTTTAGTCTTCTGTCTTCCTTGATGTGTACTGCACAGTCCAGAAAGGCTAGACAATTTTCCTGTGTGAATTTGATGTATCTGTCCATAGGGTTGATATGTTTGGTGAATGTTTCCAATTCCTGTGTTTTGATCTTGACCCAAGTATCATCAACATACTTATACCGGTGAGTGTAAAGGAGTCTAGGGCTTTGATTTCTACCTCTTCCATGTAGAGATTGGCTACAATGGGGGCAGTAGTAGGATTCAACCTTTTTTACTATCGGTTCTATGAGAGTGTGCTTTGCGCGTGCACGCATGGGCCTAACAACCCACTAAAAGAACGCAAATGTCCAGCTGTCTGCAAGGAATATAAATCCCTCCATTCCCCACCATCCAGTCAGAGCTGAAGAAGCTTCTTGGATGAGAAGCAAAACATCTTCAAAGAGAAACCAGAAAGTCCAGTTGCCTTTTGAAAAAAACAACTGGAATACTATACCTCACTCTGTTGTTTCTTCCCCAAACCCCAAAAACTTTAATCTTAGACCGTCTACTATTGAACTCACCCCTTTCCTAAGAGGTCTGTAGGGGGCGTGCATAAGCGCACCAACGTGCCTACCGTCCCTATCCTATTGTTTCTTTTATATTTTATTTTTCTTATATGTATTCATAACTATGTTTTTACTTGTACCTATTATCTTGTAAGCAATTGACAAATAAAAATAAATAAATAAAACTTTGGGACAACCATGACCTGGATCACTGAGAATCTCCATAGATTGTTAGTGGAATATTACTATGACCCATTAGTATATAAGAGCTATGGAAAAGATATTGGAAACCACTGAAGTCCAATCCAAGACCTTTTCTCCCCAAACCTTCCAAAGTACTTGAAATCAGCCATAATTTGTCATTTCTGCCAACTACAGAATATAGAGAATAGTCAAGGAAGATAGACAATTAATGTCCATCCAGCCATTCATTATGAAAATGTAGCAATTATTCAGTCAGTGAGTTGGTTCTTGGAAATCCCAGAGTAAAAACATGACTTTATCTCTATTCGATGCAAAAAAAGTTATGAAATCTCTCTCCAAGTTCAAGTGACAGAAGAAGTGAGACAAAGTTTTTGCAAATGATGAAATAAATCTGTGGAACTTTAGCTTTAGGTTAAACTTGTTACTCTCCAGGATATTTGAATTATACAATATCTCCTGGTCCATTGTCCATGCTGGTTAGGCTGATGGGCTGATCAAAATATTTGGAAAGCATTAGATTGTCTTTTCTGCCATAAAGTATTGCAAATGTAAAAGTTCATTCCAGGCTGAAACTCTTCCAAGATATTCCTGAAATTGCCTAACATCATTTGATTTTGCTAATGGTATAGTACTAGAAAGTCACTTAAAACATGAATCTCTGGATCAAGGTATGACGTAGTTAGTATTCATGTACATGTGAAATTACTTAAAATTTAAAGGAAAGAAAACTGATAGCAACCACATTTGAAAAAAAAAGATTGGATTTGAATTATTCAAATGTTCTAATTAATAGGGTGGTAGAAGAGTATTAATGTTATACTTCTACCTCCCTATTAATTAGATATTCACCACTATTGCACAGTACTATTTGTTATAAGATAAGATTTGGCTGTAATCATAATAGCTTTTAAGTATTTTCAAATGAGAGAACTTATTTTCATTTTACTTTTTCTGCACTTAATCTCTCTGTAGTAATATATGAAAAGGTTTTGAAGAGTTTACTTTGTCTTTTTTCAAATAAAAATGGTACAACAGTTCAGTTTCTTCCTTTTAAACATTTTAAACTCATTTTTTAAACTGCCGAGAAACTTAAAAATATATCTTGGTTCTATAACATCTTCTGGAGAACTATTCCAATTCTATGATTTATATAAAGTTTGTTTATTTATTTGCTAGCTTGCCCTTTCCTTAAAAAGCTCAAGTTCGGGAATTACTTGGCAATTGTCCTTCAGTTTATCCTCAGAATAGTACCCCTCTATAGCAGGGCTGTCAAACTCACGTAGTCATGGTAGCATCACATGATGTATCATGACTTTTTTCCACTTTGCTAAACTGGACATGGCCAGTGCGTGACACATCTGGCCCACAGGCTGAGAGTTTGACAGCCCTTGGGTGCCACAAGGTTCTGTCTTAGGCCCAGTACTCTTCAATATCTTCATTAATGACTTAGATGAGGGAATAGAAGGGGAACTTACCAAATTTGCAGATGATACTAAGCTGGCAGGAATAGCTAATACCCAAGAAGATAGGCTCAAGATCCAGATGGATCTTGACAGACTAGAACATTGGGGCCATATCTAACAAAATGAAGTTCAATGTAGAGAAAAGTAACACTTAGGCAAGAAAAACCAAAAGGACACATATAGACTGGGTGAAACCAGGCTCAAGAGCAGTAACTGTGAGAGGGATCTTGGAGTCTTAGTGGACAACCAGCTAAATATGAGCTCACAGTGTGCAGCAGCAGCCAAAAAAACCAATACAATCCTAAGTTGCATTAACAGAGAGATACAATTGAGATCAAGTGAGGTACTAATACCATTCTATAAATCCTTAGTAAGACCACACCTAGAGTACTGCATTCAGTTTTGGTCACCACATTATAAAAAAGATGTTGAGACTCTAGAAAAAGTACAGAGAAGAGCAACCAGGATAATTAGGGGACATACAACGAACAGTTGCAGGAACTGGGCCTGGCTAGTCTAGTAAAGAGAAGGACCAGGGGAGACATGATAGCAGCCTTTCAATATTTGAGGGGCTGTCACAGAGAGGAAGGGGGTCAAGCTATTTTCTAAAGCACCTGTAGGCCAGACAAGGAATAATGGATGGAAACTGAACAAGGAGAGATTTAACCTAGAAATAAGGAGAAACTTTCTGACAGTGAGAACAATCAACCTATGGAACAGCTTGCCCTCAAAGGTTTTGGAGTGCCATCACTTGAGACTTTCAAGAAGAGATTGGACTGCCATTTGTCAGAAATAGTGTAGGGCCTCCCACTTGGGTGGGTGGTGGTGGACTAGATAACTTATAAGGTCCCTTCCAACTCTAGTTATCTGTTATCTTCCCTTCTCTATAGGATCATGTTACCTAATACATGAGCAGTTGGAAAACAACTGCTACCTTTTCGGACAACCTCAGCCATGCATCCCAATGTTTAATTTGCTAGGATGGTAGGAGTTTTAAACTTTAACTGTAGACTGTCTACTATTGACCTCACCCCTTTCCTAAGAGGTCTGTAGAGGGCGTGCATAAGCGCACCAACGTGCCTACCGTCCCTGTCCTATTGTTTCTTTTATTCTTCTTATATGTACCCATTTCATGTATTCATAACTATGTATATACTTATACCTATTATCTTGTAAGCGATTGACAAATCAAATAAATAAATAAAATAAAGTAGATCTGCTCCCCCCCCCCCCCATCCTATACATTAGGGCGTAAGATCATTTCCTCCCCATTTCTTTTCCTGCATCTTTGAGCCCTGGAAGGAATAGCAAAAATAATGAGAAGGGGTGGTGGGAAAAAAAGTTACTTCCCTCCTTTCTGTTGCTAATATGAAGAGAAATGCTATGTTGGACAGGCAGTTTATAGCAGTTTATGTGGCAAAGCAGCTTTGACTGAATCAGAAGGAAATTCTGATTCAACACACTTTTTAAGCCCTGTATGTAGCAATCTTGTCCACTATTGACAGACATGGGAGGAACTCTGTTTCAGTCATGCCCTATAAAGAGGCAAAGGTTCTGAGGATATGTGCTTAATGAATGCTAGTAAAGTCCTAGTTGCACAGAGGAAAAAGCGTGAATGAGCCATCACTGAAGTTGCAAACAAGTTAATAGTAGATTTCTCTCCATTAAAAATCAATGGAAATTACATGAAAACAACTACCAAACTACATAACAAACCAGTTTATTTCAACATACTCCATATGGGATAACCTTTTGAAAAACGTTGAGGTTTTTCATTTGATCTCTTTCAGAAAATTGGTCATAGTGCTTCCATGATCTTTTTGAACTTAATTCAAAATGACAATTTTAATCTTTAAGAAAAGTTATTTGAGGAATCAAATGCTTCACAGTGAGTCTTCCCAGTAAATTCCCATTTCTGAAACAAACCACCTAATACATGAGTCATGACTTCTTGGGCTGAAATTGTTCATCTGGAACACAGTTACATACAGTTGCTGTATGTAATGCTATTTGAAGCAATAAATTGTGTTTTTAAGAAGATACTGTATGTGGAAACATATACTGCCTGTTTTAATTTTGGTTTATTAACAGAATGAGCTGTGTTCTAACAACAAAGTATAAAATTAATATTTTAATATGGGAATGCAGACATATTTTTATAATTTTGCTTTTTTGTGACCTTAAATAATTTTAATGGAAATTTTTATAATATATGGCTTTATGTCATCAAATTCAAATTGTAACTTTATTGGAGTAGTGAACATTTCAGGAAAAGTTCATTTGCTTTTGAAGAAAAGGATATGCTAGAAATTTATTTGAATGAAACAAAATCTTTTTCTGCTAAAGTTTTAGGCAATTCTTTACAGCCTCTTGTCATTAAGGACATTATAATCTGTTCACAGGCTGTACATATGATACCTTAAGAGGTTTTAACAACAGGAAGTACAAGCCATTTCACTCACTATAAAAATAATTCTGAAAAGCAGATTGTCACATACTTTGTTCAGGTTCTAAAATATTAGAATTTATAAAAGTTTTTGCAACTCCAAGTTTTGTTCATTGATTTCTGATAGCTTCTTTACAGTGTGTAATATACATTTAAAAAGTTTAAGAAATATAATTTTGTAATTTTACTTCATAAATTCAGATATGATTATCACACATAGACAATAGCAGCTTACTTTAAATCAAAATAAATATGCATTGACTGAATTTTGAAATTGCAATAGTATTTGAAATTACTTTGTGTATCTGAATAGAACCCACTTCTGTTTATTTATTTATTCATCTTCCCTTTGTTTATATACCATTTGTAGAGTTAGTAGGATATGATTCTTTTCTTGACAATGTTATTTCTGATATTATGCATCGCAACTGGTAAATTTGCAAATAATTGCAAATTATTAAGCTATTCCAGGCATATAGTTATTAACTGATTTCTTTCATTCTATTTTATTAGTTTCCTTGGATTAACTTTGCCCTTCATCTTGTACTTGTAACTGAACTAAGAGTTTTGTTAAAAATTACTCTGACAACTAGCAAATGATTATTTCCGTCAACTTTTTGAGAGTCATTTTGGGGCACCTATTTTATGTGCCTAGGTAATCTAAATTTAAAGCAAACAGAATTAAAATGTGTAAATTAAAAATGTATTGCTGTATATTTTTCAAAATTACTTGAAAGAAATTGAATAGTGTATGTTTATTAATAATGAGATTTTATACCGGTATTACTTAAAAGACTTAGCAGATAGTTAGCAGATCTCTCTCTCTCTTTCTCTCTCTCTCTTTGACATAGGAAATCCAGTTGCATCAGAAGTTTAGTATGTATAGTTGTAAATCAGGAACTTTTATCTGTATAGCACTTGCAATTTAAAGTTTTGAAAATATGACTGATTAATATACATTGCATCCTTCTTTATTTATGTATAGGTACATTTGGTAAGAAGGGGAAGTCATTAATAAATTAAAAATAATTCTGTAGTTTTATAGCTTTGCATTCCAAACACTGCCATGAGCCAGGCATCAATTCTTTTTTTCAGACTGACACCTGAAGCGACAGGACAGGAGAGAATATTTTATTTGGCCAAGTGTGATTAGACACACAAGGAATTTGTCTCCAGTGCTGAAGCTCTCAACGTACATGCAAAGCCAACAGAGTAATAGTAATCATAGTAAAGATATCAATAAGAGGGGTAGTAGAGAAGATGAAAAGGATGCTAGTACTACAGCCATACAACCTGGACATATTTTCAGTATTGTAAGGATTTAAGTGTTTAACACAGTAATGAAACAAGAAAGAAAAACAGTTCCTATGTCTAGTTGTTTGTAATTCTTTGTAACGGTGTCCCAAGGACAGGAGTTGAAACAGTTTATGTCCAGAATCTGAGGGATCTCTAGTTGTTTTCTTAGCCCTCCTTCTGACCTGTGTAATAAACAGGTCTTCTGTGACTGGCAAGCTGGTTGAAATAGTTTTTTTCTGTAGTCCTAACTATCCATTGGAGGCTGTACTTGTCCTGTTTAGTTGCTGAACCAAACCAGACAGTTACAGAAGTACAAATGACAGATTCAGTAATGTCGTTGTAGAACAGCATCAACAGCTTCTGAGGCAATCTGAACTTCCTAAGTTGATACAGGAAAAATTTTTCTTTGTTGTGCCTTTTTGTTGATTCTAGGTGCCCACTTCAAATTCTGGGAGATTATAGAACCCCAAAACCTAACAGATTCTACTGTGGATATTGTGCTGTTGAATTCAGTAAAAGATGGTAGAATAAATTTTAAAATCCACTCTCATCTCTACAGTTTTAAACATATTCAACTCCAGATTGGTCCTGCTATACCACAGACTAGTTGTTCAACCTCCCTTTAGAGCATCTGTTTAATTTTGCATAGCTGAGCAGAGTTGAATGTGATAGAAAACCATAAGGCTGCAGGTTAATTTGAGAAGTAGAAAAATTGCAGTGGAAGATCACATCAGTTATTAATGCCAAGAAAATTAAATGAACATGTGCACCAAGTCACCAGGAACTGAGCTTGGGTTTATTCATCTGTGAACCAATCTTGCTGAGAGAATATTTCAGAATTTTATTTAGAGATTCACAGTCAGTGTACATAGGATTTGAGACATTTCACAATCAAGAGAAACATCTTAATTTCCAGCAGGACAAATACTATAGAAGGAAGCTTAAAGCCTATAAAATGAGTACTAGTTCAGGTTTGAGAAGATTACTCTATTACTGTGCTGTATTACTGTCCAGTTCACTTGCACGCATACATAATGATGGTTTAGTAGGTTTATTAAGGTTCCCCAGCAATTCTCTTCCCCCAAAACCAGAATTGTCCCAATTAAGTCCAGCCAAAAACAGACCAATGCTAGTCCACAGAGTAATAACCAATGAGTCCACAAGGCAATTGAAAGTTTCCCAATCAAGACAGACCCACCAGGCAAAATTAAATCCATAACACGAAGATTCACAATGCAAGAAAAGTCCAAAGTCAAAGCGCGGTGTCAATCCAAAGCAAGGCAGGCATCACATACAGCAGGAAACACACAGTAGGAAACAAACATGTTCCCAGCATTGTCTCCCTCTGTCTATTTGCTAAATAGCCAACTTCTGGTGCAGCCCATTGAGGGATGAGGCTGCCTTCTCATGAGTAATTGGGCTGACCTTTGCTGCTCCTGATGCCTTTTCTCTGCTCTATGTGTTCTATCAAATGCAGAAGGCAGTTCCTCATCATCATCACTAACTGGCTGCAGCTGTGTGTTTTCCCCACTTGAAACCTCAAGGCTGTCCTGCTGCAGCTGAGCTTTAGCCAAATCCCTTTCAACTGGCTGCTCAGACCCATTGACCCTCTCCCATCCTAACATACCTGGGACTGGTTCATTGTCCTCTGAACTGACATCTGGAGAGGTATTTGGAGATACATTTGGGATGTCATCACAATTATTTTTTGTAAGCAATGGATTTTTCCCCTTCAACCGAATAGAATGAACTTCTGAAAGCTAGGTATTTCAAAAGGAATTCTTTATTGTAAGGAAGTGAATCCATTACTAATCAAAGCAGAATCTAAGATGCTTCCAGGCATACAGTAATAGATAAAGGGAGTTAGAATTCTCCCTTTATTTAGATATGGATTTAGTCAAACAAAGAACCAACATGTTAATTCCCCCTTCCTCTTCTCTAGGAACGTATCTTAGAAGAGTTTCCCAGGGGTATCTTCCAGAGGTGGAATTTTTATGGTCCCTTCTCTTCTTGCTATCTCTCGAAGAGGTGACAGTTTCTAGACATCTGGCTCCAGTCCTCCAGTTGTATATCATGTGCAAGTTATACAGATTAAATATAAGGTTTAATATATTCAAGTTATATAAAAATGGATTACTTGTACCAACTTCCCCCCTCCTTCCATTGAAGAATGGCAGATACACGGATCTGACAGTTTGTTTCATTTCCTAATAAATATATAGACAGAATTTTACCACCTCCTCTGTATATCTTAGATCAAAACTGTTATTACTGAAGAAAGACTTTTAGCATTCTAAACATATCATTTGTTGTAGATTTTGTTGTTGGTGTACCTAACTTTTGTTGATGGAAATAAAAATATTTAAGATTATGTAGCTATATGCCAGGCTATTTTTGTAGCCTACTACTTCAGTTTCTTACTTCTCAGATCACTGAAACAGGAATAAAACAGAAGACTGAGTGGTCAAACTTTTCAAATAAAGCAATGATATTTGAATAATCTTTTGCATGTTGTTATGGAAGGCTGTTGTTAAAACTACTGTAAAGGAAAAAGTTAAAGATTTCCTCTGTCGGGTTATGTCTGACTATAGGGGGTGATACTCACCTGTTTCCTAGCAGAAGAAGCCAGCATCATCCGAAGATGTTTTTGTGGTCATGTGGCCAGCAGACTGTATGCCAATGGAAACACAATACAGATAGTTCTCAACTTACAACCACAACTGACCCCAAAATTTATGTTGCTAAATGAGAAATTTGTTAAGTGAGTTTTGTTTCATTTTATGACTTTTCTTGCTATATTTGTTAAGTGAATCAATGCAGTTGTTACATTAGTAACATGGTGGTTAAGTGAGTCTGGTTTCCCATTGATTTTGCTTGTCACAAGGTCGCAAAAGAGGATCGCATGATCCCAGGACACTGCAACTGTCATAAATATGAGTCAGTTGCCAAGTGTCTGAATTTTGATTACGTGACCATGGGGATGCAATGGTCGTAAATGTGAAAAATAGTCATAAGTCACTTTTTTCACTGGCGTTCTAACTTTGAACGGTCAGTAAATGAACTGTTGTAAGTCAAGAACTACCTGTAATGTTAGCTTCCCACCAAAATGGTACCTATGTATCTAATTGCATTTGCATGGTTTCAAACTTCTAAGTAGGCAGGAGTTGGGGGAAAGACTGGAGCTCATCCTGGCATGCAGTGCTTGGGTTTCAAACTGCCAACCTTTTGGTTGACAAGTCCGGCATCTTAATTTCTATGATGTAAATATCATTCATGTGTCTAATAAGAAAGTTGTATACATCATTACTTGTTTAAGAAAGTGGTAAGCAATAGAAAAATAACTGTAGTTGTGATGCATGTCAACTACAGGAAATGCTGATGTTATTGGTCATGCAAAAACTGTTCATGCCAAATCAGCCTTTTCTTTGGTTGCTTTGTAAAAATTGGGGAAAACAATCCCATTTTTTAATTTAAATATTTAATTTAGATGATGGATTAAAAATATGTTACATAGTAACTATTCTGAAGGTTGCTGGGAGAAAAAATCATAGAGGCTGGAAGTTTAATAAAGCTCTGTATAGGAAAAGTAGAATTGTTTCATTCAGCAGTTCTTTTTCCTCTGCAACCAGAACTTCCTACAACTACACAAAATGTAGAAAAGAAGAAGAAAAAAGTGAGAATGGAAGTTCATGTATAACATTTTATTTATGTATTATATCATTTTTATAAATTTACAAAGTGTGCCATTCATATACAATGAAATGGTTCTTTTCATAACAATGTTTTATCATGATTCTCTATCAGGAACTATTTAAGCATTCAGAAAATTAATGAATTAAAGGCACTTTGGGTGTTTTTAGAACCAAAGAACATATGCTGAGATCATTCATTAGGGAAGGGGAATTTGTTCATACTCTCAGGTATTGCTGGGATCCCCTTCTAAATGCTTTATATAGCTCAGTTGGTCTTAATTCCTTTTACAATTGATATAACTTTTTTCCCAAAAGAATGAAAATATCATGTTATATGCTGATATTTTATTATATGGTAGCATCTACCTAAATTACGTTACAAAACTAGTATTTTGGTATTTGGCTAATCACTGAGTATTTACTAGTCATAATTAATAATTTATGTTGCATATATCAAAACTATTAAAATAAAAATCATGTTTTTCAGATAAAGAATCTTTTTGCTAGGAAAAGTGAATCTCTATTAGCCTAAAACCTATTATAATTTACCGTGCACAGAACAGCCCCATTGAAACTCAATATTTAGTCTTCATAATATTTATGATATTTAATTTGTATTTCATTCCATTGTAGTTCATTTTGACAGTTTTGGAAATCTGGAGAAGTTAGTATGATTCTTCATATTACTCTGAAATCACGGCAACTGTGCTCCAAAACCCTGATTTTGTACTAGATAAATATTATAATTCATCTGTTATCTGAATTCTTTAGTGGGGCCTTCTCTATAATGTTATTGTATGTCTTTTTTGAAATAGCTGATTTTAAATATTTGGTGTGCTGGAATTTGATCATAGGACATTTCTTATTTATTTTTGGTTTTGGCTACATTTAATATGCAAATAAAGATTTTTATTGCATGACTGCCATTCCTTTCTTCCTTGATGCATCTTACAAATGTATATGTGATCTTTATTATCTTTACCTGCTTCAGGTCTGAAACTAAAGCTATTAACTTCATAGGACTATGACTACAGTACAGGAAGAACAGAAATTTATACAGGAAACTAATATGTATATTCTTGGGCTTGAGGAAATTAATCCGTAAGACAATACTGTTGTTAATTAATGGTTAATCAGTCGTGCATAAAGAATTTATACAGTTGTTTTGTCTGTATTGGTTTAAAACTAAATGCAAATATATGCTTGTCCAATATTTTGACTTATTTCTTCTTAAATTTTACTCTTTATGCATCAAAAAAGCTTGTAAGTACTAAATACACAAGCTATAAGGGAAACAAATATGTTGTTAATCTCAAAGCTAACACCTACTAATCTTGTATATAGCATGAGTGTTGTATGATATGCAAGAAATGATTCAATCCAAATTTCTGCCACAAGTTTCTTGTTTTGTTCTAGCAGCTCTAGTTAGAGTTTGGAAGCTTCTATGTTGAGGCCCATCTTGAGACTCTGCTGGTTAAAATATTGGCTGATACAAATCTAGAGGGCATGTTGCTAGTCCAGTTTGCATAGATAAACTGGTATATAGTTATTCCTGGTGAAAGAAACAATTAACCTTTGTCTAGTCCATTATAGCAGTTGCACTTATCTACTTATCCTGGGCTTGATATAAATATCTCATGCTTTTGCTACCTTGACTTAGGTATACAGCTTTTGCTATACCTAAATACTTGTACCCTCACATAGCAGGACACTTAAATTAATATCCTTAGACAAGTTAACCTTGAGGTGATGACTGTCTAATGTAGTATTATTATCTATCAAGTATACATGTTCAGACACTGAAATTGAGACAGTTCATATATTTTTGAAACATCCTACAATTCCTGGTGAATTAAGATTACCTGGATGGATCCCAACAAGCAATTGTGTGCTTCCTTATAAATGATCAAGACAGTGTAATCTCTTTAGAAGGTATGCCATTGCAGGGGCAATCAGAAACAGTTGGGTCTGAACCTGTTTTGCTTCTTCTGTGCTTAGGCGTCATTATGAATATTTTTATTTTAACATCTTCTTTTTGATACACAACTTGAAATACTTTAATAAATTAAAATAAATAAATGTAAATTTATTCAATAATATTTCAGAGTATTTATTTGTGGTTTCCCTTAAATCTGAAATCTTTTTAGTGGATATGATTGGAACAGGTCATACCAAAAAATCATGGGTTTACCAAAATCAGTCTGTAGAAGATTAAACATTGTTGTGAAGGTATCTACCTTGATTAAGCTACTTTTTCTAAACAGTAATGAAACCAAACGAAAGTAAAGCCAAAACATTACATCAAAGCTAAAATTGAAAAGATCTTAATAATCTTTGTGATCTTACCTAACATTTTTAAATGGAAAAGTTGGAAACAGTGAGAAATTTTTAATTAATTTGTTTTCACTAACATAGATATCTGATTCAAGTCACAAGTTTAATTCTTTTATAGTACTGATTACTCATATCAGGATAGATATCTTGTTTTTCAACAAGATAATAATGAAGTCATTTATGGACCTGATTTTTAAAATTTTACAATATGATCAAATACAGCTAGATAAAATAGCACTTCATCCTTATTTTTAAACTATCCTTATTTTTTAAACTACATTCATGTACTTTCTATATTAGGTATGAGAAATCATAGAAAGCTTGCAATAGATATTGTAATTCTTTTTTAAAATCAAACCTTACGGTTAGAATAGAATAGAATACCTTAATTTGTCATTGCATTCAAAATGCAATGAAATTTGAAAGCTAATCTAGCACAGTGCCCCAGACACCACATTACACAGTATTTAAAAATTAAAATAATTAAAGTAATAATAATAATAATTAAAATAATAATAATTATTAAAAACCTATTCTAAAACCTATTTAACATATACTAAGCTAGATAGTTTAAAATGCCACTTTATACATAGGACTAAATCACAAATGTACTGTTTGATTCAAGACAATTACTGCCTTGGAAAAGAAACTGTTTCTCAGGCTATTAGTCCTCATTTTAAGACATCTATAATGTCTCCCTGATGGTAACAATTCAAAATATGAATGACCAGGATGGGAATGGTCTGTAGAGATTTTTTGTGCTTTAGAAAGGAGTCTGGTCTTCGCAATCTCTTCCAAAGAAGAAAGAGAGCAAGCGATGATTTTTTGTGCTGTGTTTATAACTCTCTGGAGCATTTTCTTATCCACTACAGAGCATCCAGCATACCACACTATTTACACAGTATGCCCAAATGCTCTCGATGGTAGAACGATAAAAAGTAACCAACAACTTATCACCCAGACCACTCTTTTTCAGCTGCCTTAGAAAGTGCAGGCGCTTTTGGGCCTTCTTTGCAGTGACTATAGTGTGGACCGACCAAGTAAGGTTGTTGGAAATATGAGTTCTAGAAATTTCTTTGAACTCTTTCCACACAATCTCCATTGATATATAGTGGAAGAGGCTCTGCTTTGCATCATCTGAAGTCTATAATCAATTATTTGGTCTTTTTGATGTTCAGGGTGAGGTTCTGACTCTTGCAGCACAAGACCAGTCTGAGAACCTCTGGCCTATAGGCTGTTTCGTCTTCTTCTGATATGAGTCTCACCAATGTGGTGCCTGCAAATTTTATTATAGAGTTAGTGAGACAAGAGGGAGTGCTGTCATGAATACAAAAGGGGGCTCAGCACACAACCCTGTGGAGAACCAGTGCTGAGAGCAAGAGTGGAGGAAAAATAGCTGTCAATCCTAATAGTTTGGGGTCTGTTAGTAAGAAAGTCCTTTATCCAACAGCAGATGTGAGAGGAGAGGAGGCCCAATTCTAGCAACTTCTTAATCAGTATATCCAGAAATGATGGTATTAAAAGCCAAGCTGTAATCAATGAAAAGCATCCTTACATAGCTCCCACTATGCTCCAGATGGTTCAATGCAATGTGGAGAGCCATGGCAATAGCATCCTCTGTGGATCTGTTATTCCGATAGGCAAACTGATATTGGTCAAGGTTTGATGGGAGGCAATCCTGTATATATTTTAAGACCAGTCTCTCAAAACACTTCATAATTATGGGTATGAGAGCTACTGGTCTATAGTCATTTAAAGTATCAGGAGAGGGCTTTTTGGGAACTGGAATAATAATGGAAGTTTTGAGACAAGATGGAACAAGAGAAAGGTTAAAAATATTTGTAACACTTGTGAGCTGGTCGGCACATGCTTTGAGTCCTTTCCCAGGTACCCCATCAGGGCCAGCAGCCTTCTTTACATTCACTGCTCTAAGCACCTGCTTCACATCATACTCTTGTACTGTGAACAGCTGAGTACCAGTGGCTTATAGACGCAGTGTGTTCGAAGACCTATTCAGTTTGAACCGGGCAAAGAAGCAGTTTTATTCTTCTGCCAGTGATGTGTCCTTTTTGATCGATATGGGGTTGCTGCCCCTGTAATTAGTGATGTGTTTAATTCTCCAGTGAGCTTCTCCGAGCATCCGTAGGTTGGGAAGTGCTTAGTCTCCTTCACGATAGGCTGAGCTTAATTAATAGGACGCTGGCTCCTCCCCCTGTCTGCTGGCCAGCGTCCCCAGTTTTTTGCTCAGCCTTGTGACGGTAGGCAGCTTTCTTGATCGGAGCAGGACGACTGAGGTGATTTTGACAATTCTTGGAGGGGTTTTTTCTCTCAAATTGGCCATAAATCAACATCTTTGAACCTAGCCGACTGCGATCTTTGAATTGCAGCCGGAGCGATCGCGGAGAGTCTCTGACGTTCTTTGAAGATCGCGCTGATAACGCAGCTCTCCGAGGCTCAACTGTTTGCCTTTCCTTGACTGCAGCCGTTTTCCCTGACTGTTACTGATCCCTTTGACTAGCCATTCAGCAGAACTGGGCAGTGGTCTATTAATTCCTCCCCAGGGACAAGGGGTGGGAGCGCTGAAGCCATCCCCCCCCCCATTTGGCATTGCAGCAACACGCCTCTGCAGCGGTTAAATTTGGCGCCAATTGGCTCTGCGCCAAAAACAATGTTGGGGACAGTCCGCCATTGTTGGTGCGCGTTTCCCCCACTATCGGCCTCACTGCCTGTCATGAGAGGCCTCTCCACTTTGTCCTGCAGACCTTAAGTGAAAGTTGTCTGCAGCCTTTTTCTCTTCTCTCACTCCGGCTGAGGGAAGGAATTGTTCTCTTCTGTATTGCGTTCAGGCACATTTAGGTTGCCTCCTCAAAATTGGATTGCCAAGGCTCAGGCCTGTGGGATTCCTAAGCTCAATACAACCCTTGACAAGTGGAGTTGTTTCCAATTTGGCTGTATATAGTTCTCATAAATTTATTTTTTAAAAAAATAATTAAATAATAATAATAATAATAAATACAAAATATAATAGAATAAGGGGAGAGGTTATTATTCGGGTCACCTGTCACCGTGCGGCTGAAGGGACCTGGCTATGTCTTCTGACAACACAATCTTTATATATATATATTTAAAGTGCTGACCTTCTCTGCTCAGTTCCCTAAAATTTTTTTTGCTGAAATGGCAGGCAAAGGGGGGGGGGGGGCAATCTTAGGACCAAAGATAGGTCCCCAAATCCCAGCAAACCTTCCAGGGCCGCGGACAAAGATGCCTCCAGGCACCAGAAAGCATTAGAGAGGCAGATTGCCAGACACATTAGAGAAAGAGAGGGAGTCTCTCTACCACGCAATTCATCCCCTCGAGCTCAGACCCAGAATACTCGGGCACCGCTAGACTTGTCTTTGCCATCTCGCCCATCTAGCTTCACCAGACCTGGTACCTCTAACCAGCCCAGGAGTGCCCCAGAAGTTACGTTTACGCCCACAGCAGCCCACAGCAGCTACATTTACGCCCATAGCAGCCCACAGCAGCTGGCTTGAGACAGCAAGAGGTTCTCCCAGAAGAGGTACCTCAAGCGCTGAGGTCCTGGATGGAACTGGCGATTAGTAGGGGCATTGCAGCCGGGCTTCATCAATCCGACAAGACCAGACAGGTAACGCTGCCAGACGGTGACAGCCAATCATTCCGCTCCTTAGATAGGTCGGAATATCACTATCCGCAGGTTCTTTCTCCAACGGGGCCTTCCTTAGTATCTCAGGTTCCTCCTCTTGCTGAGGGTTGTGACGACCTCAATGTGGACCCTCTGGACTCAATTTCCATGCAAGGCAGTAACCTTCCACTGGACGCTGAGAACCCAGAAGGGGGTATGTCAGATGATGAAGAGGTCCGCCCCGACCAGCCTGTTTTCATGGGACTCTTCCACCCCCAACTCTTTAAATCCACAGCTCGCCTTGACAAGCCTCCTCCTACCCAGCTCCAGGAACCTCAAGAGCAGGTTGACGACCTCATCTTCTCACAACCTTCCACTGCGGTTGAGGTTATCCCTGTCCCCAAAATGTTTTCCGACTTACTCCAAAAACAATGATCCTCTGCCTCAACACATGCTCCGCCTACAAATTTTGACAAAAAAAATTTCAATCTAGACCCAGAATTTTCCAACCATCTCACCACTCCAGCGGTGGATGACCCCATCATTTCCTTGGCTTTCCCTTTCTCTGTTCCCACGGAATCAGAGGATGCCCTCAGAGCTGAGGACAAAATAATGGAACTCACACTCAGGAGGGCGCATCTCTCCAATGCCTGGGCGATAAGGGCGGCTACCGCTGCTTCCTTTTTCACCAGAACTTCCCTCAGATGGCTTCGCCACCTGAAGGACACTATTCCCAGCTCCAATCTCAGAGCTCATCAGGATATTGCCAAGTTGATGGCGGCCACAGAGTTCTCCGCTGATGCCACCTTCAACTTGGTAAAATTCTCGGCTCGTGCCATGGCCTCCCAAACGGCAGCCCGCCGGTTGTTATAGCTCAAGAATTGGCAGGCGGATTCCAAAAATAAGTGGAAGCTAGCATCTGCCCCAATTTCCGGAAATAAGCTGTTTGGCGCTGCTTTGGATCCCTTGTTGATTGAAACAAGGAATAAGAAGATTCTCCCCTCCCTTCGCCGCCGCCCTGACCCAAGACCCTTTCAGCCCTTTCGGAGGAGTTCCTTTCGTCCCTTCTACAGGGGATTGTACACCAATAGGTTTCAAAGGGCTTCTGACTTTAGGGAGATCTGACAGCCAGAGGGGGCCGACTTCGGGGATAGATCCCGCCGCGGAGTACAGGGGAGGAGATCCTTCAGGGGGCCTGGAGGAAAAGGATTCTGGCGTCCAAGATAGCTGCAGTCAATCACTTCCCATTGGAGGTCGATTGAAAGGGTTTGCAGATAGCTGGGACTCCATTACATCGGATGCCTGGGTCCGTGATACGGTTAGATTTGGCCTGGCACTGGAATTCTCCTCTACCCCCGCAAATTTTTTTATGAGATGCCCTATCTCCAGAGATCCTATTAAAAGGAACCTTATGGAGACGGCGATTACTCATCTTCTTGAAATCAAAGCATCCAACCTGTTCCTCCAGATCAGCAAGGCCAGGGTTTTTACTCCCTTCTTTTTGTCATTCCCAAGAGTTCGGGGGAATGGAGGGCCATACTAGACCTAAAGCGATTAAACCGTTCCTTGGTTTATCGCAAATTTAAGATGAACCCGTTGCAGTCCATTCTTCTTGGAGTAAGGGAAAGAGATTTTTTATCTTCCATAGACTTGACAGAAGCATACCTACACATTCCAATTCGGCCTTCTCATTTCAAATTTCTCAGGTTTTGTTACAATAACAGGAATTTTGAGTCCGTAGCCTTACCCTTTGGTTTATCATCCGCCCCGAGGTCTTGGCTGTTGTGACCGCCCACTTACGAAGTCTCTCCGACCGGCTACATTGCTATTTGGATGATATTTTACTGTTATCCTCTTCCGTTGATCAGGCTGAATTGGATTTGCAACTAACACTTCAGGTTCTCCAGCAGCAAGTTTTTTCAATCAATTGGGCAAAGAGCCATTTGGTTCCTTCTACACGATTACCCCACTTAGGAGCCATAATTGACACAGTTCAGGGACGAGTTTTCCTCTCTCCTGAGAGACTGGAAAGCATCCGCTCCTTAGCCCACAATGTCAGAACTCAGAAACGAGTTCCCCTTGCTGATTTGTCCAAGCTATTAGGAAAAATGATCTCCTCCATCTCTATCATTCCTTGGGCTCGGTTCCATACCAGATCGCTACAATGGTTTTTACTTCCTTACCAAAGATCAGGACGAAGCAATTCCAGTCTCAAGGTGCTGGTCCCGACAAGTGTTCGTCTCTCTCTTTATGTGGGCCTTGGTTGTGACATTGTCCGTGAGAATGAGAATATGAGCCCTGGACCGTTCCGACTATCAACAAAGGCTTCCTTCTGAAAGAACCCCATAGACTGACCATTACTACAGATGCCAGCCTGTCCGGCTGGGGCGCACACTTCCAGAACGTATCGACCCAAGGACTCTGGTCAGTACCCGACCAACTGCACAACATCAACTGGTTGGAACTCAGAGCGGTTCATTTGGCGCTTCGCAACCTTCTCCCCCACATGCGCAGGGCTCATATTCTCATTCTCACGTACAATGTCACAACCAAGGCCCACATCAACAGGCAAGGGGGCACACGTTCGAGACTGCTCATGCAAGAATCAGAGAGGTTGTTCCGTTGGGCGGAAAGGAATTTGAGCTCCATCGTAGCGGAACACATTTCCAGGACGGAAAACACGACAGCCGACTGGCTGAGTAGGGCCACGGTCGACCAGTCAGAGTGGCGCCTGCATCCAGACCTCTTCCAGGAGATAGTTTGCAGGTTCGGTCTCCCGCTGGTGGATCTGTTCGCCTCCCCACAAAATGCACAGCTCGCCAGGTTCATTTCGAGGTATGCAACTCAGGGGGCGGAGAACTTCGACGCCCTCCGTTGCTGATGGCCCCAGGGCCTTCTTTACGCATTTCCACCGATTCCTCTGATACCCAAAGTAATCCGCAAGCTGTTAGAAGAGAGATCGGAGTTGATCTTGCTGGCTTCGCACTGGCCCAGACGAACGTGGTTCGCGGACCTCAAGAAACTGTCCGTAGCCGATCCTTGGAGAATCCCACCTCGGAAAGTTCACCTTACACAGGGACCGGTCCAGCACCCCGAACCTCAATGGTTACAACTAACCGCCTGGAGGTTGAGCAGCGTCATCTAACTCAAGAAGATTTTTCTGACCGAGTGATTGCTACCATTCAAGCGGGCAGACGTCCGTCCACAAATCGCATATACAATGCTACATGGACCATTTTCCATAAATGGTGCCCCAAACTCAGGATAGATCCGTGCTCGGCATCACCAGCAGAGGTTTTGGAATTTCTGCAGGACGGCCTTGATAGGGGGCTGTCCTCAAACACCTTGAAGAGACAAGTGGTGGCTATTGTTTCAGTGATGAGGTGGGCCGGTCTTTCTTCTATCTCTCATCACCCAAGGATAAAGAGTTTCCTGAAGGGCGCCATGAATCTCCGTCCTCCCACGATCCACCGCTATCCCACCTGGGATCTCAATAAGGTACTCTCCACTCTCACTGGCAGCCCATTAGAACCCCTCAGAATGACGAGCCTCTGTCATCTCACCTACAAGGTGGTATTTTTAGTAGCAGTCACATCAGCCCGACGCATCTCGGAAATAGCAGCCTTGTCGGTCCGCAAGGATCTCTGTATTTTCCATGCGGACAGAGTGGTGCTTCGACCCGATCTGACGTTCACTCCTAAAGTAAACTTGACCTTTCATAGAGCACAGGAGCTAATTCTCCCGAATTTCTGTCCCAACCCTTCTAGGGGTCTGGAGCACCAATGGCACCGCTTGGACGTCCGCAGGGCCATCCGCATCTACATTTACCAAACGGCTTCCTTCCGAAAGACGGAGTCCTTGTTTGTGTCCTTTCAACCCTCCACTCAAGGCCAAAAGGTCTCACCATCGACTATTGGCAGATGGTTCAGAGCCACGATCGCCAAGGCGTATGAATCCAGTTTGTTACAGGTGCCAAAAGGTATCACCGCACATTCCACTAGGAGTGTGGCAACTTCGGCAGCGTGGGCCACACAGGCTCCTATTACTGAAATTTGTAGGGCAGCTACATGGGCTTCTCCATCGCCCTTTATTCGGCATTACAAAATTGATACATTTGCCTCCGCTGAGGCCTCCTTTGGCAGGAGGGTATTGCAACAAGTCCATTCTGACAGAGAGGGAGTTCCAAATCAGACGGACTCCCTCCCGTAGGACAGCCAAGCTTTGGTATGTCCCAACATATGGATGCTCGGAGCAGCTCACTGGAGAAAGGGCGTTGATACTTACCTGATACGCCCGTTCTCGGTGAGCTGCGACGAGCATCCGTCCCCTCCCAACGTCCGTCTGTTTGTTCCTGCTCCGACCAACGATACAGTTGTTATTGAATTATCATTTAAAGTAGCCTGACCCCCTATGGGCGGGTTTCACCTCCTCATATTCATCAAAAAAACTGGGGACGCTGGCCAGTAGACGGGGGGGAGCCAGCGTCCTATTAATTAAGCTCAGCCTATCGTGGAGGAGACTAAGCACTTCCCAACCTATGGATGCTCGTCGCAGCTCACCGAGAACAGGCGTATCAGGTAAGTATCAACGCCCTTTCTCCATTGAGCTGCTCCAAGCATCCAAAGATTGGGAAGCGCTTAGTCTCTGGTTTTGATAGTCTGAGCTTAATTGGTAGGACGCTGACTCCTCCTCCGTCTCTCTCCTAGCGTTCCCCAATTTTTGCTCAGCCTTGGAGAGATAGGCAGCTTTTCTCTTGATCGGAGCAGAGTCTTCAGGTGTGAATATTGTGTGAATTGTGTGAATTTTTCTCTTCAATTGGCTTCTTTTAAATTTCTCCTTTAAGGTTTATTCCTTTAAATCATTTCCTCAATTCGGCTACAGTCCTTCCAATTAGCTCGGTGCACGCACGGAGCGCAGTAGGGCTCTAATCGCACTTGCGAGCTCGCGATTGGGGGCATTCGGCCGCTTGCCTTTTTAAAAGGCAGTTCCTTTGGCACTTTTTTTTTTTACTTGATTCTGTTTCCCTCTCTTGCCATTGTCTTCTTTCTCTCTGTTTGAAGATTCCTCCCCAGAAGAACGCAGGGGTACGGGTGCTGGAGTCCAATCTCCCCAATTTCTTTTGTTTCTGGGCCATCCGAATTTACTAATTTACAGCGCGAGTCATTGTGCTGTGATATTTGGTGCCATATTGTTATCTGCGCCATTTCTGGGACAGTCTGCCTTTTTGGCGTGTTTCCTACAGCTGGACCTCGTTAGTGAAGGCCTCAATTATTTCAGGCCGGGTCCCTGTGAGAGGGCATTTGTTTTTTCTCTTTGTTTCCCGGGTTGTGAAGATTACAGATGGAAATTTCCTCCCTTTAACTCTGGTTTGGGAGTTGTGTTTTATATAACTCTGGTTTGGGAGTTGTGTTTTATATTACTGCTACCCTCTCAGTCCAGACAATTTACTCGGGCCTGAGGCCTGTGGTATTATTGTCTAGAGTTTCTTGAATATAATGGCCCTATTCTTATATACATATAAGACAGTTCTCCATTTGGTCTTTTTTGATTGGAATTGTAAATAGTTAACTTTATATATATATATATATTATTAAAAAATAAATAAATAAAAAAAATAAAAAAGGGGAGAAGTATATTATTGGGCTTTCTGTTCCTGGTGAGGTACAGGAGTCTGGACATGCCAACAGTCCATTTAAACCCATAAGTTCATATCTATTCTCTGGGTAATAGAGAGTTATTTCTGGTATTTAACAGTGGCAAGCAGAGGGGAACCTTCGCCACGAACCCAAGACAAGTCCAAAAGGACCAAGGGTTCTTCAAAGGCGGCGGATAAAGACGCCTCTAGGGCTTTAGAAAGACAGATTGAGAAACACTCCAGAGATAGAGAGTTTCCATCCCTGCTAACATATCTACTCAAACTCAGGCTCAGGATATGCCCAGTCTGTTAGATTTATCTTTACCATCTCGTTCACCTAGTACCACAGCTCCCAGTCATTCTCAGGTCCCGAGAAGAGCCCCTGAAGCAACCTTCACACCTACAGCGGCTGGGCTTTGTCGGGAAGAAATTCTTCCAGAAGAGGTTCCAGAATCTTTGAGGTCTTGGATGGAGGTAGCGATCAGCAGGGGTATCGCTGCAGGTCTACAACAATCAAGGACCAGACAGACGCCATCTCCAGATCTTGACGCTCATTCCGTACATTCTTTAGGCAGAACGGATCCTCATTACGTCCAGGTACCTCTCCCAAGAGAGCCTTCCTTGTTTTCACATGCTCCTTCTCGACTTAGTCAGGAGGAGGGTGAAGGAGATGTACATATGGAACAGTTAGATACTGTTTCACTTCAAGATAGCGAAATTTCCCTGGAAGAGAGATCACCAGAAAGAGACATGTCTGATGATGAGGATATCAGACCTGACCAACCCACTTTTATTGGTCTTTTCCATCCACAACTTTTTAAATCCCTATTATACAAGGCAAAAAATACTGCCCGCTTGGACAAGTCTCCATCTGTTCCCCAACAACCCGAGGAGCAGTCGGAGGACTTGGTTTTCTCCCAGCCTGTGAGTGAAGTTGAAGTCATACTGGTCCCACAAATGTTTTCGGACCTCCTGCAAAAGCAGTGGTCTGCAGCTGCACTGTACCCACCACCCACAAATTTTGATAAAAAAATTTTTAATTTGGCTCCAGAGTTCACAAATCACCTGAATACTCCTATTGTAGATGATGCCATTGTAGCCTTGGCATCCCCCTCAACAATTCCCACAGAATCAGAGGATGCGCTTAAAACAGGGGACAAGAAAATTGAGATAGCTCTTAGAAAGAGTCATCAATCTGATGCATGGGCCATCCTGCGGGTCCCGTCAGCATCTATGTGCCGGCTGGTGACCCCGAGGAATAGAGCCTTCTCTGTGGGGGCGTCTGCCCTCTGGAATGGGTGGCCCCCAGAGTTACGGACAGCTACGGACCTGGGGACCTTTAGGCGTGCTTTGTAAACCTGGCTTTTTGACCAGGCCGGCTTGGGCTGATTTTAGGGGTGTTTGGTTTTTATGAAATTTTAGGGTTTTAGAGTAGGGTTTTAAATTTGTTTACAGCCAGGGTTGGGTTTAATTTAGTTTTATTGTATCACATATTTATTGTTTTAATCTGTACGGCTGTGCACCGCTCCAAGTCCTTTGGGAGAGGAGCGGTATATAAATAAATATTTATTATTATTATTATCAGAACGGCTACTGCTACATCGTTTTTTACTAGAACTTCTCTTAGATGGCTTCGTCATCTCAGGGATACTATCCCAAACTCCAACATCAGGGTGCATCAGGACATTGTCAAACTGATTGCAGCAGCAGAGTTTTCACCTTTAATTCTTTAAATTTTCTGCTCGAGCCATGGCTTCACAGGTTACGGCTCGAAGACTTCTCTGGCTAAAGAATTGGCAGGCCGACTCTAAACATAAATGGAAGCTTGCTTCCTCCCCAATTTCAAATGAAAAGTTGTTTGGCGCTGCCTTGGATCCGCTATTGATAGAAACTAGGAACAAGAAGAAAATCCTCCCCTCCCTTTTAAGGCGGTCAGATACCAGATCCTACCAGTCCTTTCGGAGGAGTTCCTTTCGTCCCTACTATAGCGGGTGGTTCACGACCAGATTCCAGAGGGTATCAGATTCTAGGGGTGCCCAACAAACGGAAGGCCAAGAAATTGGTGACAGATTTCGTAGGGGAGGTCAAGGGAAGAGATCCTTCACAGGTTCCAGTACCAAGGGGTTTTGTTGCCCAAGATAGCTCAGGTGCTCTGGTTCCGACTGGGGGTCGTTTAAAATTTTTCGCCAACAATTGGGATTCCTCCACATCAGATTCCTGGGTTTGGGACACCATTCGATTTGGTCTGGCTCTGGAGTTTGCTTCCACTCCCCCAAATTTTTTTATGCCATGTCCTCTTTCCAGGGTTTCCAATAAGAGGATCTTGATGGAGGAAGCAATTAATCATTTGTTAGACATCCAACTGGTACCTAGGGATCAATGGGATCAGGGTTTCTGTTCCCTTCTATTTGTAGTGCCCAAGAGTTCGGGGGGCTGGAGAGCCATTTTAGATTTAAAACGGCTAAACCGTTCCCTTGTTTATCATAGGTTTAAAATGAGTACCTTGCAATCTATTCTCCTCGGGATAAGTGAGAGAGATTTTTTATCCTCCATAGATTTGACAGAGGCCTATTTGCACATTCCAATTCATCCTTCTCATTTCTAATTTTTCAGATTTTGTTACGACACCAGACATTTCGAGTATGTGGCCTTGCCCTTTAGGTTGGCATCGGCCCCTAGGATGTTTACGAACGTCCTGGCAGCAGTAGCTGCTCATTTACGGGGCTTCGGCATTAGACTACAGTGTTATCTGGATGACATTCTGATCTTGTCGTCCTTCAATGAACAGGTGAAATTGGATGTGCAAACCACATTGCAAGTTCTCCAGTCACATGGTTTTTCCGTTAATTGGGCTAAGAGCCATTTAGTTCCTTCTACTCGATTGGCTCACTCAGGGGCTATTATTGACACTGTTTTGGGACGGGTATTTCTATCCCCGGAGGGTTTGGAAAATATCAAGACACTGGCCCTACAAGTTAGGACCCTGAAGCGAGTTCCCCTAGTCAAGTCTTCTTGGAAAATGGTTTCTGCTATTGCTATTGTCCCTTGGGCTCGTTTCCATGCTAGACCGATACAATGGTTCTTGCTTCCCTACCAAAGATCAGGGAGAAGCAATTCCAGACAAGGGGTTTTGGTCCCAGCGAAAGTCCGTCTATCGCTGCACTGGTGGACCGTGCCGAAAATCAACAGCGGATGCCTTCTCAAGGAACCCCACAGACTCACCATTACCACAGACGCCAGTCTGTCCGGATGGGGGGCCCATTTCTGGACCATATCACTTCAAGGACTTTGGTCAGCGGCAGAGTGTTTGAAAAGCATCAATTGCTTGGAGCTTAGAGCAGTTTTCATGGCCCTTCGCAGTTTACTTCCCCACATTCACAAAAGTCATGTTCTGATACTCACAGACAACGTCACAACGAAGGCACATCTCAACAGGCAAGGGGGTACTCACTCAAAACAGCTCATGGAGGAGGCGGAGAGATTGTTTCACTGTGTGGAAAGGAATTTGGGCTCCATCACAGCGGAGCATATTTCGGGAGCCACCAACACAAAAGGCGGACTGGTTGAACAGGGCAACCATCGATCATTCGGAGTGGCATCTACATCCGGATCTCTTCCAGGAGATAACTCGAAGGTTTGGTCTTCCAGTGGTGGATCTGTTTGCCTCTCCCCAAAACGCACAACTCCCCAGATTCATTTCGAGGTTTCCGTCACAGGGGTCGGAGAACTTCAATGCCCTCCGTTGTCAGTGGCCGCAGGCTCTGCTCTACGCATTTCCGCCTCTGCCTCTGATCTCCAGGGTGATCAGGAAGATGTTAGAGGAGAAGGCGGAACTGATTCTCCTGGCCCCGCACTGGCCCAGAAGGCCGTGGTTCGCAGATCTCAAGAGGTTGTCTACAGGCAACCCTTGGAAGATTCCACCGCACAAAGTGAGCCTTTCCCAAGGGCCAATTCAACATCCCGAACCTCAATGGTTGCAACTAACCGTCTGGAGGTTGAGTGGCAACATCTAAGTCAAGAACGGTTCTCAGCTAGGGTAATACATACCGTTCAGGCGGCTCGACGTCGTTCCACGAACCGCATATATAATGCTACGTGGTTGGCCTTTCACAAATGGTATACCAAGTTCAAAATAGACCCGTGTTCGCCGTCAGTGGCTCAGGTGTTGAGAGTTTCTCCAGGATGGGTTAGACAGGGGTCTTTCTCCCAATACCTTAAAGCGACAGGTGGCAGCCATCGCTTCGGTGGTGAACTGGGAAGGTTTCGCTTCCATTTCCCATCACCCCCGCATACAGAGTTTTTTAAAGGGCGCTGTGAATTTATGCCCTCCAACAATACATCGTTATCCCACTTGGGACCTCAATAAGTTACTCAATGCTCTCACCAAAGGTCCATTTGAGCCTGTGAGATCTACAAGCTTCCGTTTTCTTACTTACAAAGTAGATTTTCTAGTGGCTATTACATCTGCAAGACGTATCTCAGAAATAGTGGCTTTATCGGCATGCAAAGATCTGTGTATTTTCCATGCAGATAGAGTGGTGCTTTGTCTGGATCCCACATTTGTACCAAAGGTCAATTCAGCCTTTCACAGGGCTCAGGAACTGATTCTTCCTAATTTTTGTCCTAAGCCTGTCCAGAGCCTAGACCTCTGCTGGCATCGTCTGGATGGTCGCAGGGCAATTCGCATCTACTCCATCGAATGGCTCCCTTCAGGAAGTCTGAGGCTCTTTTTGTGTCCTTTCAACCGGCTACTCGGGGACAAAAAGTCTCCCCATCAACTATAGGTAGATGGTTGAAGGCCATGATAGCTAAGGCTTATGAAGCTCACTCACTGCCAGTACCTAGTGGTATCAAGGCACATTCCACAAGGAGCACAGCAACTTCGGCGGCCTGGGCCACCCAGGCTCCTATAACTGAGATATGTAGGGCAGCTACATGGGTTTCTCCTTTGCCTTTCATCAGGCACTACAAAATTGACATGTTTGCCTCTGCGGAGGCCTCGTTTGGCAGGAGGGTGTTACAACAGGTACATTCGGACAGGGAAGGAGTCTCGGATCAGACAGGGACCCTCCCTTAGGACAGGCCAAGCTTTGGTATGTCCCAATCTCTGGATGCTCGAAGCAGCTCAATGGAGAAAGGGTGTTGGTACTCACCTGATACCCATTCTCGGTGAGCTGCGACGAGCATCCAGCCCCACCCGTTTCTTTCCGTCTGTTTATCTCTGCTCCGATCAACTATCCTTTCTTTAAAGTTTTCTGTTCTGCTATTGAGTTCTTGCACGTGGCAAGGGCCGGGGTTATACCACCTTGTCTTCGCCAAAACTGGGGGATGCTAGGAGAGAGACAGAGGAGGAGTCAGCATCCTACCAATTAAGCTCAGCCTATCAAAACCAGAGACTAAGCACTTCCCAATCTCTGGATGTTCGTCGCAGCTCACCGAGAACGGGCATATCAGGTGAGTACCAACGCCCTTTCCCTGCCAAACCCGTGTGGATTATTATTTGTGAAGTAGTCCTCAATCTTCCTTTGTAGTCCTTTTTTGCCTACTTGATGCCCCGCTTGAGTTCCGCTTTTGCCTTGTTATACCAAACCCTGTCCTCAGGCCTGAATGCCATATCACATGTCTTGAGAAGTAATTGCATGTCCTTGTTCATCCAGGGCTTCTGGTTTGGAAAAATCCGGATGCGCTTATTCACAGTAACCGTATCCACACAGGTCAAGATATAAAACAGTACAGTTTTTGTATATTCCTCCAAATCCTCTTGTTCAAATAAATTCCAATTGATATTTGAGAAACAACCTCATGGCTTATCAAGTGCTCCCTCTGGCCAGATCTTGATGAGTTTGATTTCAGGTTTAGTTTTCCTTCTGAGTGGGGTGTATACTGGTATAAGAAACAGTGATAAATGATCTGAAAGTCCCAGATGAGTGGGTATCTAAATTTATTTAATGGTATCTAAACAAGTCTAAATGTAGAAGCAAACATTTACCAGGTAGAATTAGTTAAGAGATTAACATTGTCTTTTTCTTTTTAACATAGAATTATATTTCAACAGTTAAAATGTTTAAAAAATGTGGGCAACAATAGAAAATACAAGTACCAATACAAAACAATGCCTTTACTGAGCACCTTAAGCAGAGGTGGTATTCTACCGGTTCGGCCTGGTTCTGCTGAGCCGACAGCGCTAATGAGTAGCGGTTATCTCCGACGCTGTGCTGTTGGACCCACCTGCCCGCCCGGGCTCCCATACTAACCTTTATTCCCTGCTTTTGAAGCTCAGCTGCTTTGCACAGCACCGCAGAAGCGACAGGGAGAGTGCAGGATTGCCGGAGGTCAGTTGGAAAGCCTCTGCGCCTGTGCAAAGTGTGTGTTTGGCGTACGGGCACAAAGTATGTGCATGCACACAAAGCGCGCCTACCAAGCCACGCCCACCGAACTGGTGGTAAAAATATTTGAAACGCATCACTGACCTTAAGCTATACTGAGGTTCATATTTTTCGGTTTAATTTGGTCTAATGCCCATGCAGAATAGAATAGAATACTTTTATTGACCAAGTGTGATTGGGCACACAAGGAATTTGTCTTGGTGTAAATACTCTCAGTATACATATATCGGCCTCCCGCCGACCAATACGCTCCCACAGAGTCGGCCTCCTCGGGGTGCCGCCGGCTGGACGGCTGGCGACCTCGAGGATGTGGGCCTTCTCATTGGGGCACCCTCTCTCTGGAATGAATTACCCCCGGAAATGAGGACCATCCCTGATCTCCTGACCTTCCGCCGTGCGTTGAAAACTCATTTATTTCAGCAAGCTGGTCTGGCCTAGGGGTTTTTAAATTTTTAATCTGGTTTTAACTTTCTTAATTCCCCTTATTTTTAATCTTTGTAAGAGCCAATGTATTTAATTCTTTTAATTTTTAAATATTGTATATGTGTTTTATATGTGTATTTTATTCTGGCTGTTCACCGCCCCGAGTCCCTTTGGGAGAGGGGGCGGTATATAAATTTAAAGAAAGAAAGAAAGAAAGAAAGAAAGAAAAGATACATTCGCTAAGAATCAAGAATTACAGCGTACAACACAATGATAGTTATAGAATACAAATTTATGCAAAGGTGATTTTAGTAAAAAGATTCTGTCTTAATATGCATACATTATATTTTTTATATCTTAGGGGTTTTTTTGTCTACTGTATTGGATGACAAGATAAAAAAATCAGTTTATCAGAAATTGCTTACTTATAGACTATAATATTTTATTTTATATGAAAAATAATGGTCCTAGGATAGATGGATTTTTTAAAAATTATGAATAAAACTAAAGGAAGAAAGTGGCTTTATTTGCATATTTGAAGAGTTGCTATTCAAACAACAGTGTGATGTATCAATATTTACAACTTACATTTACAACAAGCTGTTTAATGCTATCAGAAAATAGGCAAGATGGTTTCTGGAATTTTGGAAGTTATAATTCATCAACATGATGAAGCAAACAAAAGAAATAGATTAGATTACGTAAATTCACTTAAACATATGTCTGTCTACATTTTAGTACCATTGAAGTTAAATTGTGTGGGTGAAATTTGTTTATGATATATGTAAAGTTGTAACTTGCAGAATGAAATTGCACAGCCCCCAGATCTGGGTTTGTCCCCCAGGAGAATGAATTCCTCCCACACTAACAGTTTGTTCTGGGGATTTAAGAATATTTTGAATTAGGTGTCATGTTCAGGATGGGATATAGGACGCAGAAAAACAAGGAAAATTTTATTTACTCAAATGGAATTTAATGTTCTCTTAATTTTTTAGATATAGCACATGTATTTATTTACAACCTGTGATTCCCACTTTTTTTATTCCCAAAACAGGAATGTGTAATATATATACTAAGCAAAAAGCAGGGCTATTAAGCCTGAGCAACAGCAAATATAAACCTTGTCTCATCAGGATTAACCAATAGCATAGTGAAGTGTTTATTTAAAAAGAAAATTCTTTACCTATGGACAAAGCACTGATAAGGGGCAAAATGACATAATCTTTTAAGGGACAAAGAGTTCCCCATATGTCATTATCTCAGTGGTCTTGGTAGATTATCTTGGGCAAGTTTTAAATGTTTAGTTGGAAATTATGACTTGTCAGTTCTCTTTTTGTGGAAAAAAAATGGAACATTCCAATTAACCTTAGTTTCTTAGGACTTGCTCATTCTGCTAGGTTGTCTTGTGTCACTATAGGCCAGTAACAGCAAAACCTTTGGGCTTGGCATGTCAAAAAAAAAAAAATCAGAAAATGCCTAACTTTACTCTGATGACATGTCACACATGCACACATTGTTCAACAAGAGAAAAAATAATTCTTATCTCTAACCAACTCTAGCATCATGGTTCCCAATCAAAAAGGCCGTGGTTCCTCAAGGCATAGCCCTCCCCAGCATGTGCTACATGCTACTTACCTTCAGGTGCTCTTTCTTTTATCAGCCCCCTGAAGCATTCCCGAGGCTGCTCTGGGTCAGACAAGGCCTTTGTCCTTGAAGCAGCATTTGGAGCATGCTTCTCTATGGCCTCTGCGGCCTCCAAAATTCATGCAAAAGCATAACTGTTCTCTTGCGATTTGTAAAGGGTTCAGAGACCTGAGAAAGCATGTCCCTCTTCTGCAATTTCAAGAGGATCTGGAGGCTACGTGAGAGCATATCCCATTCTGAAAGACTCTGAGCCTCCAGGGCTTCCAAAAATCACACAAGAACGGGACGTACTTTCAAGTATAGTTGTTTTCAGAACGTTGGCCTACCCCCCAAAATGTCATGTCCTATCATCACTTTTGACATATGTGTCATAGGTTTGCCATCACTGGTACGGGCCATCCAGGGGTGGGATTCTACTGATTCGGACCGGTTCTATAGAACCGATTGTTACGATTCTGCACAGTTTGGAGAACTGGCAAATTGTGCCCCTGACTGGCCCCTGCCCTCCCCCGCCCAGTCACTCCTTAAGGTATTTCTTTTTTTTTCCCTGACAATCAGCTGTTCCGATGATCAGCTGTGCCAGGATCTCCCTCGCTGTCTTACTGCTTCGCCCAGGAGGCCAAAAAACGGAGCACGGGATGGATGCTCCAAAAAGTCACGCCCATCCAGTCACATGGCCACGCCCACGTAACCGGTAGTAAAATATTTGCATCCACTCCTGGAGCAATTTTTGATGGGAAGATGGGATTTATTTATTTAGTTAGTTAGTTAGTTAGTTAGTTAGTTAGTTAGTTAGTTAGTCAGTCAGTCAGTCAGTCAGTCAGTCAGTCAGTCAGTCAGTCAGTCAGTTTGTCAGTCAGTCAGTCAGTTAGTCCGTTCGTCCGCAATGGGACTCAGGGCGGTGTACAGCCAAGATAAAACCACACAATAAATAGAATTTAAAATAGATTTAAAAAGAATTAAATTAATGGCTGAAAGAACACAATAAAACAAGGTAAAAAAGTTAAAATTACCAAAAAATTTAAAAATTTAAAACCCTAGTAATTGATACTAGGCCAGACCAGCCTTTTGGAAGAGGTGGGTCTTTAGTGCGTGCCGGAAGATTCCCATCAACCTACCTACCACAAAAGTTACTTCACATATATTTTCCTGCTGTAGGTAGTCTTCAAATAGAGACCAATTCCCCTGAGCCTTGAAAGCCAGCTGGGCGATCTTGGACCAGTCACTCCCTCTCAGCTCAACCCTCCTCAAGGCTTGATGTTGTAGGGAAAATAGGAGGAGGAAGGTGTATTTGATGTTTGTTGCCTTAAGTTATTTGTAAAAATGATAAAGATGGAATAAAAATTAAATTAAATAATTAAATTAAGGAGCTCTTTTACAGAATATGAGATTTCAGGGTCTTGTACTCTAACACCTCCCACCTGCCCAGACTTCATAATTTATTTCTGCATGAAATTGTATTTCCCCACATTAGGATGATTATTTAACAAGGGAGTGCATAATAAAGAAACAGGGTTTATCTTTCTGCTTTAGCCTTTAGTACTGCAGTGAATATGTCTGATGATACAATGAGTATCAGGCAGGAGCTGGAGCTGTTCTTTATGATCACAGAGGAATTTAAACTAAACTGGTATGTTTATTTGCTTAGATTTTTATCTTAGCTTTTCTGCAAGAGATCAAGATGGTTTTCATAGAAAGCTCCTTTAATTTTAACCCAACACAGGTAAGTTAGCCTGAGAGAAAGTAACTGGCTCAAAGTCACCTATTAAGCTTGTGTGTCACAATATGGTATTGAACCCCAGTTTCTCCAACTTTGATCCATAACATTAACCAGTATCACATTAACTTTCCAGAAATCAGGATATCATAATCTTAGTGTAGTCATTTAGCAATTTTTAGAACACATCATAAATATAAATTCAGAGTCTTTGCTATCTTTTATTCATTTGTTGGAAAGCAGTTTAGTAGTTCAGAATTGTAGACGGTCCTGGCTTTATTTTTAACTCATCTCTTCTGTCTGTGAGATATCAACATTTTGTTCTCTTTTCCCCCACACCAGAGACCCACCACAGGCAGTCCAAATTTTGGCCTCCCCTGAGCAAAAATGACTGAATGTTCCTTAAGTGACTTATTTAATCTTTGCAATAAATCAGAAATTCTCTAGATAAACATTTACTGCTGAGTGCAGTTAGTTTTCTAAGTCTATGTAAGGCTTGTCTTCTTTGCAGTAATTCAGATAATTTGTCTTTGTGATGCTCTTTTTTCCAACAGTGTTGCCTTATTATAGTTTCTATAGTAATCGGAGCTGGTTATACTCCTTTTTCTTAATATAGGCAAATAGCAAAATGCTACATTCTAACTGGTATCCAAGGTAGAGATTTACCTGGTTAATGGCTATAGCTGTTCCAAAGAAAAGAAAAGCAACTAATTAATCAACATGTTAAATAATAATTAATTCTTTGTCATTGAATCCTTTCAGGTATATGAAAATTTATATGAAAATATATAACCAAACAAACTTAATAATAAAACACACATTTCTATGTTGCAAGTGTTATCTCTTGATTCTTTAAATCATGGATTGCAGCAAATCATGGACCCTTTGCAGCAAAATTTACTCTTTTTTTGAGCATCTGGGTGAAATTATAAAATCAATTTCCTTTTTCTTATCTTGCCAGTTCTTCTAGTTTTTCAGTATAAGCTTTTACTATGGAGAAGCAAGTTCTGTATGATTATTGGTGACAAATATGAATTTAGCCATAATGTAGCCAAATAAACTTTAAATACAAACTCTTCTCATTATTATAGTTGTATAATATTGTTGTGAGGTTGTGTGCTTTGTAGGGTTTTTATAGGAGATAACCAGCACCTTGAACTGCACATGGAAGTTTACTGGAAGTCAGTGCAGCTCTGGGAATGGCACCGTTTTATGCTGCCCACCTCTGCAGCCTTGAACCAACTGCAGTTTTCCAGTTGGCAGTTTTCAAAGGAAGCCCCACGGTCTCGCAGTTTGGGGCAGCAAGAAAACCTATATGTGATGTTGTTCCTTGAAAGGAAAGAATATACATTGGATTTGTTTAAAATGTTGACTGTATTTTTCTTTCACTGCAGAACCCAAAGACTGAGAGAGGATTAGGGAAAATCATATTAATTTTGTTAAATAAGTTAATCAGTTAGATATATTATAACTTTAAAATATAATATGAATCACATTTAGATGAATCTTTGTAAAATGTTGTATCCAGTAAAATGTGTTACTGTATAAGGAAAAAGGACAATGAAAGAGTCAACTTTATGGGTTTTATCTTAATGAGAAGGAGTGTAAGTAATGTCCTGGTTTACCAAATAATTTATGAACATTGTGTCTAATTTGAAAGTCTTTGTTTCTTTCTCTTTTTGAAGCCAAGGACATTTAATGAATACAGTGCTTTTATAAGTATGTATTACAGTTTAAATTACTGACCAAAATCTTTTGCTAAAAGTGTAACTATGAGTTATAGCACTAAAAAATGTGCAGGTCAAGAGCTGCTGCTTCTCTTAAGTATGACTCATGTCGTTTGAAATGTAAATAGAGTATGAGAAATGTAATCATCTAAAATATAAGGGCAGATGAAATGCACACATTTAAAACTTAGCAATTACGGATATTACATTATGCTCACATGCTTTTATTAATTTATTATTTTATCTACATAACTTTCATTAAACTGTTGGAAGCTGAAGATCAGTAGCATCTGGAAAGCTCCAAATTGTTTTCTCCTAAATATCAAGATCAGTATGTGGACAATAAGTACAATATATATATGAAGTGGTTTTAACACTCTTCATGAAATCAAATCAGCAATTGCATGATTGGGGGAAGCATTTTTTTCTTTTATTTCTTGTAGTGTGCTATATATATGCAAGTCTTTCTTAATGTGTGTGTAATTGTTTTCATTTAAAAATAATTATTTTTAAAAACTACTTTTTCAAAGTTAAAGTTATTTGGGAAGTTGTTTGCTTTATGCTTAAGAAAGAAGTTAGTAGTTCTGATAACATTTTAACTAATAAAGTGAGGGGATGTTAGAATGAGTTTAAGTATTTGTAATTTTCCAATATATAATTAGTAGGATTTAAATATTTATTCATTCAAATTTTCTATACATGTCTCACTCCAATGAACTCTTGATCAAAGAGAATGATTTTGTTTGAAGCAAAGCATGCATGAATATATACTATAGGATTACTTTGAACCAAGATGGAATGGTGATTCCAGGGTACAGTCCTGTCTGCATTTCCTATCCTTACTGTGAATGTTGTAACATGGTTCAGAGATTCCAATTGTTTATAGATTGTTGGGCATGATTAGAATGTTGACTGCACACTTTGAAGCTGTCATAAAATGGGTGCCAGGGGCTCATAATCATTTACACTGCATCAATTTAACAAAACGTGACTTCCCACAAAAGAAGGGTTTTCATTATTCTTTCGTATTCTAGCTTGTTTGAACTTGTGCAAAACAGATATTGTAGTATAAAATGTAAGTAACTAATATCCAGAAAAGTAATTGTTCCTTGTCAGGAAACTGCAATTCAGCACCCTCTGGTAGATTGAGAGTCCTGATAAATGATTGTCCAGCTCAAACCACAGTTGGCTTCTTCAAAAGGATGGTGGATTTGCATATTTCCTTTTCTAATCATATATAGAAATTGCTTGTTAATAGGTTTTCCACTATTAGAAACCTTTGATTAACATGTCTGCAACATCAGATGAGTCAGATAAGTCTGAATTCAATTCTTAATGAAAGAAAAAAAATAATTACAAGCTTAAGAATTAAAAAAAACCTGAAATAAATGGTAAAAAACTAGTTAAAACTCAATTTTAGAATAATATAAATGGATTAAGGGTTCATATAAATTTGAAATAAGATTTTGTAATTAATTATAAAAATCCTTCCTTGGAAAAGATAAATTGTTTTGAAATTTTTTAAAAATATAGTAAGATTATAAAAATGGGATGTTTTCAGAGAAGAACTTTAGAAACTTGACCGTTATAGAATGGTGCAAAATATTCTAACATTGGAAATACTGCTTTTGAAAAATGGAGTCAGAAGTTAATATTAACAATGTTAACTGCAATATCTACTTCTATGGATAAAGTGTGTTTAAAAGATGTTATGGGAAAAGACATTATCTATAAAAGAGAGACTGAGTTGAATGTGGATTTGCAAATGACAGGCTACAAATATCTGATGGAAAAACATATAATGCTGGACATTCAGAATAAATTGACTGATGTTTTATTAATTAAACATACAAACAATAAACCAAGAGAGTAACCTGGATAATTTTTCTGTATAGATCAGTGGTTCCCAAACTTTTTTAGTCCACTGCCCCCTTGGTGCTACAAACTCATTCTCAATGCCCCCCACCCAGGGGTGGGATTCAAATTTCTGTGGGCGTGGCCTAATTTAAGGGTGTGGTTTGCTGGTAACGTGATTGGGTGGGCGTGGCTTGCTGGTCACATGACTGGATGGGTGTGGCTTGCTGTTGGCGTGGCTTGCTGGTCACGTGACTGGGTTGAGTGTGGTTTGGTAACTGGCAAACCAAATACAAGTGGTCCTCACTTAATGGCCAGTTGCTTAGCAAGTGTTCTAATTTATGACTGGCCTCCCCAGAACTACTTGACCTGTTTTTGGAGTTTTGACAGCCATGCACACACATATACAAACACTCTCTTCTAACCCTGCTGGAGCAGGTCATTGGACTAGAATCGGCACAGCATCTCTGATTAGATTCTAGTAGTGAATAAAATCTAATCAGAGATGCTGTGCCGATTCTTGTTGATTTGTTTTATTTGTATTTCTTTATTTTATGTTGCTGAATTGCATTGATGTGTGTCCTTTCTTGTGCACAACCCGGCGGGATGTTTGAAAAGGAGAGCAAAGCCACTCTCTTTGCTCTCCTATTCCCAACGCTGCATTCGGGGCAACGCCCCACCTCCCCGAACACAACGGCAGCGGGATGTTTGAAAAGGAAAGCAAAGCCACTGTGTTGGCTTCAGGGCAGAGCTCCTTGCACCAGAGCGTGCAAGTCAATGGGATGATCCTGTGGGGACATTAGTGAAAGAGTTGGATTTTCTGAACCTCAGCCTCTGTAACCGTGAGAGTCCGAGCCTTTCAGAATACCATCTTCACTAGTGTTTTCCTCTTTGGAGGAGAACATGCTAGCAAAAGCTGTTATTTTCATGGTAGTTCAGAAGGCCCTTCCCAAATCATGTGAAAAGCCTTCTGAATCTTTTTGAGAATGGGACCTGATTGCAAGAAGGAGTGAGGTGACAAAAATAAACTGGTGTGAGGCATGGTGGGGTGGAATTGAGTGTCCATGCGCTTAATTGGGTGATGCCTCCTAGCCCACCAGTGGATTCTGGGCTTCCCAGTTTTTCCCTGAATAGTAGCTTAATGGGCAGAGCTCAGATTGCAGTCATTGAGTAAGGCAGTCAAGCTAGCAGCCTGCTGAACTACGACAGTGACTTATGATCAAAATTCCCAGCCCAATGATGGTCATAAGTTGAGGACTAGTGTATTGGACTTACAAAAGAGATTTCTTAAAACTTAAAGAAGGGTTAAAGAAGAAATAAAAAGAAATTAAGTTATGCAACATCGTTTGAATGGAATATAGATTAAGATTATCAAAAGGAAAATTAAAAGTATAAAGTTCTCCACTAAGCCGAAGGGAGAATCCAGGATGGGTAATCTTGTAGCTCTGCAGACTGATTGAAAAACTGAGGATACCCCCCCGGGTAACGGTCCCCAGTTCTTCACTCGGTCTCAGCTCGATCAGACCGATGAAAAGCTACTAAAATCATTTATGTTTGAGATAAATGTTGATAATCACTTCGTGTATTTTTCTTTGTCTTTACAACATTTTATTTACTACTTAGCTGATAACCTGGTATTGCCCAGATATTTATTTATCCCAATCATGTATTAGACAGGAAAAAGAATGAATTATATCTATAGTGTCAAATCAAAGTAATTTTATTTACATGGTTTTAAAAGTATGAGTATACAAACTAGAAAGAAAGCTCTAGATGTAACAGCTCTATCTCTCTTATAGAGTCTCACGCTGTTGTACTATCTCTGAAGCTCTAGATGTAGTAAATTTATCTCTCTCATCCTTTAGTCGGGCCTCACACTGTTCTACTGTCTCTGAAGTTCTAGATGTAGTAAATCTCTCTTATCCTTTAGTCGGGTCTCACGCTGTTATACTATCTCTGAAGCTCTCGATGTAGTAAATTTATCTCTCTCATCCTTTAGTCGGGCCTCACACTGTTCTACTGTCTCTGAAGCTCTAGATGTAGTAAATCTATCTCATCCTTTAGTCGGGCCTCACACTGTTATACTATCTCTGAAGCTCTAGATATAGTAAATCTATCTCTCTTATCCTTTAGTCGGGCCTCACACTGTTGTACTGTCTCTGAAGTTCTAGATGTAGTAATTCTATCTCTCTTATCCTTTAGTCGGGCCTCATGCTGTTATACTGTCTCTGAAGCTCTAAATGTAGTAAATCTATCTCTCTTATCCTTTAGTCGGGCCTCACCCTGCTGTACTGTCTCTGAAGTTCTAGATGTAGTAGCTCTCTTGTGCAAGTCTTCTATTCCTCTTCTAGGGAGTTTCTTGTCTACGCTGATGTTTCATCTTTGTAGCCTTTGATTGCATTTGACCAATCGCTTGATGTTTCCTTGGAGGCATCGTTACAGCAATGAAATACATTATTATGGAATACAATAAAGTAAATGCGAGAAAAAGACACTTGGGCCTGACCCTGTTACCTCAACTATTGTGGTGAGAATTAGAGACCTAATCGCCCCAGCCTTGGAAATACTCTATAGGGAACAGCCTTTGAGATGATTATCTGCATTTATTAGCAGGCACCTCCCCGACAACTTGCCCTCCTTGCTTGAAGCTGAGGGCCCCTTACCAGAGGGAGCCTCCTTGTGGAGCACTGTGAAGCCATTACCATGGCAACTCCACTGTGCTGTATAGTAGAAGCCATCTTAAGGCACAACAGGCTGTATCTTAACAGAACTTGAATCCAAAATGCACACTATCACTGTCAAAAGTACTGTGATTTGACACTATAGATATAATTCATTCCTTTTCATTTCAGCGGCCCAGGCGTTCCAGAGTTATGCTGCAACACACGCATACACACACACCGAGGGGTATTAGGGATGTCTTACTCCCACAGTATTTTTTTCCAGAGGAAAAGTTATCTGTCTACCACATTGGATTGAAATTGCTCAAGTCATTCCAGAGCTATGCTGGAAGTATAGTAGGTATCGAAAGTACTTTTTGCAATTCTGAATATATGGATACTTAACAATACCAAAAGACTCAATCCTATTTAAAAGAAGAATATTTGCTAATCTTTAGCTTTTATTGATGAAGCATTAACTAATGCTCTTAAATAAGTAACCAGTAGTCAGACTAACAACTGAATGCTTGGCTAGTAGCTGTAACAATAACAGTAATAATGTAAGAAAATTGCACAGTTTGAGTCATAGATGGATGTCAAAAGAACAATAGTTTGAATTCTGAAGTTGCTCATCTCCATGTATATAATAATACGTTATACTGACCATTGTCCTTAACCACTAATTGAATTTTAGGAAATAAAATGTAGGTGAAACTGAAGAATTCTTATTTTATCACATGTTTAATGGGGCATGGTTACTGACATTAAATGGCTTAGCCATAAAGTTTTTTCTAACTTGTATAGTTGTTGGTTTATTATAAAGTAACCCAAGACTTAGTAATTCCCTGTAATTCATTTTGTTTAGCTTGCACATTAATTTACTCATTACATTATGATTCTTGATTCTTAACGAATGTTCCTTCTTTATGTATACTGAGAGTATTTACACCAAGACAATTTTCTTCTGTGTCCAATCACATTTGGCCAATAAAGTATTCTATTCTATTCTATTATCTGTTACAGAATTTTAGTATATTAGTGAATAGGAAAAAATAGTGCATTTTAAAATACTGTGATGCTGCTTTATTGTAGGAGATGTGGAGTGACCAACAATATTTAATATTTCATAAATACAGGCACATTTTGTACAGCAGTCCCTCAAAAGAGTAGAAAAACACTTTGTTGAATGAATGAATGTATACAAAATGTTTCTTATTTGCTATTCAGTGAAGACTTACTTATAAAGTATGTTTTTTTAAATCCATATATATGGTTTTTCAGACTAGATTGAAAGATAATAGTTAAGAATCTCTTATTTAAAAGTTCCAATATAAATGAAGAACAAATAACAAAAATATAAGGAAACATTTTAAACAGGAAAACTATTTCATTGTATTATGTTGCCAAACTGAAATGATAATAAAATAATGTTTGAAAAGTTGACAGAAAGGTACTACCCTTACAGAAGTTTAGACATTTGCAGATATTTATTATTGTAAAATTCTTTCATTAACTTTGCAAACTCGGTTGCCGAAAAAACATGACTTCAGCAACAGAGTGTTCAATATTGATCTTCTTTAAAACTGAAAAATAGATTCTAGATTGCAGAGTCTTCTTGTAAACTGTTTCTGGATCTTGCTTGAAGATAATTCAACAGATTCTTTAAAGGGAAAGATTTAAAGGAAAAGAAGAAAAAAAATAGCTTTTATTAGATAATCCATAGAACTGTTCTATATTAACACATGGAAATTCCTTAGATTATTTTAAGTGATTTAGCTAGATAAGCATTTAGCATCTGAAAGTATCTCCTTTAGTTTAGCTACACTAGACCCTGACCAGGTGGAGTGCAGCTGTAAATGAATGTGTAAACAATTTTATCTGCAAAAAAGCTTTATGCAAATGTGTCGTAGGAGTTTTCAGGAATGTCTTCCTCTTAATTTTTCCCAACAAGAAAATGATTGACCTTGAACTGAGTTCCTGAATACAAATGCAGATTCTATGAAAGCAGAGAAATAAGCACGTTGTCATTCAGCATTACATTTTTCTCCCAGAGATGAGTGCTTAACAATCAATCTTAACATTCAATCTTCGTTTTCTATCATCAGAACTGTCTGGCTTCTGTTGATACACTTTGTTTCTCTGCTGGGTAGAAGTTTCTTAGAGATAACCTCACCCAACTCCCCTCAAAGACCAGCAATATGATCAAAAATTTGTGAAAATTATGTTTTAAAATTTTTGATCTTGGGCTTCTTTTTAATAAGTAAAATATTCTGGTTTAAGCAATTTTATGTTTGTGGCTTTAATTAATTTGCCTCTTTGAAAGGTTTAAACTTTTGTGAATTTCTATAAAAACCTTGCACAGATAAAAATAGATTCAAATTAGTGTTCCATGTTTTATTTTTCATTTCTCTTGAATCTTTTCCCCAATTTTCAGTAGCAGGAGTTGAGATACGCACATCCACACATAAAATAACCATAGAGTTTGGAATAAAGCAGAGGGTCTTATAATTTTTTAATATAGCAATATATTTGTGAACCACTAAAAATGTTGAGCTAAATATATATTTGTAATTAAAATTAAACTTTGAAAAATGATTCCATTTCATTAATGCTAACAAAAGAGCTAGTATTTTCATTCATGTTATTCTCTTATATGAGTCTCCTTGTTTAATAGTTAAGATGCAGTGGCTAAACCAAGAATGACTTTTTACAGATTGCAATAGTTTCTAAAATGCACTATTAAGTTATTAAATCCAGCAGTAGAAGCCTTGGAAAAATCTCTGAAGATAAAGGTTTATAAAAGTAATAATACAATGAGAGCCAGTAACCTCAGTGATACCAAATTGAACATGAGGTATTTCAGAAATGTATTTTGAATTTTAGCATTTAACTTTTCTATACATGGAAGTTGTGAATTTGTTTGATATAATACTAAAAGGAATACAGAAAGTTGCAATTTAAAAAAAACACGAGGTCAAATATTTTTGCAATCTTCATGATTCTGCTACTAAAATTTGGCAGTTCAGATGGTTTCCAGTTAATAGCAATAGCACTTACCAATGTGGGATTCAAAAATTTTTACTACTGGTTCTATGGGCGTGGCTTGGTAAGCATGGTGTGGCTTGGTGGGCATAGCAGGGGAAGGATACTGCAAAATCCCATTCCCTCCCCACCCCACTAATCTGCTTTCCAGCTCCGTTCTCCTTTGCAGGGCAACAAAAGAAGACCCAAATGTTCAGCTGGGACTCAATGGGAGGCAGAGAAGAGATGGGGGCAGGGCCAGTCAGAGGTGGTATTTGCTGGTTCTCCGAACTACTCAAAATTTCTGCTACCGGTTCTCCAGAACTGGTCAGAACCTGCTGAATACCATCTCTGATTTAGACTTACATATTGCGTCACAGAGCTTTACAGCACTCTCTTAAGCAGTTTACCTAGGAAAAGGTAAAAAGAATAAAAAGACCTTGGAAGGATGGAGTCAACCTTGAGCCAGTAAGGATCAATACATAATACATAAAAATGGCAGTGTAAAGTTTTCAATACACTGGATTTTTTTTTAAACAAAAACTTACTCCTGAAAAAACATTGCCATTCATCCTGTCCCATAACATGTGAAATAAAACAATACTATTTTTTTGCTACTGATCAAGATAATACATGGTATCTATAATTACTGTGTACTTTAATAATTTTTATAGGTCAAAGGTTATCTTGGTAAAGCCATATTATCAGCAGAGAGGCTCATCTGAGATCTGATTTAGTTGAAATTATATCCTAGTTTCAGTCAGGATATTGCAAGACATTCTGCACATATAATCAAAACCTGTTGTGCTTGTGTTGGTTATTTTTTTTTCTTCCCCAAGCTTTTGTCATCTTGAATTATAGTTTTGAAAGCCCTTGCTTAATTTGATGTGCCTTTGCATGTACTTTTTTTAAAATAAAGTTCTTCTCTAAATTAAGCAGCAAAGAATACAAATTCAAAACTATAGGATTAACTAATTGCATATAGTCCAAAATAATTATATAGGTAACAGTAGATAGTGTCTGTGAGACCCAGGATGGTGTAGTGGTTAAGGCCTCAGGTTAAAAACCGGGAAATCATGCCTTAGGCACCAAATCAACTGGATGATCTTGGCCCAGCTACACTGTTTCAGCCCTAGAAAAGAGACAATGGCAAACCACTTTTGGAAAACTGTCAATAAATTTGCAGGGACTTGTCCAGACAGACCCAGACCCAGCTACAATTGAATGGAAGAAAAATAGTACAATATCTATATAAGATAATCTTTATTTTATTTGCGGTCACGGACCAAAACACAAGTACAACAAAAAAAGAACATGGGAAAATTAATCATGAACAATTAATTGCTCACCAAAAACTTGACTAAGGGGAATTAGGGCGTTCTTCTCTGATGGTTACAGCTCTTAAAAAAATAATTGGAAACCTGAGAAGTAATGTATGAGGAGCCATCCCCTAGACAATACAAGAACAAATTGCTAACATTGGGTCTAGAAGGGTCTGTTCCAAGGAGAGACAGTAACTTAGATTTGTCTGCGTTATACATAGGACAATATAAGAGGACATGCTCCACAGTTTCAACCTCAGCTCTGTCACAGGGGCATAGCCACTCGTTAATCGGGATAAAATAAGATAAGATAATCAAGTTCAAAATTTGGAATATGGATTAGAAACCCAATCACTAATATATGTTTCCAGCAGCTGTATTTATATTAAATACTAAAAATGTATATGAAGAAGTGTGTGAAATTTCTAGTTAAATTCATTTCAAGATGAAAAACAGAAAATAAGACTTTAATAATAATAAAGATTCTTATTCGTTTTTAAATTATATATTAAGTAGCTACAGTATATTATTAAAATATTCATTCAGTATCACTTATGGAAAGTGTTTCCCCTCAATAGATTTTGTTGTTTTCTGTAGAGGATAGATGATTTTGTATTAAAAATGTGTGACTTTATAGACTACGAGGAATTCAGCTGGATATGCCTTTGGGAGATGGAGTGGACATTTGTGGATATCGGCACTGTGTATGATGTGTAGATTGCATTTTTCTCTGTTACGCTTTTGGTGTACTCTACAGAGATTTTTAACCAACAGTATTCTAACAGGCTTATTTATCCTCATTTTATTCAACCTGAATTTTTAAATTTTACTTTAATTAAGTGTATAATTTTTGTATCTGTACAAGCTATATGATCTTCACATGCACCACCAGATTTCCAAGAGGCATTGTAACTACCAACAAAAACCAGCATGGTGGCCTAGAGGTTGAACTGTCACCTCATATTCAGGAGGCTGTGAGTTTGATTCTAAGAGAAGATATTTACTGTGAACCCCATGTAGGCATCCAGAAGGGCATCTGGCCAGTAAATGCTCAGCTCCATTCATTCGTCTCGACTCCACCCTGATGCAAAGAATTACAGGGTGGTTAAAAGAAAAAAAAATGTAGCTATCAACAAACAGTACTAACAATACCCGAATTCCATCTATTGAATTCTACCCTATATTCTCAACATAGAAAATTCAAGCTATAGCCATAGTAATAGTCATTTAATAATTCTGAATGTTAGTTACAAATTTAAACTAAATGGTAGCATTTCTTCCTTCATAAAGCAAATTTAGCTGACCCAGAGATGTGATTAAAGTGCATGTGCATATTATGTACTAATAGGATATTTAAACAGAACTTGTATGTCATTTTTAATGTGACCAAATTATTAGTTTGATTTAAATTTACCATATATAGAATTAAATTGCTCTCTTGCTGACGAGTACACTTGAAATTTAGAACAGATATTGGTCTCTCTTTTTTTGCAGCTGTGCTTTATATAACATCTGGAATGCATCCAGAGCACCAGCTGTAGTGTAAATGGAATTAAAAAAATAGCAGATGAGGGGGATTCCAGTAAGTTATATCATCAAACTCAGAGCTAGCCTAAACATTCAGGTATTGATGGGGAGGTGGCTTTGAAGGCTAAAACTATTATTTTCTTAATTATTTATTGTTTTAATAAGAACTGTTAGACTAGTCTTTTTCTTCCATGAATTCTGTTTTGTTCAGGTCAGTCTATAATTTGAAACACTTGGAACTGTAAGGTCTGGATATTTAGTCTGTGATTTTTGCCATTCAGTGAAATACTAGCATTTAGTTTTATTGGTATCTGTTTCTCCCAAAGATCCCACATCAGAGTCATTTTGAATAATCAAAAAATAAAAAAGTAATAGAAATAAATGTTCAAGAGAAATCATAAGAAGAATAAGAATCAAAATTCTATTGATTCAAATGAAAAAATGTAGAAATCATCAATGAAAGTAATTTTTATTTTATAGGAATTCAGTAAACAAAAAGTGTCATGAAACCCCAATCTAAGGACTTTTTTATCCAAACTTCCATAACACAGTAATCCTTATCCTGTACTATATCTCACACTCAAGTGCAAAACAGATTGGAGCCTTCTATGAAGTGCATAAATTCATAGGGCATATCTTCCTACACGAGATAAAATAGAGATTATACTTCAACAGCTCTGGCTATTATGAAGTCTAAGAAGGCTGATCTTATACAGTTAATAAAAGTGATCTTATGCTGAGGTTTTAAACCAGATATCACATTTTAAGATATCCGAAATACTTTTCTGTACAATACTTAAAGCTGCTATATGTTATGCCATTAAATCAAGAGTTTTTATTAAAAGAAGGAATAATACTATATTTAATATAATAATTCCAACTAAACCAGTAATCCTTACAAGAAAACCTGTATTTTCTACTGTGGGACTGAAAGACAGAAATCTTAATTGTGTCAATAACTGATAGTTTCCAAGTTCAAAGCCTCAAAGCAAAAATAGAGTTAAAGGTTGAGAAAAGAAGCACAGAAATTAAATAATAATGCTATCAGAAAGGAAGATATGAATTATTTCTTCCAAAAATAAATTGCGTATCTTTCAACTAGACATGAAATTTCATTGATGTGGAACTTTAATTACAGGTAGCCCTTGACTTTCAACCAATTATAACTTTGAATGGCCATTAAAAAAATCTGTTGTAAGTCCAGGATGACCTGTACACTGAAATCCAGTAACTTTATCTGATAAATTCACTGAAAGTAACTTATCATGATCCTTCCAGGAAATTGGACTTGTGCTGGTAGTTTTCTCCTGCCCAATTTGAAGAAATGTACAAGAACATCAGCTGTTTTTGACTTGAAGTTAATTCATAGAGAAGCTTCTTAGCTGAGGACACAGAATTAGTAGGGAAGATCTGACTATGTCATAATTCTTTTTATTCAAGGAAAAGTTCCAACATAATTAAACATGTAACTTGGGCTGAAAAAAATGGTTTCAATAAACTCACAGCAGTGGCATATAGGAACAGATGAAAAAGGCCTCAAGGAAATTAGGAATTCCTAAAGGAAAATACATTAAAGTTGCACTTGCAAAGAATTCTGGTAAAAAGAATACAAATGGAGAACAACAGAGATCCATTGACTACCCAAAAGCTTACTAAAGATATCCAAACAAAGGCAAAACGCATGAATAGAAGGAGGACCATGTCACAAATGAAAGGTATAAATCTGCTGGCATACAGAAAGTGAAATCTTAAAATGAGCTGAAGCAGGAAACTGATGTTAAGAATAGCAAAACCAGTCTTTTTAGATATATTTAGAATAAAAAGAAAAGAAACAGTATGCCCTCTTGTCGGTGAAGAAGGTCCGTTGGTAACAGCTTTCAAAGGAAAAACAGTGCTACTGGACATCTTATTGAATAACAACAATCAATCAGTTTCAGCAGGAAATTGTGAAAAGATGGGAATGAAGAGAGACAGAAGAGTTTATCTCTTTATTTTAAATGCTTTTAAATCTCCAAGCTCAGTAATTCTATCCTATATACCAAAACAACTAATGGATGAACTAGCCAAACTTTTATAAAGTTATGTTTTGATAAATCCTAGAAATGCTAACTAATTGGACAAAACAAATTTGTCAAGAAGCGGGATAAAGACAGCTCTACAAAATGCAGACAGGTCAATCTGTTACATATCTGAGACAATTATAGAGCAGACAATAAAATAATGCATAATGACCAGAAGCCAACTTGATGTTATAGAATAAATCCAATCAAAACACCTCTCATTTTTGGTTTGGATGTTTCCTTACTAGATTGGAGAAATGCTGAAAAACAATTTATCTTTCCTTTGGCAAAGCATTTGATAAAATGCTTATGAAATGCTGATTAGCAAAATAGATATAAGAAGAGTGACAATTAAATGGATATATAGCTAATTTGGAAATCATATTCAAAGAGTGCACAATAATTTATCAAACTGAAGAAAATTATTGAGTGGGCTGCCTCATGGTAGTGAATCCACCATTCTCAGTATGTTTATGAATGAATTGGATGACAAAATGTGTATCAAATTTGCATAAAATTCCTTAGAAGACAAAATAAAATTCAATAAGAGCAAGATACAACATACACCTGCAGAATTCTTCTCTTAAGGAAAAAAAATCAGACACCCAAGTATAGTATGATGGATATTTGACTTGGTAATAATATGTGGAGAAGATTTAACTGAACACATACTATCAGCATGGTGTTATTGGAAAAAGGGAAGATGTAGTTTTAGTCCAGATCCACAAAAACATAATTTCCAAATCGCAGAAAATAATTCTGATGACACTTGTTAAGCTATATCAAAAGTACTAGTCCACCAAATGTTAGATGTATAGTCTTTTAAGGGGTTTTGGATAAAGCCATTTCAAGCCTTTTTCTAAAAACCTTCAATGTTTGGGTCATGAAGCAGTTTATTCCTTTGGTTGACAGCTCTTAGCTTTGGGAAATTCATTCTAATTTTGATAGCCTGAAAAGTTTGAAACTTTCCTGTAGTTTTAGCCTGCTAACTGATCTCTCTCCTTGGAACAGGAGGGAATAAGTCCAATCTGTCCTTTACAGCAGCGGTCGCCAACAGGTGGGCCGCGAGAAAATTTTGGTGGGCCACAGAGAAATCTCACCCCCAGAGCACCCCCCCCCAAAGTAATTAATCAGGCTGCACAGAAACGCAAGGCTGCTCAGCCCACGTGGCCCGCGGGAACCCTCCCCGCCCACTCACTCCTTACCGGCAAACTTGTCTGCTAAGTTGCTATTTTTCTTTTTTCCCACCATCATCTGTTCTGCTGTACTGGGAGATTTGATTAATTAGGAAGCAGGAAATGGTTGGATTTCTTGCTTTCTAGCTAAGCCCAGCCAAACCTCCCTTAGGATTGAAGGTTTGTTTGCAAGCAAATTCAGTGAAGACTCATGGCAAGAAAATTTGAGAGACTGAGCTAGCCGATGGTAGATAGATCACAAATTATTCTGTGAGCAATTCAATCTGCCTGCTTTGCCTGATTTTGGATAAAAGTTTATTTTTTTAATTAAAAAAAATATTTATATACATGGTGTGTTGTGATTTAATTTTATGAGTTTGCTTGCTAGCAAATTTTATGAGTTTGCTTGCAAGCAAATTTTATGTGACAGACTGAGCTAGCCAATGGCAGATTCTGAATGAATCTGTAATTCTGTGAGCAAATCAATCTGCCTGCCTGCTTTGCCTGATTTTGGGTAAAAGTTGCTCTTTTTTATAAAAAAAATCAATATTTATATAAATATTTATAATATTTACATACAAGCCATGCCCAGCCAGTCACATGACCACCAAGCCACACCCACAAATTAGGCCACGCCCACAAAACCAGTTAGTGGTCCCTGGGATTTAAAATTATGAGTTTGGTGGTCCTTGAGGTCCAAAAGACCACTCTGATGTTGTACTTTCTGCAATCAAGTTTGGAGCGGTTAACATTGAGTTTGTATCTGTTGTGTGCTCTTGTATTGTTGTGGTTGAAGCTGAAGTAGTCATTGACAGGTAGGACATTGTAGCAGATAATTTTGTGTACTACACTTAAGTTCAACCATAGGTGGCATAGTTCAAGATTGTCCAAGCCCAAAATTTCAAGCCTGGTCGTATAGGGTATTCTGTTGCGAGCAGAGGAGTGTAGTACTCTTCTCGTGAAATACTTCTGGACTCGCTCAATTGTATTAATGTCCGATAAATAGTACAGATTCCAGACAGATGAGCCGTGTTTGAGTTTTGGTCTAGCAAAGGTTTTGAATGCCCTAGTTAACAATTCAATATTTCCAGAGGAGAAGCTTCGTAAGATTAGATTTACAACTCTTAATGCCTTTTTGGCAATGCTGTTAACAGTGAGCTCTAAAACTTAGATCATTATATGTGAGTACTCTGAGGTCCTTGACAGAGTGAGATCATCAATGAGGTCATATCCATCTGGCTTGTATTTGGTGAACTGATTTTTTTTACCAATGTGTAGGACAAAGAATTTGTTGATCGAGATTTGGAGTTGCCAAATGTTTGACCATTCAGACACATAATCAAAATCACTTTGAAGAACAAGATCACTTTGAAGCATTGTTGGTAGTGTTGAATAGTTTTATGAATAGTGAAGAGGATGCAGTTGCTTATAAGGTGATTGCAAAGATAATTTATATAGAGCATAAAGATTGTGGGTCCTAAAACGCTGCCTTGGGGACACCACTGTTGACTGGAGCAGGGTTTGATACAGTGCTCCCTATTTTTATTATTTGTTGCCTGTTTGACAGGAATGCAGTAATCCACTATGAAGGGATCCAGAAATACCGTAAGAGTTTAGTTTTAACAGTAGTTTGTACCACTGAATCAAAGACTTTGCAGAAGTCTATGTAAATTGCATCTGTTTACGCTGGTCGAGTAGAGTAGTCCATATGTTTTTGTAGGAGTTGTAGGTTGCAGGACAATTTTTTCCTCAAACCAAATTGTTTTTGGGAGAGCGGAGGGAAAGCTTCAGTGTTTCAGGTCTTCCCTCCATTTGCAAAGCCTTTTGCTGCAGATCTTGTCTAGATCTCTGTTTGTAGAAAACAGAGGCCTAAAGTACCATGACAGATCAATAATCTGAGATCTCACGTTACTGATCTCATATGATCTTGCAGTACTTTAGACCTCCATTCTCTACATACCCAACACCACCGACAATGCTTCAAAGTGACCTTGTTCTTCAAAGTCACCTTGATTATGTGTCTGAAGGGCCAAAACAGGCCCAGAAAATGAAGGATCTCTAGATCTTTGCAAGGTGAGACCAGTATCCACAGGCCTATGGCCTAGGAATACCGGGCGTGTGTGTGGGGGGGGAATAGGCAGGGGGAATGTTGCAGAGCCCATCTGTGGTTGTTCGTAAGGGCAAACAATTGTCATAGTGCGGCAACATTTGTAGTTTCGGGAATTGTTCGTAAACATTAGGGGGCACTCATTGCATAACCTTGAACTCTCATTAAGGGAACACTCGTAACCCGGGGATTACCTGTATTTGTCTTTTGAGCAGTTTGCATCATTGTGTCGTGTTCAACTTGTGATCTGTTAAAATATACAGATCCCTTTCATATGTATTACCATATATTCTCCATCCTATAGCTTTAATTTTTTTTTCCCCAGACATAGTAGTTTATATTCTAGTTAATTTTTATCCTATTTTTTTCGGCCCACTATTTAAGACTGTTTTTTGTTTAATTTTCTAGTAATGTGAATTTATTCATAAATTATATTAAGTACTTCCTGAATGCAGTAATTTAACTAGTTATAAACATCTAACTGTAGTATTATGTAGTTCATATTTTACTATTTATTAATAATGATATAATGAACGACTTTGGGAAATGCTTAGCAGTAATCGAGGTATACTGTGCCTGCAGCATCCTTGATCAATTAGAAGAAAAGTAACAGAGTTATAATTTATCAGATCTACTTTCCAGGTAAAAGTTCTTACATGAGATTGTTGGGCTTCTGATTTTTGGCAATTACATATCAGTGGTGGAATTCAAAATTTTTTTACTACCGGTCCTGTGGGCGTGGCTTGGTGGGCGTGGCAGAAGGATACTGAAAAATCTTCAGTCAAATGTGGTATTTGCCAGTTCTCCGAACTACTCAAAATTTCCACTACCGGTTCTCCAGAACTGGTCAGAACCTGCTGAATACCGCCTGTGTTACTTACCTATATTGGCCTATGATATGCCTGGGAAAGTATAGTCAACCAACCTCTATCTAGGTAGTCTGCAATAAACTCCCAGATGTTACTACCAGTAATCCTTGACCTATGATCACAATGGAGTTCAAAATTTCTGTTGTTAAGTGAGACATTTCTTAACTGAATTTTGCCCCATTTTATGACATTTTGCCACAGTTGTTAAGTGAATCTCTGTAGCTGGTAAGTTAGTAACCCGGGTGTTAAGTGAAACTGGTTTCTCCATTCACTTTGCTTGTCAGAAGGTCGCCAAAAAATGATCATGTGATCTTGGGACATAGCAGCGGTCATAAATACAAACCGGTTGCCAAGCATTTTAATTTTGATCACGTGATTATGGGGATGCTGCAAAGGTCATAACTGAAAAACAGTCATAAATCACTTTTTAAAGTGCTGTAACTTTGAACGGTAACTAAATGAACTGTTATAGTAAGTCAAGCACCGCATATTACTCCAATTTAGTTTAGAAGTTTGTATATTGTGTGCATATACATGTGTGTTATACTTTTATTGCTTTGTTCTTATGCTCCAATTTATGGTACAGATAATGCTATATTTAACAAAACTCTTTCGTATTTCTTTCTGACAGCTATGCTTTGATGTACTTTCCTTAACGTGACATACTGTATTATCATCCCTCCTTGAAGCCTCTTTGTTTTAAACAGATGCTATGTGTTTTTAAATTCTTTTTTCTCTCCATTATTGTGATTTTTTTTATCTGTGTGTGCATATTTGTTCAAGTATGTATACAGCTTAATAATCGTTTAAGATCTGTTCTTAAATGTTTTGAAATGCTCAGAATTCTTTCATGCTATGCCACCATGGATTATGTAAACAGACGTAAAATACAATGGTCTTGTAGATGCATGTGTTACTATAGACTGATTCATTCTTGTTATCTCATTCTGATTCTCCTTATAAAGTTGAAATGTGTTACATTTTGCAGTTGATGTTATAGATGACATTTCACATGTATTTCCCTTATTTGCTTCAATTATATAAATGTTCATCAGTGATGTTCTTCATTCACAGTTGTGATACACAAGAGGGTTGACAGCCCATGTACTTATTTGTTACATTCTGATCAGTGGTATTAAGTAGAATGCTGTCTACAAATGATCAAACAGAGAAATAGAGAAATTATGCATGCATTGATAAAAGGGTATGTGAATCAACCAAAAATTGGTTAAATTTAAGATTCAAATGGAGCAAAGCTCCATTTGTGATTTGAAGACAAATGTAAATTTAAAGATATTAAAAATTCAGTTTAAGAAATTATTTACCGTATTTTCCGGCGTATAAGATGACTTTTGAAATGAAAAAAAGTCAACCGAAAATCGGGGGTCGTCTTATACGCCGAGTATATTCCGAAAAACGTTTCGATATGCCGCTAAACGAAAATCGTCTGGATATTGCCACGAAACGAATTTTCCAACTCGATCCTGCACCAATCACTGCAAGGCTGCTCGGACCACCTCTCTAACTCAGCCAATCCAAGCAGGCTTTTTATGCATGCAAACGAATTTTCCAACTCGATCCTGCACCAATCACTGCAAGGCTGCTCGGACCGCCTCTCTAACTCAGCCAATCCAAGCAGGCTTTTTAATTAAAAAAGAACTGGTGTTGCCTCAGAAGTGGGGGGGTAGTCTTATACAGCGAATATAGGCCTAAACCTATGTTTTAACTCGTCTTATACGCCGGTCGTCTTATACGCCGGAAAATATGGTATTCATAGGCTTAACAGAATAATCAAATGCCCCCAGCTATTGCATTAATAAATCAAATTAAAATAGAGTAGATGATAGATGTATTAGAGGACATAAATATTATCAAGTTATCAATCAAATAGCTGCCAGGATTTCACTGCAACATTAAAAAAAATAGAATGAGTTATAAGGATAAAGAAAGGAAACAAGGCAGTTTTAAAGCATATACCAAAGATATATGGAACATTCTAATACATCTGCCTTTCTAGACTGCCATGCTTATTGGCATAGCTCATTGGCAACTCTTTTATCAGTAGCAGAAAACCCAGTATACAACTTCAACCCTTTCAATTTACATATAAGAAAAGTTTAGCTATTTGCAATAGTGGCAAATATCTGTACTTCGGTTGGAGGATATAAGGGTCAAGGTTCCTTCTCCAAGTTTGTGGGTTGGTTTCCAAATATTTTGATCCCAGGCTAGGTAACAACTTCAGCAGAGTTTAGGGAATTTCAGTGTCAATGTCTGTAGTAACACATGCATCTACAAAACATTTGTATTTTACTTCTGCTTATAAGGGCTTTGTATGGTCAGTAGGTCTTACAATAGTAATGTCAGATGAGGGTCACATCAGGTCAGGGTCTTGTGATGGGTCAGGTGTGGGTTGTGTCAAACAAGGGTCTTGTGATGGATCAGATGTAGGTCACAAGTAAGGGTCTTGGGATGGGTTTTGTGACACAGCCTCAATTTATATTGACCCCATTGAATTCCTAGCCAATCTCAAATCCATTTTAAAAATGAACTACCTGGACCAAGAAACACAAGAAGACATCAGGCAAAGAATCATCCCCAGCATCCAACACAACAGACACAACAAAACAGCCTAAAGGAGAAGAGAACACTAAAGAAACTGAAATAAGATGAAAGCATCGTCATCTTACCAGTAGACTGATTGTAGTAATGGACAAAAGTGACTACATCAGCAAAGCCCCCCAAAAAAGAGCCAATTAAAAAACACCAAAACCTACCAAATAATCCATAATAATCTGACAAAACAGAACAAAATAAAAGGAACCCTAAGGAAAACGGAAAAAGAAAAACAGCTAATACCACTAGACAGAAAGCACATGCAACTACAAGACTCTGCCACACCATACAGACTCAAAAATACATAAGAACGGGATCCCCTCATGCCCAATTGTATCTCTTCCTAGAATACTGATATACAAAATAGCCAAATCCTGCAGAGGAAACTCAAGACACCTGGTCAATGATTCAATCCACTCAATAAACTGTCCAGAACAAATTATCCAACTCATTAAGCACACAAAATCAACAAGGAAGAAATCATGGTCTCCTTAGATGTCACTGCACTCTTTACCTCAATTAACATTGACTTGGCTAAACAAACCATACACCACCTACTTACAAAACATCACACTCACAAAGATGATGCCAACACAGAACACTCCACTTCCACAGAAGCCATCATGAAGCTTCTGGATCAATGCCTCAACACATACCTCAAATTCAACAGGAAAATCTATAAGCAAGTACCCTAATGGTATCACCCATATCAGCCTAATAACATATGCAGCAATGCGAGTCCATAGCTCTACTCACCATCCAACCAAAATTTTGGAGATGCTATGTCGATGACACCTTCATCACCATCAAACAATCATGAATTGAAGAAACATCAGGTATTCAATAACATATTCCCTGGGATCAAATCCACAAATTAAGAAACAAAAGACTCCCTCAACATCGACATAAGAAGACTAGACAACAGAGAACTGGAAACCCATGTCTACCACAAACACACTTGCATGGACCAGATCTTCAACTGTGCAAGCAACCACACTACAGCACTAAGAAAATCAGAAGAGAAATGACTGCTTGATGTCTTTCTCCACAATAGCTATCCTTTGTATTCTGACACACAGCACCCAAACCACAACGCACGACACAGCCAATGAGCATGCAAAAACTAACTCTATCATACACAAAAGGGGTGTCGGAAATAACAAGCCAGAATTTTCCAACCTCTGGAAATAGCAATAGCCCACAGCCACACTCCACCAGGAATTCACATGACCACAGGAATGTCTTCAGACAGTGACTCAGATAAGAAACAGCACCACTTCCTAGATTCAGACACAACAAGACAGGGCAAATTTTACCTTTACCTTATTCCCATGTATTTTTCTGGTTTATTATTGCCCCCCTCTTTCACACACGCACGTATACACTATTGTTAAAATTTCTGTTTTTTAATAGAGAATAAATACCTCCTAGTGAGGAAAAATGTTTTCTCGCTATTATGTACATAACAAATGTTCCAAATTGACAAGGTCCTCCTTCAGTCGACAATCACAATCACTACTCTTTAAAAACTTGATGTGTAAAATATATTCATATACTTCATGTATTATTTAGATTGATTCTCCGTTGTTTTATTTAACGCTTGATCAGATATGTACACAAACATACAGGTAGTCCTTGACTTACAAATATAATAGAGTACATTTGCCAATTATATTCATCCCTCCCTGATTTACCCAATGCATTCGCTAATATCAAATGCTCAGGTTGTTAAGTGCACTTGATCAATGTCTGGAATACTCTACCTGACTCTGTGGTTTCTTCCCCAAACCCCAAAAACTTTAACCTTAGACTGTCTACTATTGACCTCACCCCTTTCCTAAGAGGTCTGTATAAGCGCACCAACCTGCCTACTGTCCCTGTCCTATTTCTTTTTTTATTTTTCTTATATGTATCCATATCATGTATCCTTAACTATGTTTATACTTATACCTGATATCTTATAATTGCTTGACTAAATAAATAAATAAACAAACATGAGGTATTTCAGGGTGGAGAAACCATGGAGATTCTAGTGCTTCCAACTACCCAGAAGTGAGGTTTTTTTGTGGACCGGAGGGCATGTTTTGTGTGCTTCCTGAATCCCATGGATGGGAGGCTTCACTTGTTTGTGTGCCCCAGTTTCTAGCATACCATAGATGGGTGCCAGTCCACGGATTGAAGGTTGGAGATCCCTCTCATATATGCAAGTAGAAACTTATAAACATTGCCACCTACTGTTTAAAGGGGACAGAGAGAGAGAGAGAGAGAGAATACTGCTGTATTATACAAAATACATGTATTACAACAAATACAAATACATGACGTGTGTGTGTGTGTGTGTGTGTGTTTTCTGAAACTACAGTTGTGGGTTTATTGTTACTTGATGTTTTGCATATGTGAATGAGACTTTGATTTCACTGAAATAAATGTGCACATGTTCAAAAATGGCGGATGAACTTCCTCAAGCTCAATTCAGTTTGGGAATGGCATGTTAACAATAATTAGGTAAATTTGACCTGGAAGACAGTGAGTTCTAATCCAGCTATAGGCATGAAAGTCAGCTGGGTAAATGGCCAGTCACTTTCTCTCAGCCCAACTCACCTCACAAAGTTGTTGTTGTTTTTGTGGAGAAAATAGGAGGAAGAAGGAGTATTAGGTTTCTTCTTTGCCTTAAGTTATTTATAAAAATAATAAAGATAGGATAATAAATAAATATATCAATTGTTATTAATTTGTTTTATCATATAAAATATAAAACAATAAAACAAACAAAATGAAACAACAAAGCATACGTTCAACCCTAACCACAACAAAAAATATAGTATAGTGGAAAAAATTTTAGTGTGAATTTCACATTTAACATGAAGGATCCACCCTGGCTGGGTGCTGAAAGAAAAGAAAAAAACAATAAATTATCTTCCCCTTTTACATACACCCTCCTAACCCTAACACCACCACCCCACTCACACACACATAAAAAAAGAAGAAAAAGTAGTCAGCAGGTTGTGCTAAACATTATATTCAAATTCCTCTGTTGACCATCTGTTATTATATTTAGCACATAGAAAATCCACAAATGGTTTCCAGTCTCTTATAAAGCTGCCTAGTCCATTATCTCAAATCAAAGGAGTTAATTTCGCCATCTCTGCTAATTCAGTCAATTTCAAAATCCATTCTTCAACAGCATCTCTTTTTCTTTCCAACGTTTGGCAAGTAACAATCCTCGCAGCTGTCACCATGTGAAGGAATCGCACGCCAAATTGTTTTTCAATTGGTTTGTCTCTAATACGGTACTTAAAAGAAAAGCTTCAGGTTTCATTAATGTTTGTATCTTAAACAATTTGCATTGTCACTGTTATGTTTATCCAGTATGATTTCACATATTTGCAAGACCATCACATATGATAAAATGAACTTGGATTTTGACAATTCCAGCACTTACTAGAAATCCCTTTAAATGTTTTTGCAAGTCTATCTGGGATCAAGTACCAACGATACATCATTTTAGAAAAGTTTTCTTTCAAACTATAATGTGAATTTTAATCCCCTTTTCCATACATATCTCCCATATAGTGTTATACCCAACATTTTTTGCCCATTTTTCCATATACATTTTAACACAATCATCTTCTAGATTTAACGTATTCATCTAGATTCATCTTGAGTAGCATTTTATATACTTTAGAAATCAAGTGGTCATCTCCAGAACATAAATTAACATGCCATTCAGATTCTGTGAAAACTATTTTTTTTATCAAGTTTAAACCTTTCAAAAATTCTATAATTAAACCAAGCAAAAGAAAATCCTTGACTTACTAGTTGTTCTCTTGTCCTTATCTTAAATCCTTCTTTTTCAAATATCAATAAGTCTCAATATGCCATCCATGTACATCCAAAATGTCAGGGTTCCAACCAATGCCTCATCTCTCTTCTTCTTGATGAGGTGATAGCCAAAGTGGCACTTTATCAGCTGATCTTCTTTTATACTTCCATCATACATGCAATCGATTGCCTAATAACATGAATTTTAAAGCCAGGGTTAACTTTTACTTTGCTATACCATAGATATGCCACCCAAATCTCAAATGAAAACCTTCGAGGTCTTTGAATTTTTTAAAGATATCAATCGGGTGGGTTTCTACCGGTTCTGTCCACCTCTAGAACCGGTAGCTCTGAAGAGCAGCAGACATAGAACCGGTTCTATGTCTGCTGATGTTTTGCCCACCTGCCCCCCCAGGCTCTTACCTGATATTTATTTCCTGAGTTTTCAACTTCAGCTGCCGAACGAGGCACAGCTGCAGTTAAAAAAGCAGGAAAAGAGAGCTGTTTCAAAGGCTGCTTGTCTGCACGCAGCGTGCTGAAGATGTTTTACAGGCAACGATTTACAGGCGCCCAGTCGCAGCCTGCAGGAAACCACATCATAAATCACCGAACCTTGTAAATCCCGAACCAGTAGTTAATCCTGTCGTATCCCACCCCTGATATCAATGCTATAGACTAAATTCAGTCTTTAAAGCACAAGACTTTTGGGAAAAACATGGATTCAAACTACATTTTCAAAAGATAAAGTTCAGAAATAAAAAGATAAAAAGAAGTCTGATGCTTATCAAGGACAGACTGTGGAGATTGGAGCTGAATCCCTGGGTTGCAAGATTTTGGCATGGAATGTTAATAGGCAAATTCCCCACAAAAGAGAAAAAACACTTATTTCATTATTTTTAAAAAGTGAACCATGAACCATGTTTACAAGAAACTTACGTTAAAGAAACTGGGAAAAAGTATTTAACAAATAACACCTTGGGTCTGGATTAAATAAATATATCAGTAAAATAATGCTGAATAGAATATGCGGTGGAAGGTTTGACTTGGTACTGGGAGGCTAGATGTAATAAAGTAAGTTTAGAATGAATCCCATCAAGATGCAGGTAGTGTTTATTCAGAAGTTTTCAATTTCAGAACTTTTCCATGTTTACCTCTGGATGATGAGCCGTTGGCTCAAAAAAACAGGCTTGTAACTTGGGTCCTTCTCAACTGGAGGTTTCCGTTAAAACTGTAGGTGGCCCATGGCCAACCAGACTCTTGCCTAACTTTAGAAACTGGATCAGGAATCTTAGGCACCAGTAACTCATGACCTTATAATGCTTGAATTACTGCAATTTACTTAATAATACTGCGATTTGGAAACTGCAACTGATCAGAATGCAATGGTCTGCTGAAGTAACACCAATATTATAGAAATTGCATTAGGCAAATTCCAGGTGTAAGTTGCAGGTATAGTCCTTGATTTAGGGCCTACTTTTTTCAGTGCTGTTACTACTTTTCTGTTTTGGTTTGTTTTTTTCCAGAAAGCAGTTCAAACTTTTTTTTCAGTAGTTGATGTAATAAAACTGGAACAAACCCACCCAGGAAGAAACTGCTATTTTGTTAATTTTAATATTTATTTATTTTTTAATATAAATTTTATTTGGGTTTTCACAAAAACATAATACAATAAAACATCTTTTTTTGAGAATAGCATGATCCTGGGTTATCACTTCTCCATACAGACACAAACTCAATTTCATATTCATCTTTTGTGTTCTATTCCGTATCTTATTACTATTTTAACATTTTCTCCATAATTTTTCCCCTCCCTTGGTTTTCTCAACTTTATTTTTAAATATCTCATATCTAAATTCAATTATATATCTTTTTCTAAGTTTCAATATCTTTCTAATCATTATGTTTATACTTTTGTCTATCCTGTTTCAATTTCATATTATCTTTTTCCCTTTAGTTACTAATTGGAGTATGACACCTTTATATCTTTTAATTTTATCCATCAACTCTTATTTAAGCTTCAATTTATGCCTTTAGAATTATTATGTTCAATATAGTACATAACTTCCAATCGAATTCTGCTTGGTACACTCTTAAAATACATACTATGTTCTTTAAATAAATATATATATATGTGTGTGTGTGTGTGTGTTCTCCCAATTAAGGGAGAAAGCATACTGCTTTCTTTTCTGTCTTTCGGCTCATCACCAGAGACCATACCGACAGAAAGCTATTTGTTTCGTTGTCTTTTGTTTTACGTGTGTGTAAGGTTTTGAGCTGATAATTTTAATTGGGGCTTAACAGGGTGTTGTAATACAAAGTATATACTTATTCCCCTGCCTCAGCTGAAGAGGATAGAGCCAGGTGGTGTAGTGGCAATTACAACTGCCTCACATGTAATACTTCCCTGGTTCGAATCCCAGTAAGGGTATGGCTAGCTGAAGAGAGCTAACTAGCTCGAAATAGATCTATCCTAGTCTCCCTTATTTATTATTTAAAATTATCAGCTCAAAGCCTTACACACATGTAAAACAAAAGACAACGAAACAAATAGCTTTCTGTCGGTATGGTCTCTGGTGATGAGCCGAAAGACAGAAAAGAAAGCAGTATGCTTTCTCCCTTAATTGGGGCTTAACAGGATGTTGTAATACAAAGTATATATATATATATATGTTTTCTGAGGTTTTCGCGGGTATTTGTATATGGATCTTTGGTTCTTCAGATTTTCTCCTGCATAGAATTGGGAGTATCTAGGTGACGTTTCGATGAAGTCTCATTCATCGTCTTCGGCCTTGTGCTTCTCGGAGTAATGTGAGCTTGCAGCTGCTTCTTCCTTTTAACTGCTAGTGGGAGTGTGACTTGATTGGGTGGGGGCTTGGCTGTGTTCTGATTGGCTGGGGGGGTATTCTCATTGGTTGGGGGTTTGGCTGTGTTCTGATTGGTTAGGGGGTTGGCTGTGTTCTGATTGGCTGGGGGTGTGTTCTGTTCTGGTGGGGGTTTGGTTGTACTCAGGTTAGTCTTAGTTGCTGGGGGATTTGAGCTGATCCTGTTGTTTGGCTTCGTGTTCGTGGTCGTGCCACATCTTCATGGTGGTTGTCAGTTCGCTTCATGTATGGGATGGGGGGGTTGAAGCAAGTAGTGATGCAGCTGCGGTGTGGCTTCTGGTCCGTGGTTCTGTCTTATCTTCTGTGTGAGTGTGAGTCTGCTTTCTACATGGAAGTGTGGTGGCAGCTTCTTGTGTGGCCCTCGTGGGTGTGGGTCTGGTGTCCTTCTTCATGTTAGGTACTCGTTTGTTAATGAGGGCGGGTTTCCAAATGGCTGGTAGGCGGGAGGTGTCATCTCGTTTATTCATGCTGTGTGGACGTTTTTCTATCTCTATGGCTTCTCTGATTATTCTGTTGTTGAAGTGTTCAGTTTTGGCGATAGTTCTGATATTTTTAAAGTCAATCTTATGTCCTGTGGCTTTGAGGTGTTGGACCAGGGAAGAGGTCGGTTCTTCTTTTTTGATTGAGTTCTTGTGTTCTTCAGTGCGTGCACTTATTCTTCTGTTAGTTTGTCCGATATATGTGGTGGGGCAGGAGGTGCACGGGATTTCGTATACTCCTTGGTTTTGTAACTCAATTTTGTCTTTAGGGTTTCTTAGGATGGTGGATATTTTTCCGTTTGTGTAGAATGCTGTTTTAATGTTGTGTTTTTGGAGGATCTTGCTGATTTTGTCTGTAGTGCCTTTTATATATGGGAGGAGGGCTTTGCCGTTTTCTTGTTCTCTGTCTTGGATTTTGGTTGGGGTTTCTTTTTGGATTAGGTGAGTAATTTTCTTTGCAATCCATTGGCTGTTAGTACATTAGTGAGAGTGTGTAGTTCGGTTTTTAGGTGTTGTTCGTCGGCTAAGCATTTTGTTCTGGAGATTGGGTGGTGGTGTGAGAGTGCATGAAGATAGCGGTTTGTATGTGTTTTCTTCTGGTAGATGGTGTGTCCTAGGGAGCCAAACAACAGGATCACAGCTTACCAGCTCAAATCCCCCAGCAACTAAGACTAACCTGAGTACAACCAAACCCCCACTGGAACAGAACACACCCCCAGCCAATCAGAACACAGCCAACCCCCTAACCAATCAGAACACAGTCAAACCCCCAACCAATGACAACACACCCCCACCCAATCAGAACACAGCCAAGCCCCCACCCAATCAAGTCACACCCCGACTACCAGTTAAAAGGAAGAAACAGCTGCAAGTTCACATTACTCCGAGAAGCACAAGGCCGAAGACACAAGCCTAAAGATGATGAATGAGACTTCATCAAAATGTCGCCTAGAAACTTCCAATTCTACGCGGGAGAAAATCCGAAGAACCAAAGATCCATATATATAGAGAGAGAGAGACGGGGGGGGGGAGGAGGGAGAGAGAGAGAGAGAAAATAAGACACTCATTCCATTCTGATTCAATTCTATCATTAATATTAGTTACAATCTTAACTTCTTTAACATTTCTTTTAATGTTAAATTGTTTTAATATTTATTGATGTATGTAGTTCTGATTTAAAGAAGGCAGCAAGCATGTAAACCACTATAAATAATGAATAATGCTAATAGAAAAGTTTATTTTTTATTTTAGTTTTATTTTAGTTAGATATTCGTTTATAATGCGCTCAGGATCCCAGGAATTCTCAGGTAATCTCTGGTTGCTCTGTATTTGTATGTTTGGTATGTATAAATGATCCTCTGTCCTAACATTTAGGATGTTGCTCAAATAGTACTAGATAGAAGGCCTGTGCAATTCCAGAATACTTTCTTACATTGCAGTGTTAAAAACAGCCATCAGATGTTAAAATATAAATTAAAATATTGGAGAGTCTTCATGCAGTGCAATAATCAATATATTTGATATAAAAAGTCAACAGTAGTCCTAATCAAATTAGTTTAAAAATTAAAGTTCAAACAAACGATTGCTTTTTCTTTTTTGGCCTGTTATAACCACTACAGTCCTTGGAGGAGTTTTCTATTAAGAAGAAAGTCAAGATTTCTTTGATTTTGAATCAAGCTCAACTCCTGATGGTAACATGTATACATCTGTGTATACATTCTTGGCTATAACATAGGTTGTTATTGCCATCTTCTGGATTTATTGTTCCAAGTCTGTCCCACAGTCCTGGGATTTTTTTTTTATAATCTTCTATTCAAATAGTAAAGATGTCTGATCACTGCTTTAGCGTTTATTTGAGATCAGCTAGGTTTCTTCATTCATAAATTACAGGTCCTAAATCTGCAGATAATTTTACAGTCTTAAAATTTACACTAACTTATTCTAGCACAGAGAAATTACATACATTCTGAGAATGAGATAATAAAAGGAAGACTGATCAGTTCGGATTACACATATGTTACTAAAATTCTTGTTTCTATAACTTGTAACTGGGCAAAACAAGATATCATAGGGTAACAGTTGTTGAATCAGGGTACCTCAAATCAAGGCTTACAAAATATATTCAAAATCTAGGACCCATGACTCTGGATGGAATGAAATTTGGGCAATTTGTGGTTTCCTCAGTTGCTGAGCAGATGCAGCAATCGCATATCCTCATTATCAACATTCTGTGACAATTTTGCAGCCATTTATATTTATATTTACATTTATATGCCGTCCTTCTCCGAAGACTCAGGGCGGCTTACAAGTCTATGGAGCACCATGCACTAAGTGCTCGGCAATAGCCTTCATTCCATTGTATATGCCTGCTTATTACTAGGGCATTTTGCCCCCCCCCAAGGGCATTTTACAAAGTCAGCTTATTGCCCCCAACAATCTTGGGTCCTCAGTTTACCTACCCCGAGAGGATGGAAGGCTGAGTCAACCTTGAGCCTGGTGGGATTTGAACCTGCACTAATTGCAGGCAATTGAGCTAAGTGCTAGATGATTAACAGCCTGCACCACCAAGGCCCCATTCTTGTAATCCTTCGTGCCCTGCAGCAACAACCACTCCTGCCTACGGGGAAGGCAAGGGAACATGAAGGAGAAGAGAGGGGAACAAAGAGGAACAGGGAAGAAGGAACCCCTACACATCATTTCTGGTCCATGCATACTGTCTTACTTGTGCCTTCCCAGAACCACCATTTTCAACTTTTGCAATCTCCCATGTGCCTTCCCTGACTATTGTGGCACATCTTACATACACCTTTATGGACTTATGCTTCCTCCCACACACTGTTTCTCACCTGTCTAGTACCTCGCATGCACTCCCATATACCCACGAGCACCCTTTCCAACTTCTCCACATGCCCTGCCCAGCCTGTATGGCATCTCTTTATTTTTGTGATCACCATGCCTCCTTGACTCATGCTGCCCCTTTGCATCTTACCCAACTCATGCAGCACCTCTTGCATACCATCATGCACCCTTCCCACCCACACCATATACCCTTCCCGACCTGCACAGCACCTGTCATGCCCTTCCCTACCCTATGCATCCCCTATGGTCTCTTTCCTACCCAGCAGAGCCACTTGCTTGCCTCCTGGCTTTGGACTAACAGAAGCTCCCCCGAAAGCGTCTTACAAGCAAAGTAACTGGGAAAGTTGCAGGAATTCGAGAGAGGGAGGGCGAGAAGTAATGATAGGATAACAGGGAGGGAAGGTTTCTGTGTTCCCTGCCAGCTTCCCACAAGAAAATTGAATGGTGAAGCTGTTAGGAATTCAGAAGTCACTTCTAATGCCACTGCCGATTGTCCATCTGTAGTCCTTTTGTTTCTTTGTTTAGTTTAGGAAAGATCATTGAAACAATGACCCAAAAAGGGACCACAGCTTGTCCAGTGTGTGATATAAATGAAAGAAAAGGATGTTATTCAGTGAAAGGACACTTCTATCTCATTAGTGTTATTTAAGGATTTAATTTTAATCTCTATTACTATTGAGAGGAAGAGGAACACAGTAGCTAGAATAAAGGATTATGTACTTAAAAATTATAAGCACATGTTACTCTTAAGATTGGGTCAAGTTTTACTAAATCTTTTTTTTTTTTAAAGATGGATACATATTATAATATAGAGGACTTGTTGTATAAGCAAAGAACTTCTAATCTATCTAAAAACTACAGTGCAGGTAGTCTTCATTTAGGGACCATAATTTGGACCTGCAATTCAGTTGTTAAGCAAAGGGGTGCTAACTGAAACAGCTACTCTGCTTTTGAAAATTTCATCAGCTTTCCTTTGCTTTACAGACATGTGAAGGTTATATATGAGAGAATTTGTTGCGAAGTTACTTTTTCATTTTGTAATTGCAGTTAGTCACTGTATGAGGCAGTCACTAAGCAGTGATCGCCTATATATGTGTAATTGTGGATGTCGGTGTACTATCATAGAAAAATAGAACTTTGTAAGCATCATTTTCACTTTAGTAATTGACTGCCTACTAATAACAATTGTACTGTGATTCTGTTTATCAAATCATGGATTGTTGTTTTTTTTAGAAAAACAAAGCATTGGAGGATTTAGATATGCCAAACCTTTACATGCATTCTCTCAACATTTTTGGTTTTTTTGTTCCTCCTTTTGTTCTTCTTTTAAATGTAGATGACTTATTATGCAATGGTTTGTCATGTCTAAATTAAAATATTTGGGCATCTTTCTGATAATTCCAACAATTCTTTTGAGAGAACTCCTTTTGAGAGAATTTATAGTATGGCATGGCAATCTTAATCATTTAAAGAAATAAATTCAAATGCTACATTAGAAGATTTCAAAGAAAATCTTTATAACTTGATTGTGCAATTTTTTTATTTTATTGACAATTTGTCATCTGCTTACAAAATAATAGGTATAAGTAAAAATATAGTTATGAATACATGGATACATATAAGAAAAATAAAAAAATAAAAGAAACAATAGGACAGGGACGGTAGGCATATTGGTGCGCTTATGCACGCCCCCTACAGACCTCTTAGGAAAGGGGTGAGGTCAATAGTAGACAGTCTAAGGTTAAAGTTTTTGGGGTTTAGGGAAGAAACCACAGAGTCAGGTAGAGTATTCCAGACATTGACCACTCTGTTGCTGAAGTCATATTTCCTGCAATCAAGTTTGGTGCAATTAACCTTGAGTTTGTATCTATTGTTTGCTCTTGTGTTGTTATGGTTGAAGCTGAAGTATTCATTAACAGGTAGACATTGCAATGTATGATTTTATATACTGTACTTAGATTAGACCGAAGGCAGCGTAGTTCTAGGTTTTCTAGGTCTAGAATTTTGAGTCTGGTGACATACAGGTATTCTACAACGAGTGGAGGAGTGGAGAACTCTTGTGAAGTATTTCTGGACTTTCTCAACTGTGTTAATATCAGATACATAATGTGGGTTCCAGACTGATGAGCTGTATTCGAGTATTGGTCTAGTAAATGTTTTGTATGCTCTAGTTATTAGTGTAATATTACCAGAGAAAAAGCTACGTAAGATTAGGTTAACAATTGTTAACGCCTTTTTGGCTATGTAGTTACAGTGGGCTCTAGCACTTAGATCATTAGAGATGAGTACTCCAAGATCCTTGACAGAGTTTGGATCATCAACAAGATCTTGACTATTCAGCCTGTATTTTATTTTCTGATTTTTTTTGCCAATATGTAGGACAAAGCATTTATTTGTTGAGATTTGAAGTTGCCATTTGTTTGACCATTCTGATACATAGTCAAGGTCTTTTTGAAGGGTAGCAGTATTGTCTGTGGTGTTGAATAGTTTTACATCATCAGCGAAGAAAACGCAGTTGCTCTTGATATGATCACAGAGGTCATTTATGTAGAGTATGAAAAGAGTTGGTCCTACAATACTGCCTTGGGGGACATCACTGTTGACAGGTACAGAATTTGATAGGACTCTCCCAATTTTGACCATTTGTTGTCTGTTTGACAGGAATGCTTCTGTTCAGTTATGCAGGTGTCCAGAGATACTGTAAGATTTTAGTTTTAGGAGTAGTTTTTCGTGTACCACTGAATCAAAGGCTTTACAGAAGTCTATGTAGATTGCGTCTATTGCTTTGCCCTGATCAAATTGTGTAGTCCATATGTTTTTGCAGTCTAAGAGTTGCAGATTACATGATAGTTTTTTCCTGAAACCAAATTGTTTATTAGAGAGTAGGTTGTTTTTTCTAAGTGGAGGATGATGGATTGGTTAATAATTGATTCCATGACTTTACAGGTGACGCAGCATAAAGAGATTGGTCTGTAATTTTCAACTAGGCTGGGTCTCCCTTTTTGAAGATGGGGATGACTGTGGCTTGTGACCATAGTTTTGGCAAGGAGCTGGTCCTTAAAGATTTGTTCAAAGATTATGCTTAGAGGTTCGGATATAGCAGTGGATAGCTTTTTTAAGAAGTAGGCACATATTCCATCCGGTCCAATAGATAGAGATGGTTTCAGATTGCGTAGTGCTTTTTCAACATTGTTTTCTGTAAAATTGATATGTATTAGATCACTGTAGTTGTCTGTGGTTCGACCAGGAAATACTGGGCATGATCCATTGCTGTTTACAAATACTGAGCTAAAGAATGTGTTAAAGAGGTTGACTTTAATAGTGTCGTCGTTGCAGTCTTTACCATTAGGTCCTTTCAGGAGTGGGATGGACCTTGAGTCTTTTAATTTGTTGTTTACAAAATGGTAGAAAGCACGGGTGGAATTGGTGCGTAGAAGGTTTTCTTCTTGTTTAATGTGATAATTGGTTCATTCAGTCTTTATCTGGTGGCATAAATTTTTATATCGGCTTTTGAAGTTGGCAACGTGACCAGATTTATTTTTCCGCCAAGTGATTTCTTTTTGGATTGAAGCTTCCTTATTATTGATTGATTATTCTTTTGTATGTTTATATTTCTTGTATAGGAGTGCAAGAACCACATCATGAGAAGGTTATTACTGTGTCCACTAATGGAAGTATTCACAGCCCTAAGTTTCCTTATACTTATCCTCGCAACATAATACTTGTGTGGCGATTAGTTGCAGTTGAAGAGAATATGTTGATACAACTTACTTTTGATGAAAGATTTGGGCTTGAGGACCCAGAAGATGATATATGCAAGTAAGTATTAATTTCTGAACATATCATACACTGTGTACTTTACATAAACTTTTAACAACTGAAGGCTAAACATTTTTGGGTTCCAAGAAGCTACTGTTGTGCAATTTGGCTGTGGACCTGAAGGTGGACTGGAAGTGTATTGTCTAGCACAATGGGGACACTGTTGTTCTGTGATGCCGTTCCTGATTTTCTATCACTTTTTGATGGTGCCTGTTGGTGGTATACTACCGGTTCGGCCTGGTTCTGCCGATCTGGTAGTGGCGATGAGCAGCGGAGACCAAACCGGTTCTCTCCGCCGCTCTGCTGTTGGGCCCACCCATCCTCCCAGGCTCCCATCCTCATCTTTATCTTCTGTTTTTGAAGCACAGCTGTTTTGCGCGGCACAGAAGACTGCCGCATGGCAGCTGCTGAAGCTACCAGGAGAGTTCAGGCTTGCAGGAAGTGAGTTGGAATGCCTCTGCGCCTGTGCAAATGCCACTGCAGCTGTGCAAAATGCATGTTGGACTTGCATGCACGCGCACACCAAGTGTGTGCACGTGCACAAAGCCACACCCACTGAACCGGTGGTAAAAGTTTTTTAATCCCATCACTGATGCCTATCTTGAAAGCCAGGGATCAGCAGCAGGTTCTTTCAGAAGTTGCAGCTTCTAGTTCTCTTGGTTGGATGTCACAGTGGTGTAGAGTTTTCTTCACAGTGTCTTTGTAGGGCCTGCATGGAACACCTTGAGTTCTCTTCCCAGTCTCTAACACACCACAGAACAATCGGCAAGGCCTACATTAAACCGTTCTGATTATATATCACATCCACAACATCTTGGTTCTAATAATCAGGGACTCAGTGCTGGTGTACTTTGAGTGATTCAGGACCTCCAGACTGGAGACATGGTCTTGCAAACAAATGCCAAGGATGAGTGCACATGTGAAATTTATCCAGATGTTTGATGTATCATTGGTACAGAACCCAGGACTCACATTCATGCAGGAGAAATTTTCATGATAAAGTATTAAATAAAAGATTGTGTTGCCCCCACTCACCCACATGTCAGGGTTGGCGTAGAGAGTTTTATTTAGTCTTTTCTCCCAATAGTTATATTCAGGGGTGGGATTCAAATTTTTTAACAACCGGTTCTGTGGGCGTGGCTTAGGTGGTGGGTGTGGTTTGATGGTCATGTGACCGGGTGGACATGGCTTGGTGGTCATGTTCTTGGCTAGGTGTGGCCAACTCAATATCACTCACATCGAGGCACGCATCTCCTCGCCTGGCCTCTCATGACTGTGGGGATGCTGCAACATTTGTAAGTGTGAAAAATGGTCATAAGTCATAAGTTTCAGTGCCATTGTAACTTTGAATGGTCACTCCACATAAGCAAAGTACCAGCAAAGGAGGGGGAAAAAACTCCAGAGAAGTTCCTGAGACAGAAGTCTAGTCCTGCCAAAAATGTAATAAGCCTTAATGGAGAGGCAGCTTCTTGCCTTCCTTACAGGATTAGGCCAGTAATTTCTTCTAACAACTGGTTCTCCAAACTGCTTAGAATGTTAACAACCGGTTCTAGTGAACAAGTGCGAACTGGTAGAAACCCACTCCTAGTTATATTTCAGGTTTTCAGTTAACCCCTGCAAACACAAACAAGTAGAAAACCAAAAGCAAAACAAACTTATAGCCAAACCAAAAACAGTCTTGGAAATAAAGGTTTTGCCTGGGTAGCTTCCAAAAATAAAAAGCCAAAATCTCCGCCAAGGTCCACTGAGGTTTGTCAACCAGTCCAGTGGTCTGGTTTCACAGCTTGCAAGGAGAAGTTACAGGAGTTGTCCAAGCAGGAGTTCAGGGGATGGTTTTCAGCGAAGCCAGCCACGAGTAAGCTCCAGACTAACCTTCCAGGCAATGGCCAATTAGTCCATCCAACAGATAACCAGCTGCTCCAAACACGAACACAGATGCTCTCTGCAATTGAATTAAATCCACGAGCTGTAGAGTCCCGGAAACACAAGCAACCATCTGGCCACAACCCACACACTTTGTTTCCAGCAATGCCACTCTCTGCCTGCGATATTAAATAGCCCCTCCTGGTGCAGCCCATTAAGAGGGGCGGGGCCTTTCCCCCATCAATTTGTCAGATCTCCGCCTCTCTTCATTGCATGCTCTAGCATCTACCAAAGCTGGCAGCTCCTCCCCCTCTTTGTCATTGGCCTGTGAGCTCTCCCCAACTGAGCCATGTTCTGCCGGCATTCAGGGTCAGCAATACTGGACATGCCAGGAATGCTTTCATTCTCCCTCGACCCGTTTTGATTTTCCAAAGCTTTCAAAAAACATGAACATTTCTGTGTTAAAAAAATATGTACTCAAGTGAATTTAAAGCTGGGGCTTATAAGAATAAATAATAGGAAAATGTATTTTTAATGTAGAAAAAAATGTAAAAATATACTGTATTTTAGGTAGGTCATCAAATATTATGCATATTCCTATTTTCAAACTAATTTAACATAGTTATATTGTTTTATGAAGTCTCATTTACATGTTTCTATTTCAATATAGCAACTCTGCATTACATTAAAGCAAACTGCCATTGCAATCATATTACTGAAATGCTGTCTTGGTTCTCGTCCAGGAACCATTTGTTTCGCAATTGTAGAAAGTTACAATAGAACTGGAAAAAGTGACTTGCAACCGGTCTTCATACTTATAATTGTTGCAGTATCTCACTGGACACTTTTTTTCATTTGTTGTATTTACGATAGTTGCCGGATTCCGGAGTCAATGTTTCAACCTTCCCAGCTGGCTTTCTACAAGCAAAGTAAATGGGATTAGCCATGTTTGCTTGACCGATGATTCACTTAACAGTGATTACCTTAATAATCATAACAAAAAAGAGCATAAAATCAGACGCACTGAATAATTGTTTTTCTTAGTATGGAAATTCTGATCCTAGTTTGGCCATAAATTGAGGACTACTTGCATTGCATAAACATGATCAGTTGAATTCAATTGGAGTATGTTTCAAATATTTATTTTATTAATTTTAATTCCAGTCATTATATATTATTCAAATTGTACCAAGTAGAAACAATGTTGTAGATACTTTGGTTTAGATATTTATTTTGAATGAAAGCTACTTGACTAAATACTTCACTAAAAGAGTAGTTCTTAATAAGCTTAAACACAGCCATTATAAATTGGCCTCTTATTTATGGTAGAAACACTTTATCAAGCACAGGAGAATTCAGCTAATAGCTTCAGTGTGTCTTAGAAATTAGATCACAAATATATTAGATGATTTGACTTTTGCTAGTACTGCATCCATTTGTTGTTTATTGTATTTAAATATAGTGGTTTTAATTGAGTCACAATACTGCAATAAAAGTTGTGGTGGAGAACTGGTTAGAATGCAGGCTAATTCTGCCAGCTGCCAGCAGTTAGATTCTGACCAGCTCAAGGTTGACTCAGCCTTCCACCCTTCCAAGGTCAGTAAAATGAGGAGCTAGATTGTTGGGGCCAATATGATGACTTTGTAAACCATTAGAGAAGGATGTAGAGCATTGTGAAGTGGTATATAAGTCTAAGTGACATTGCTATTCCTACTTCTTGATTCCTGCTTCTTCATACTGTCCATTTCTTGATTAATGCATATTCCTATTTTTTCATTTTATCTGGTCATCCTAGTCATTCACTCTCTCACTCATTAATTCATTCAATTAGAATTCCAGTTGCTTCTTGGATAGCTCACAGCATAAAAAAACCAGAGTGTATGTACAGATAAAATAATGTATAAGATGCCAAATCAACACCATGGTTTTTTTCAACAATTATTTATGGTGTTTACTACTGTATATTATGTAGCCACATGCAGCTAACTGAGACTAGTCTCAGCAACCACATCTAAGCTTGAACAACATGACTGAAATTGTTAAACATTGTTTACAACATTATTTATAATATCTCCATACAATTTCTTACATTTACTGTTTTTAAAAGCTATGTATGTAGGCAATGAGAGAAATGCAATAGCAATAGCATTGACTTACATACCACTTCACAGTGCTTTATAGCCCCCTATGAACTGTTTATAAGGACGCGGTGGCTCAGTGGCTCAGATGCTGAGCTTGTTCACCAGACAGGTCGGCTGTTCAGCGGTTCGAATCCCTAGCACCGCATAACGGAGTGAGTTCCCATTACTTGTCCCAGCTTTTGCCAACCTAGCAGTTCGAAAGCACGTAAAAATGCAAATAGAATAATAGGGACCACTTTGGTGGGAAGATAACAGCGTTTCATGCGCCTTCGGTGTTTAGTCATGATCACAGAGCCACATGATTACAGAGACGTCTTCGGACAGCGCTGGCTCTTTGGCTTTGTAACGGAGATGAGCACTGCCCCCTACAGCTAGAAACAACTAGCACATATGTGCAAGGGGAACCTTTACCTTTAAGCGGTTTATTGAATCAATATATTGTCCCAACAAGCTGGGTCCTCATTTTACCAACTTCAGAAGGATGAAAGGCAGAGTCAACCTTGAGCTGGTGAGAATCGAATTGTTGGCAGTCAAAAATTGCTGACAGACTAGAAATAAAATTTAAAATAAGCAAAAAAAAAAAAATAGTAAAAGAATACCTGTCTGATCTTGATGAATACAAATCACCAGGACCTGATGGATTGCATCCCAGAGTGTTAAAGGAGCTGGCAGGTGTCATCTCAGAACCACTGTACCACATCTTTCAAAAATCCTAGAGTGCAGGAGAACTACCAGAGAATTGGAAAAGAGCCGATGTGATTTCCATCTTCAAAAAAGGGAAAAAAACACATCCAGGAAACTACAGACCAAACAGTCTAACATCAATACCCAGAAGATACTGGAAAAGATAATTTTTAAAAAATCTGCCAAAATCTAGAAATGGCTGTTAAAGTAGAATTGCTGTATTATATATAGCCTATTTTACTCATCATAGTTATTGTTTGCAATAAAACATTAAAAACACAGGAAACTTTCCAATTCTTTTGGAAGGAGAAATTAGCTTTGTCTGAGTTTTGGTTTCTATATTTATATTTTGATCTGACAGCACGTATACTAATGAAGCTTAAGGAGAGGTTTCTTAGTATTGTTTCAAACTTCTCTGATACATACCAATGATAATTAGTTCATGTTCCTTGGAGAATTGAAGGAAGGAATTAAATATGACGGAGTAATTTTACCGCCACAACCCAGTTACTTTAGATAAGATAAAAAATTAGATTAAAAAAGCTTTAGTAAGGCCACACCTGGAATACTGCATCCTGTTTTGGTTACCACACTACAAAAATGATGTTGAGACTTTGGAAAATGTGAAAAGAAGAGTATTGATGTGGACACTTGCTTAACAATCTGCAATTCTCAGCAAGGAGTGACAGGATTGCTGTTGCTCAATAATACGTTCAAGTAAGGTTTCACTTTATGAGATTCCATTCGTTGCAATGGATTCCATTCCTAATTGTGATTGTAAGTCATTACAACCTATAATGAATTCTATGTGAGATTTCCTTTGTATTTTATCTGGAAAATCCTGCAGTAATGAGATATATGTATTGGCAGGATTGCTGACTGGACTATCTGATCGTATATTTATCACATTTGTGCTGCACCAACTAGATAGATTATCAGCTAGCAAATTGGTACATATAAGTCTAAAAACCTTGCAACCAGGATATCTATTAAAAACCTGCTAGAAATCTACTTTATCACTAAAAAGGTCCACAGAGGACCTAATGCATTGACCAGAAACTGTTGATTGTCATCTTGGCATCTATCATTGACAAACCTTATAAATAGCTTTTGATTTTTTTTAACTGTCTCCCCTCTTTGAGCAGGCTGGCCTAGGCTGACACAAGATTTTAACTCTGTCTCCCGTTTTAAATTGGGTTTTAATATTTGGGGTTTTTAATTAGTTATGGGGGAGGGTAAACTTTTTAATTAAAACAGCCTAAATTATTTAATTCATTTTAATTTTTGTATAGTGTATTGGGGTAGGATCGGCTGTGCACCGCCTTGAGTCCTTCGGGAGAAGGGCGGTATATAAGTACTTAAATAAATAAATAAATAAATAATACTCAAGGTTACAGATTCACCTTTAAATGTACTATAAAGAAAAAAAATGTAGAGATATTTTTATTTTAAATTATATATTTCCTTCATTTTGATGTTTTAGATCAGCTCTGCTAACATACAATTTTTAATAAAACAGATTTTAAAACAGTATGAAATATTTTAGGGGAACAGCACCTTTAATAAAGATCTTTTCCTACACTGATGTGCTTCCTTTTCCAGTGATTGTTTTATTAACATTGAAATCTGGAATGTGAAGTGAGATAAATGTTCGTAGAATTTTCTTTGTCTAATTGTTTCACATTCTTCTAAAATTTTCATTAATTTTCATTAATAATAAGGTTTTCATTAATATATAGGAAAAAAATACATAGAAAAATGGAATAAATGTATGTAATTTGGTATAGATATAGTACAAGAGGATTGCCCAAAACAAGTCCTTTAATGTAGTCTACTGAAAAACTTTGTGATGCTGGATAATGCCATATAGCAGAATTGTATGATGGTGCTATGAAGGATGAGGCCAATGAAATGAGACTGCTTTCTTCCTGTTCAAGTTCAGGGAGACAATATATAAGAATTAAGGACATTATTTCAGACTGAGTCCAGAATATTTTTTGTCTTTGATGCTGCTTCAAAGGCTATTTTGTAATAACCATTTTGTAAAGGTTTGTAACAAATCAAAGTTGTAACAGAGATGGCTGGCTGGTCTAGTGAATGACATCCTTATTCCATGAAAAGAATTTGAAATCTTTGAGGAATGGAAATTTCTATTTTATTATTTTTTAAACTTAAAATTATAATTAAACATCACTTTAGATTAGTTTGATCAGTTTCCTGAAACAAAATATAAAATCAAACATATTGCAATCATTTAAATAAACACAACTTTTTCTGCAAGCTTAAATATTTGACTTCTTGGTAATGTTTCTTTTTCCCAAACATGATTTGAATTCAATAATTAGAACTTTCACTGTTATCTTTTGGGTTTTTTATAATCTAAATAAAGCATCTGACCATTTGGAGAGAAATTTTATATTTACTGGAAATCTTATTGATGTCTATCTAATATATACATGAGATGTTGCTGGTAAACTTCGTTATTTGGGGATTGCTATTCTTTTATGAATATGAAAATACAAGCAACAGTAAATTTTTCAACTAACACTGTCTGTTTCATTGTGGTTTTGCTATAAATGTTTTTGTAGAATACAAACAGGAGAATTCTATAGAGTGAAAACTCAAATCATCAGAATGTATTCTAAAACATTTTCTGTTGCTGAAATTGAGAAATAATGTAGATGGGGACTGACAGAGTTTTTCATTTTGTTCTGTACTTGCCAAAGAAATAAAACTGGGTCACAATTGCTAGAATCAGTACTTTAGGGAAGATAGGGAATTAGATTACTGAGGTATATTTAGGAAGTTAAAAAAAGGAAACTTCCATTCATCATGTTATGAATCCTGGGTTCTGAAGTGCAATGCAATTCATGACTTTTACGATTCTCTAGCATGTGCTTCATCATACGTGCCTTAGATCTTGTGGATGGTTGAAGTATCTGGAACTTGGAAGTGATCAGTGGCTGTTTAGAAGGAGGAATATTTCTGTCGAATTCTGTCAATTTATGTCAACAGAAAGCTAGGTGATTAAATCACAAGGCTAGAAACCAGGAGACTATGACTTCTTGTACTACCATAGCATGAAAGCGACTTTGGGCCAGTCACTCATTCTCTTTCAGTCCAATTTATCTCACAGGATTGTTGTTACGGGAAAAATAGGAGAAGGAAGGAATATTAGGTATGTTTGCCATTTTGAGTTACTTTTAAAAGTTACAAAGATGGGATTTTAAAAATCTCTTAAAAGTTCCTTTAAGGAGATAATATATTCATTTTAAATAGAAATTCTTTTGTCCTGAAAACTACCATCCTATCTCCAGTCCTCACCCATTCTGATGGATAACCTTAATTGGTACCGGGGTGGATGGATTGTGCTCTTTTTGGTCCTATTTATTCTTTCTGCAGCATTTAATGTCACTGAGTATAATATCTCTTCAGATCATTTATGAGGAAGTATCTTATTATGGTGCTGCTCAGTGGTGGGATTTGATTTTTTTTTACTACCGATTCTGTGGGTGTGGCAGGGGAAGGATACTGTAAAATCTCCATTCCCACTCCACTCCAGGGGAAGGATATTGTAAAACTTGCTGCGATAGGTTACTGCAAAATCACATTCCCTCCCCACCCCACTAACCTGCTTTCCAGCTCTGTTCTCCTGTGCAGGGCAACAAAAGAAGACCCAGCTGACCAGTAGCAGAAAATAGATGGGGGCAGGGCAAGTCAGAGGTGGTATTTGCCGCTTCTCTGAACTATTTAAAATTTCTGCTACCGGTTCTCCAGAACTGGTCAGAACCTGCTAAATACGACCGCTGGTGCCGCTCCTTTCTATCTTGGAAAAAAAATAGGAAGAAGAGTTTGGTTCAGTGGTCATGTCCTTGACGGTCAAAGATGCTGTGGTCTTCTCCCCCTGCATGAGATCATTGAAGACGTTTCCCTGGAGGGCTGTAAAAATCTTGAAGGAAAGAAACGGACTGAAAAAATACGGAGTTGTTTGAGAAAATTATCTGGCTCTCTCTGCCCATAGTCCCCCACATGTGATTTACTTTGGGAGGCTGGAGAAAGACCATTGCCTTGACTCACTTGAGACCTTCAAGAAGAGATTGGACTGCCATTTGTCAGAAATGGTTTAGGGTCTCCGCTTGGGTGGGGGGTTGGACTAGATGACTTATAAGGCAGCGGTTGCCAATCGGTGGGTCGTGAGAAAATTTTGGTGGGCCTCAGAGAAATCTCACCCCCAGAGCACCCCCCCCCAAAGCAATTAATCCAGGCTGGGCAGAAACACAAGGCTGCGCCATGCATATGGCCCACGGGAACCCTCCCCGCCCACTCACTACTTGCCTGCAACATTTCTATTTTTTCCTTTTTCCGACCATCATCTGTTCTGCTGTGCCGGGAGATTTAGATTATCTAGGAAGCAGGAAATGGTTGGATTTCTTGCTTTCTAACTAGTCTTTAGATCTTCGGCTCTGCTTTTAAGTACAGCTGAACCTCCCTTAGGACTGAAGGTTTGCTTGCAAGCAAATTCAGTGCAGACTCACAGCAAGCAAATTTGAGAGACTGAGCTAGCCGATGGCAGATAGATAGATCACTGAGTGATTCTGTGAGCAATTCAATCTGCCTGTTTTGCCTGATTTTGGGTAAAAGTTGTTCTTTTTTTAAATAAAAAATTCAATATTTACATGCATGGTGTGTTGTGAGTTAATTTTGTGAGTTTGCTTGCTAGCAAATTTTATGAGTTTGCTTGCAAATTTTATGTGACAGACTAAGCTAGCCAATGGCAGATAGATAGATTTCTGAATGAATCTGTGATTCTGGGAGCAATTCAATCTGCCTGCCTGCTTTGCCTGATTTTGGGTAAAAGTTGCTCTTTTTTAATAAAAAAATTCAATATTTATATAAATATTTATAATATTTACATACAAGCCATGCCCAGCCAGTCACATGACCACCAAGTCACACCCACAAATTAGGCCACACCCACAGAACCAGTTAGTGGTCCCTGTGTTCTAAAATTATGAGTTTGGTGGTCCCTGAGGTCCAAAAGGTTGGCGACCCCTGCTATAAAGGTCCCTTCCAACTCTGACTATCTGTTATCTGACTGTAGGTCTTCCTTCTGACTTCCAAGGTTATTCTCATGTACCATCACAATTTATAGCTGATGGCCATAGCTGTTAGGGGGCAGGAGAATTGCATGACTTCAGTTGGTGGATTATTTGTGGGCACTAATTAAAGTAGAAAGCTCTGGAAATGATAAGTCATGGTCCCATCAGGCCAAAACTAGTTAGATTTACATGGGGCTCTGAAACCTACTGAGAAATTGAAGTTTGCTATTGGTACAAAAGGAGAACTACAATATTAACTCCCAGTGAATTTTGGGATACAGTGAAAAAATGTTTTTATACTTTAAAGAGCTACTGTTTTTGGTTTTATTTATGACCCAGTCCTGAAGGTGCATTTATGACCTAGTCTTGCAGGTGCATCTGATTAAATCTTTGGGTTCATTCCAGATGGGAAAAGTTTGTGGTTTTTATATATGGGAGGTAAGAAAAGGGTGGGGTGGGAAGTTTGTTGCCTTTGCCTATAACAGGATCCCATAACAGCAGAAATGTTGCTTTTTCTTTGAAGTACTTATGCAGTGGAAAATTATTTGCTGTTGAATTCATCAAGCAAATACTGTGAAGTGATGCGTTATGATAAACATAATAAATAGACTAAACATTTGGATAGCTGAATGTTCATTTAGCAAAGCATAATAAAAAAACATATGAGCTAAGCCTTTCATGTTGAATATATTTGGTATATCTAAGCATTTCAACAGAATCTTAAATTAGAGAGCTGTATTTTTCTCTTTACTTGTTAACTGTAGATAGGGGTTACCTATTTATTTATATAACTTCTCCAGGGTGTGGCATTTTTTACATTCACCAAAACATGACCTTCAGAATCCCTATTATGGCTTTTCTCTTAACATTGTGCACAGCCACAAGTGAAGGCAATATGTTTTTCAGAAAAAGGTTGAGGGAACTAGTATGTATTTGGGGTTTAGCTAAGTATGTGGTGAAGTATTTGTGGCTGCTAAGTGAGTGAAATGGTTTACTCCTCTTCCTCTTACAAAAATAAAAATGGGGCTACACCTAAATCTTTCTGTTATGATATATTATGCTCTCTTATTTTTTAAAAATTAAAAAGACTTAACTACAAAGCTTGAATAAAATGTTAAGTAAGTGGTATTGTTATGAGATAGGAAACATTAATAACAAACTACCATAATAAATGTGACATTTACATTTATTCTGGGAGAAGAGACATAGACCATAAAGAAAAAATAAACTCTAGAGCAGTGATGGTTAACCTTTTCGTCATCGCATGCCGAAAGTGTGCGCGCATGTGCCTACACCCATAATGCAATGTGCATGTGACCTCCCCCACCCCTGTGCATGCGCACGCAACCCTCGCTACTACCACACACCTATGCGCCTGCACCCCAACCCCCTACGCCCCCCTGCGCATATGCGCATATATGGCAGATACCCAACAATCGGCTGGCGAGGGGCACGTGTGCATGTGCAGTAGATCAGTTCTGAGCGACGGCTCGCGTACTGGCAGAAATGGCTCTGTGTGCCACTTTTGGCACGTGTGCCATAGGTTCACCATCACGGCTCTAGAGTCTCAAAAATCAACATGTAAGTTAAAATTAAACATGAAAATTCCTCTGTGCTATATATCTCCCTCCCAAAACAAAAAGAGGCATTTCTAGATGCAAAGATTTGCCTACTTCAACTGAAAAGAACATAAATTCTTGTAAAAGTTTCCAGAAATATAATCCATTCATGAAATACATTATCCTGATCTGAAGGAAAATGAAATAAATCCATAACACAAAAAATGTGCTCATTGAAGTGAGTTAATATTAAATATTTCCCATTTAATCACATAATTTATATAGTTTTATGAAGCAGTACTTTGACTATTTTAACTATGTCACTGTTAAATATTAATAGGTGACGTAAAACACTGCAGCATATCATTATATATTTAGAAGTCTGAAAACATTTTTTTGCGGAAAAATTCAATAATAAATTGAATGTAGTAAGGGAATAGACATAAAAAATATCTAACAACACCAAGTTAGTTAATAATACCATATTGTTAATTACAATTTTGTGTTGATGCTTTATAATTGCAAAATCACCCAGAGGAACATAACACATTTAATAGTTTTAAATAAAGGCTGGATGGACAATTTTGGAAAAAGCTGTGGATCCAGATAAATCTTCCCATGTAAAATAAAAAAAGACTAGCTCAAGCATATCACATCAAATTAGGAAAGTAAAAATATGCTTCCCGAAATACAGTTTCCCAGGAAACTAAATTGTCAAGTTCAGCCATAAAACATTTAGAAGGCTAAGAAATGCTGGCTGGGAAAATATATGTGAACAGAAGTATGGAAACAAGGACAATTTGAGATAAACTATACTCATAAATATTTCATGTTTGTTCTTCCAGACCCCTTTTGTCATTGTACTACAGCCCCATTACCTCATAATGATGCTGTAATTGCTTCGTTGACATCACTAGATGACTGATGAGCTGTATCTGATCAAATACATTGCTGCTGTCCCTCATCAAACATATACACTTAATTTATTTTAGTCCAAAAAGAAGCACTGCACTTCTTCAGAACTGACTTTGTCTCCAGTGTTGATCCCCAATGTATGCTTAAATAGATATGTTTGACCTCCAGTTTAAATGAACTAAAAATTCTCCTAAAGTCTCATTAATGCAAAACTGAATAGCAATAGCATTTGACTTATATACTGCTTCATTGCACTCTCTGAACAGTTGATAATGTAAGCATTATTTGTATTTTACCATCTTCAGTATGATAGAAGGCTGACTCAACCTTGAGCCAGTCAACATTGAACTCCAGGCTGTAGGCAGAGTTTGCCTGCAATAATGCACTTTAACCACTGCAGCAATAGGGCTCATGAATGTATTATTTAGATAACATACTTTTATTCATTGCCCCTTCATATTATTAAATTCATACTTTATCATTAAATTTCAATTACTTTTATGTATTTATTTTTTATTTATTTTAATAAACTTTATTAATTTTCTATTAAGTACATTTCTTAGTGCTTAAGAAACATGTTTTGAGTATTTAATTTGCTTAACAATACAGAATACATCCTTACTCTCCACCCCTTTTTTCCAACCACTAGTAAAATATGTTCCACATTGCAATGAATTTTAAAAGTGACTAGATCGGCCCCAATGGCAAGCATATTATAAATATTTTTTGTTAGTTGTTGCGTCATGTTTCTGTTTCTCATCTGGGAGAAAGTACTGTTATTCCAGTTGAGTAGTTTAATAGTTACACATTATATAACGGAAGTAAAGGCTATTATGGGATATTCTTAGAAAAAAAATGAAGACACAAAAATACGTTTTGCCATAAAAGATTATGAAGTAACATATTGTACCTTTCAGATTCCGAAGTGGTGCCAAATAATGATTACTTTATCCATGGATTAGTACTAAAAGCTAGTAATTCTTAAAATATCAGGTATAGATTATGCTAATTATGAATGTCCTGATCACAGGAATGGTTTAGTGATGAAATAAAATAGCGTTTTAGCATTTTTGCTTGTGGAATAAATCAATCTCTCAGGTATTTGTCACATTTTACTCTTCATATAGGATATAGGAACAGGAAATTTTATTATTTTGGAACAGGATTTACTAAAGCATTTACCAGAATTCTTAACCTTTCAAATTATATGAATGTAAATTAAACATTTTTAACATGACTGGAGACTTTTGCGTGACTGGAGACTTTCTTAAGATAAGCACAGGAAAATATTAAGATTTTCAAGAGAATCTATTTAAAACTGTCTTTGATTTTGTGGAATATATTTCTTTGTACAAGCTTTTTTGCTTTAGAAAAGCAGCAGCTAAGATACACTTAGTTCAATTGGGTTCATTCATTTTTTTTCTTCGTTTTTTTAATTTCTATGACTGCACACACCTAAAGATGAAAGCCTTTTATAATGCATTTGTGTCAACATAAAAAGAAAAGAGAACATTGCCATAGATATATACTACAAACCACCCAACCAAGCAGAAGAAAAGTATGGATTTTTTGCTAATCTGTTGATCAATGTATGTAGGAAACATACCACAGTAGTAATGGGAGACTTTACTCTGATATCAACTGGAAGACAAACTCTACAACAAATGGCTCGTGTGATCTGCTGTCTCTGGAGCGGGGGATGGGGAACCCGCATTACGTATCTGATGTTAACACAGTTGAGAAAGTCCAGAAATATTTCACAAGAAGAGTTCTCCACTCCTCTACTCGTTGTAGAATACCTTATGCAACCAGACTCGAAATTCTAGACCTAGAAAACCTAGAACTACGCCACCTTCGGTCCAATCTAAGTATAGTATATAAAATCATACGTTGCAATGTCCTACCTGTCAATGAATACTTCAGCTTCAACCATAACAACACAAGAGCAAACAATAGATACAAACTCAAGGTTAATCGCACCAAACTTGATTGCAGGAAATACGACTTTAGCAACAGAGTGGTCATTGTCTGGAATATTCTACCTGACTCCGTGGTTTCTCCCCAAACCTCAAAAACTTTAACCTTAGACTGTCTACTATTGACCTCACCCCTTTCCTAAGAGGGGGTGCATAAGCGCACCAACATCCCTACAGTCCCTGTCATATTGTTTTTTTTTCTTATACATATCCATTTCATATATTCATAACTATGTTTATACTTATACCTGTTATCTTATAATCGCTTGACAAAATAAAATAAAAAAATAAAAAACTATCATGGTTGCCCAAAGAATTCTCAACTGACTGAAAAAAAGGATAAATACAAACAATAGAAAGAGGAACACATAATTAGGCAGAATACTGACGAATAGACTGAACTTGCAAAGGTGAAGTTAGGAAACCTAAGGTTTTGAATGAACTAAGACTTGCAACAAATGTCAAAAAAAGAAGAAATGTACCTTTCAACACATTAAAAAACTGGAAAAAAGTTAAACAATTGATCTACCAATGGGAGAAGATGGCAAAGAAGTAAACAGGCAATAGAGACAAAACAGAATTCCTTAATCCATCTTTGCATTCATGCAAAAAGAAAACACAATTCAAAAAAACCAAACTGTAAATGAGAGGTCTTTGATGCTCTCTGAGCTTGCTTGTTTTCTTGCATATGTTTCATTACCCAAAAGGAATGCAAATTAAAATATGAAAAATAAGGTAAGAGAACACCTGTCAACTCTAGATGGATTCAAATAACTGAGTCCTCACATATTACATCCTGGAGTTCTGAAGGAACTAGCAAATATGATTTCAGAATCATTGAAACATTTCTTTCGAAGTTCTTGGAGCACTGGGGAACTACCTGCAAACTGGAAAAGAGCCAATGTGGTTCCCATCTTCAAACAAAACAAAAAAAAAAAGATCCAGGAAATTACAGACTAATCAGTGTGACATCAGGATATCTAGGATATCTTGGAAAAGATAATCAGCAAATTTATGAACGCCTAGAATCAAACAAAGCTATAACCATTAGCGAACATGGATTCATCAAAAACATCATATTAAACAAATCTTATTTCATTCTTTAACAAGAAGTTTAATTAGTGGATCGGTGAAAGGCTGTGGACATAGTATACTTAGATTTCAGTAAAGCATTTAATAAAGTAGACCATGACATACTTCTTAGCAAAATGTGGGATAGACAGCACCACCCGCCAATGAGTTTGTAACTGGTTGACAAATCGTAGTCGACATGTATTCCTCAACTGAAACTACCTCCACATGGAGAGAAGTGAGTGGTGGGATACCTCAAGGTTGTATTATTCAGTATTCTTCAATATCTTTATAAGCTATCTAGATGAGGGAACAGAAGGGGAACTCATCAAATTTGCAGACAACAGTAAGCTGGCAGGAATACCTAATACTTCAGAAGAGCTTGATCAAAAAAGATTTTGACGGACTTGAACACTGGGTCCTATCTAACAAAATGTAATTCGACATAGATAAAAGTAAAATTGTATACTTAGGCAAGAAAAAACAACTGTACAGATATAGACTAGGTGACACTTGGCTTAATGCCAGTAACTTCCTTTTTGGGAAAGGTGGTGGAGAAGGTGGTTGCGCGGAGGTTTCTGGATGAAACAGATTACCTTGACTACTGATTTAATTAGGGCAATGACATCAGGATTCCGGCCTGGACAGAGACGGCCTTAGTCGCACTTTTGAATGATCTCTGGCAGGAGTGGGATGGGGGTAGTGCATCCATCCTTGCCCTGCTTGACCTCTTAGCAGCTTTCGATATCCTCAACCATGGTATTCTCTTGGAGCAGCTTTGGGGGATGGGAGTGGGAGGCCTTGTGCTACCCTGGTTCACTTCCTCTGCGGTCGTTCTCAGTCAGTGTTGATAGGAGGGGAGAGATCCAGCCCTTGCCCACTACCCAATGAAGATCAGGTTCTGTCAGCAGACCTGAGGAACTCAGAATGGGATGGAGTCCATTAAATGGCTTGTGTGATCTGCTGTCGCTGGAGCGGGGGACGGGATGATTTTATTATGATTTTATTATTATAGCAATAGCACTTAGACTTATATACCACTTTATAGTGCTTTCCAGCCCTCTCTAAGCGGTTTACAGAGTCAGTCCATTGCCCTCAACAGTCTGGGTCCTCATTTTACCCACTACAGAAGGATGGCAGGCTGATTCAACCTTGAGCCTGATGGGATTTGAACTGCTAAATTGTAGGCAGCTGGCTGCAGCAGAAGTAGCTTGCAGTACTGCACTCTAACCACTGAGCCACAGAGGCATTAATTATATTAATTTATCTGATTTTTTTAAATTAGTTTTATGGTTTTAAATGTGGTTTTTATATTCTATAAGCTGCTTTGAGTCGTCGTGAGCGAATAGGTGGCAATATAAATTTAATAAATAATAGTAAATAAACTAAGATAAATAAAAGAGATCTTAGAATCCTAGTAGTCAGTCACTTAAATATGAGCTAACAGTGCATGCTGGCACCCGATGCAATCTTAGACTGCATTAATAGACAGATAGAATCAAGATCTTGAAGTTCTAGTACCACTTTACAAAGCCTTAAAAAGACCACACCTAGAGTACTGCATCCAGTTCTGGTCACTACAGTATAAAAAGATATTGAGACTCTGGAAAAAAAATTCAGAGAAGAACAATAAGAATGATTAGGGGGCTGGAGGCTAAAACATACAAAGAACAGTTGCACGAATTGGATATGTCTAGTCTAATGAAAAGATGACTAGGGGAGACATGATAGCATTGTTCCAACATTGACGGAATATTTAACTGCTATTTACAGTTCTGTGTTCTGCTTAAAAAGTTACGAAATGGCCTGCAATTGGGCAGATTGAGGTAACTGATTGGTTTGTCATAAAAGAATAGTAAATAATTTAGATAATCTAATATTTTATATTTTTATTGCCAGAAATGGAGGGGAGGATCAAACTTATTTGACACGTGTGTATTATTTTGCAGCTTGTTTTAAGCAGTGGTGGCATAGTCACTTAATATAAACCACTTAGACAAATTAGGTATTAAATTATTTGTCTAATTGATTTGTTTGGAAAGCTGTAAGATTCGTAACTTAATTATTTTCCCCATACCATTAGAAAATATTTCATTTTTCATGAAATATCTCACTTGTATGTACTGTGTCAAACAGTTGGAACGAAGTAAACTTGTCTGTAATATAAAAATATTTGGTAATTGAGCACAATCCGAATTATGGTTCTAAAATTGTTTTGTGTTAATGTTATTGGCTCTCTTTCTGATTCTCTTTCGCCTTTCTCTGGTGAAGACAATGGATCCCTCCAGCCCCACCTGAGCCACTACAGGCGTCCCTGGATATGAGCGACGTCAAGCTGGCCACACCCACCCTGGTCCCCTGAGGTCAACCGTAAGCCTCATGCGGCCCTCAATGAAATCAAGTTTGACCCCTGTACTAGAGCTTAAAGATCTTTGTATTATTGGCTATCAATTAGTATCAGCAAAGCACAGGTTACTACTTTTTCTCCTCTATTATGAATCATTTTATATTTTCTATCTGGTTTTTTTTTTATAAAATTACATAAGTGATTTATCATTGCCATCTCCTCCATACAGTAATATTAATGCATGTCTTTGCCATTGTCACTCAAGTCATCATATGCCTCCAACATTTTCTTAAGTCATGCTGCCCAGTACAGACTTTGGTGTATTTTAGCTGGACAACTGGGATAGTCTTCACCTTTGGGACAAGGGTTTAGTCCATTATTGAATACAAAATAGAAGTTAAATGGACCAATCTCAAAATTTCATCTGGTCTATTTAATTTTAAATGGGCATATTTAATATTTTATATGGAGATTTTATATGGAGTATGTAGATAGAACTCAAGTGTATAGGGCACTTGTACTGTGTCCAATTCTGTATGCAATAGTATTTTATTTAGAAATAGTATTTATTTATAAATAAATATATTTATATACAAATTTATATATATAAATTGTTTATATAAATAATATAAATAGTACTTATTTATAAATAGTATATAGCATTGATAAAAGTAAATTTATGACTAAGTTCATTTCCTCGTATAATTAAATGAAACATTTACGTGAAAACATTAAGAGAAAAAAATTCCAGTAATTTTATTACGCAGTTAAGAGAATATTTAGAACTCAGAAGAAGAAGAAAAAAAACAGTTGGAATGTTGCTACTGAGACTTCCTCACTACATGCTTTCATTACTCTTATTTGAAGTAGCTAAGATATTTTTCATTCTGGAAGCCAAACTTACTGCAATAAACCTACTCTCTGTTTTTGAATTTTATTACACCAACAGGCATTGTGTCTGCAAAAACAGGCTTGTTTTTGAAAAGCGTGAAAGAAAATAAGTAATCTCCAAGCCCCCCAAGGATGTCTGAGAAGAGATGTGGTCATTATAAACTGCTTTAAGTATCAAGTGTGCTCTGTATCATGTTGCTGAGAGAAACCTACATTTCATTGGACAATAAAAGCAGGCTTAGCTTAGTAAAGCCCCTTAAATACTGATTTGGACAGTGCAATACAATACCTGTGATTCTATTACAGGAATTATAATGATCACCTAGAGACATGGGATTCTGGTTGTCAGTGATTGTTTCACTTCATGTGTCAAATCTTATATCATTTTCAACATTTCAAGAATGTCATTGATGTGTGTGTTTGATCCCCACATGTCACTTCAAAAATAATATGTAGGCAATCAAAACTGTTTGATTATTGAGTATTTTATTAAATAAAATACACAATATTGCAAACGAAAGATAAAAATAATATGAAAAGGATTTGGACTCAAGAGACTGAGATTAATCAGGAAGGAGTCAGGTTTATGCATTGCTTGGATTTAAACAAATGATTACATTTGGAGATTGATGCAGATAATCCAAAGGAGCATTAATAATTTCAAATAAACGGATTAATGTTTAACCATAAGCAGCCCCATTAACCGAGCAAGTACATCCTAACCTATTTTGTTTGTAGATAGAACCATGGCTTGTATCTCAATTCTTGTTTTGTAAAACATGAGTTAACATTTATGGATAAAAATTTTTCCACATTTTTCCTTTCCCTTTCATATTAGTAGCATTGCAGATTCTACTTAAGGTTAGAGCAGATTCTTACTTATTGAAGAATGGAAAACAATGTGTAATACAAGGACAGCTAAAAATTATGAAGTATTAATTAATTTTCACTGACCATTAATATCTCCCAAATCAACAGGAGTAAGCTATAAAGAAGCTTTTGAATAGAGTGGATCTCCTGAGGTGGGAGAAAGAGGGTAGTAGATTATTGCAGTGAGCAGGAATTTTTAAGGTCTGTGATCTTAAGTTCTTGGTGCTATTTTTACTTTATGTAGGAGGTGAAACAAAACAAGTTATTTCTTTCACAAATTGTCATGGAGATTAGTCTAGCAAAAAGGGTATTTGTATATTTGTTGCCAGTTCTATTGTAGTAGCAGTTAGAAATGACCAGGCAACTGAGCAGTGAAAACAAAGACTATGGGACTTAGGTCATTGGTAACAAGAAAAATTCCAGAAAAGCCAGTGTTTTCTCCAAAAAACAACACTCAGGAAATATATTAAAAAGAAAATGCATATAAAATAGGTGTACAGAAAATATTGAACAGAAATTCATTAGAATACAATAAAATATTGTACATATATGTCCATTAGAAAATTTTAATTACAAATATGTATGTTGTGAGATGGTAATTTTCATGTAATGTATTTTTTAAAAAATGAATTAATGCTAAACTACAAAAAGAAGCCAAAACTGTGGAAAGAGTAAAAAAATATTAGAAAACATAATTGACAAAAGCATTTACCTGAGGTTTTAAGAAAGCAGTTGTGGAATGGAATGGAACAGAACAGAATAGAATAACTTTGTTGTCACTTTCAATGTACACTAATCAGCACACATTAAAATTAAATTTCAAAGGGACACCTCCTCTAATATACACTACATAAACATGATAAATAAATAAATGCCTTTTAGATATTCATATTTTAAATGGCAGAAACAAATCGGTGCAAATAAAATCAAACAAATTAATTTATTCTAATGATCAGCTACTCCATATGAGTCTAAATTTTATATATAAGGCATATATTAAGTTTATATGTTGAAATTAATTTGGTAGGTATATGACAATGCTGACATCCTTTTCCAACAAAAATATACTGTTCAATTCTCTATTATAGTTAACTGAATTATTTTTTGGGATTGAAATGTTGATGCTATTATTATTTCCAATTATTCCCTAGTAATATTGTCAATGTCTGCTTGAACAACCTTTTTTCAGAAGCAATATTTAAATACATCTATATTGAAAAATCCACAGATTTTTTTGTTGGAAGACTTAAAAGCACCTTTTTAGCAAACAGAATAGAATAGAATACTTTATTGGCCAAGTATGATTGGACACACAAGGAATTTGTCTTGATGTAAATACTCTCAGGATACATACAGAAAAGGTACATTCGTTAAGGATCAAAAATCATAATGATAGTCATAGGGTACAATCAACAATCAAATCATACTAGGAAACAGTCAATATAAATCATAAGGATACAAGCAACAAAGTTACAGTCCTACAAAAGTGGGAGGGGATGGGTGATAAGGAGTGATGAGAAGATTAACAGTAATAGTAGTGTACACATTGTAAATAGTTGAACAGTGTTGAGGGAATTATTTGTTTAGCAGAGTGATGGCTTTCAGGAAAAAACTGTTCTTTTATCTAGTTGTTCTGGTGTGCAGTGCTCTATAGCATGAGGGAAGGAGTTGAAACAGTTTATGTCCAGGATGTGAGGGGTCTGTAAATATTTTCACAGCCCTCTTTTTGACTCGTGCAGTATAAAAGGTCCTCAGTTGAAGGCAGGTGGGTAGTAATTGTTTTTTCTGCAGTCCTAATTATCCTCTGAAGTCTGTGTCTGTCCTGTTAGGTTGCAGAACCAAGCCAGACAGTTATAGAGGTGCAGATGACAGACTCAGTAATTCCTCTGTAGAACTGAATCAGCATCTCCTTGGACACTTTGAGCTTTCTGAATTGGCGCAGAAAGAACATTCTTTGTTGTGCTTTTTTGATGACGTTTTTAATGTTAGGTGTCCATTTTAGGTCATGTGATACAGTAGAACCTAGAAATTTGAAGGTCTCTACTGTTGATACTGTGTTGTCTAGTATTGTAAGAGATGGTAGTATGGAAGGATTTCTTCTAAAGTCTACCACCATTTCTACGGTTTTGAGTGTGTTCAGTTCCAGATTGTTCCAGTTACACCACGAGGCAACGTCCTATCTATATGCAGATTCATCGTTGTCTCAAATGAGACCAATCACTGTTGTGTCATCAGCAAACTTCAGTATTTTAACAGATGGATCGTTTGAGATGCAGTCATTGGTATATAGGGAGAAGAGAAGTGGAGATAGCACACAGCCTTGGGGGGGCCCTGTGCTGATTGTACAGGTATCGGATGTGATTCTGCCTAATGCCGCACCCCCTCGTCACAGGGAGGCGGGGCCGATAAAATGATTCCGTCCCAGGCGCCTGATGGACCCGGATCGGTTCCTGATGGAACTTGGGCCATTTCCCGACGCTCGCACACACGACTCGGTTGGGAACTTAGTGGCCACCTGGGATAGGGTGGCGGCTGAGGCCCTTGATCGGGTCATGCCCTTGCGGCCTCTGACCCAGTGCCGATCCCAATTGGCTCCTTGGTTTTTGGAGGAGCTGAGGGAGATGAAGCGCCGGAAAAGATGCCTAGAGAGTGGTTGGAGGACCACCCGCTCCGGATCAGACTGAACATTATTGTGGTCCCACATTAGGACCTATTTAGTGGCGATAAGGGCGGCAAAGCGTTCTTACTTTTCCGCCCTTATTGCGTCCGCAGAAAATCACCCGGCCGCCCTTTTTAGGGTGACCTGCTCCCTTTTAGATGTGGGAGTGCAGGAGGATCCTTTACAAGGATGGGCCGAGGATTTTTCGAATTTTCTGCAGATAAAATTGCTCAGATTCGGTATGGACTAGACTCTGACTAGGCAGCTCTGGATGGGGGGGTGGAGGCAGAGTTCAGGGAGGTCATTTGGGGGGAGTTCGATCCTGTGACCCTCGAGGACGTGAACAGGATGCTGGGTGGGCTTAATGCCACCACATGTTTACTGGATCCATGTCCCTCCTGGCTGGTTTTGGCCACTCGGGAGGTGACACGAGGTTGGTTCCAGGGTATCATTAACGCTTCCTTGAGTTAGGGGCTTTTGCCTGCCGCCTTGAAAGAGGCGGTGGTGAGGCCCCTCCTCAAGAAACCGTCCCTGGGCCCAACATTATTATCTAAATACCATCTAGTCTCCAACCTTCGCTTTGTAGCGAAGGCTGTTGAGAGTGTGGTGACACGACAGCTCCCTCAGCACCTGGATAAAGCTGTCTATTTAGATCCACGCCAATCGGGTTTCAGGCCCGGGCACAGCACAGAGACGGCGTTGGTCGCTGGTCTCTGGAGGGCCCATGACAGGGGTTGTTTCTCTGTCCTGGTCCTGTTAGATCTCTCGGCGGCTTTTGATATTGTCGACCACAGTATCTTATTGTGACGGCTGGGGGGGTTGGGAGTGGGAGGCACTGCGTTGCGGTGGTTCTCTTCCTTCCTCTCCGACCGTTCACAATTTGTGTTGGCAGGGGGGCAGAGGTCGACCCCGAGGCCCCTGATTTGCGGGGTACCTCAGGGTCTGTGCTCTCGCCCCTGCTGTTCAACATTTATGTGAAGCCGCTGGGTGAGATCATCCGTGGCTTTGGGGTAGAGTTCCACCAGTATGCTGACGACACTCAGTTATACATTTCTACCCCAGGCCACCCCAACGAAGCCGTTGAAATGATGACCCGGTGCCTGGAAGCTGTGCAGGGCTGGATGGGGCGAAACAGGCTTCGACTCAACCGGCCAAAACCAAGTGGCTGTGTTCTCCATTGAGCCGAAGGGAGAGTCCAGGCTGGGTGATCTCTAGTCTCCTAGCTCTGCAGACCGACTTGAAAAAACTGAGGACACACCCCCTGGTAAAGATCCCCTGTTCTGAACGACGTCGAAGCAAGTTCAGACCTCTTCTTTGGGGCTCTGAATAGCTAGGATTTAGATAAATTTTCACCCCCTGGACTAAACTTTTTTCTTTAGCAGAGAAGACTTAGATCAGGTTTGTTAGCTAGCTGGTTTCCCAGTTAGCCTTTTAAATTTCGCGCCTTTTCCGGCTCGTGTTTTTTTGCCTTAATTTTTTTTTTCTTCCGTTTTAAAAAATTGTTTTTCTGGTGGACTGATTTTTTTTTTTTTGGCCATATTGGAGTAGGAGGCTAATCTGAGAGCCCGTGTGGCTCGGGCTGGGGTCGGGAGTCTGTGGTTTCACTGAACCCGCTTTTCTCCCGTTTTCACTTTCACTTATAGGAAATCGAGCCGCCTTGCCACGAAGCGTCTTTTTTGCCCCTTTTTGGCTGCGGCGACAAAATTTTTTCGTTGGGGACAATCTTGCAGCTTGGCTCCAGGATTGTCCTTCGGAAGGGGTCTTGGTCATCAGGAATTAATTCCTGAGCCCCTATCAGTCCCCAGAGCACCGCGGCAGCGACGTGCCACGTAAGTCTGCCTGGAAGCGCGGTGCAGCCAGCACCAGTCTCTCAAGCCTCTGATCGGTCAGGGCTTGGTTGGATTTAAAGAGTCAGCCATTTTCTTCTGACTCTGTTTGAAAAGTAGAGCTAGGCTGAGCTCACTACTTCGGGTCGCAACAGCCTCCTGAAGTGGTGGACAGCAGCTGTGGCTGGAGCAGGCAGCTCAAGCCAAGAAAATATTTTTTATTATTATTATTTTTTCCTGTTTCCTTTCCTTTATTGCCCTTGTCCAGTGGCAGTTATTTTTGGCGAGATCAAGTTGGCCGCCAGAGAGACTGATCAAGATTTGTCAGTTCCTCAGTACACAGAAGGCTGCCAAGGGCTCTCCTAAGCCCAGATCTGCTAGTCTGGAGGCAGCAGCTAAAATTAGAACTAGGGCTTTAACCCCCAAAAGACCCTCCAGGGCTGAGGATAGACAGGCCAGACGTAGACAAAAAGCCATGGACAAGCAGTTTGACAGGGCAGTGAAGTCCAGCATGCTAGATAAGCACAGCTTCCCAAAATTTGCCTCCACAAGAAGACAGGCAGCCAGACCAATTGCCAGATAGACAGTACATGGCTGCATGGTCTCCTGGTGGCTCGAGTGCTCAGGATTTGAAGGGAAACCTCCAAATCGGGACTGAGACCTCTCATAATTTTTCTGAGTCACCCCAGGGGAATTTGATGGAAGCACCTGCAAACCAGCTCCCCAGCGGATCCAGACCGGTGTCTGCAGCTGCCTTTACACCTACAGCAGCAGGTATACGACCTGAAGAGACCCAGATGCCAGAAATGCCATCCTTCATGAGGGCCTGGATTTCCCAAGCAATAAGGCAAGAATTGCAAGCCGAGGTCAGTCACCTGCGCCAGTTGGCTTGTCTTGACACTAGCAGAAGTGGCTTTCAAGAGCAAGAGCAGGCCATGATAGAACAACTTTCCCACCTCAGAGAGCGCCCGACATCGCCTTCTGAATGCAGCTCAGAGAGAGATCTCCCTCCAGACAGGGAGTTCTCAGATGAGGAGTCGGAGGTAGCAGGTTCCCCTCCCTTTAAGGGACTTTTCCAGCCGGCTCTTTTCAAGACTGCTGGTTAAAAAGGACACGGTCACTCAGGATCTTCCCATGGAGGGAGATGATCAGGAGGATTTCCTGTTCACAGAGAAAACATCCGTGATGGACGCTGTACCTGTGGCCCAGATGTTTCTGAGCTTAATAAAGAAGCAGTGGGAGGCCCCGGGGTTGTATACCCGCCCCACTGGATCTGAGACTACTTTGTTCAATGTAGACAAGGACCTTTTGGACGCTATGGAGGTGCCAAAGGTGGATGGCCCAGTGATTGCCCTAGCCTCCTCATCTGTCATCCCACCTGATGAGGAGGACATCTTGAAGGCAGAGGACCGGAAAGAGGAGCTGGCGCTTCGGAGAGCTCATCAGACTGACGCCTGGGCCATCAGAGCATCAACTTTTTTACCCGGGCGTTGTTGAGATGGCTGAAGCAGCTTCAGGGAAGAATTCTACCTGAGGATCTCAGGCTGCATCAAGATCTGAACAAAATTATAGCGGCAGCTCAATTAACCACTGATGCCACCCTGACTTTGGCCAAATTCGCTTCCAGAGCCATGGCCTCTTCCATCTCAGCTTGCAGGCTTCTATGGCTGAGAAATTGGCAGATGGACGTCAGAACCAAATGGAAGCTGGCATCTGCTCCATTTAAAGGAGAGAGACTTTTTGGGGAGGCCTTGGATCCCTTTTTGACGGAGACCAGGAACAAAAGAAAGATCCTTCCCTCCTAGGGGAGGCGCTTTGATTCCAGGACTTCACCCTACTATAGGAAGCCCTCCTTCAAGCAGGGGGAAGCTGGGGCAGGCTTTTCCCATCAACCTAAGCCCTTTTTCCAGAGAGCATCATCCCAAACCGAGAGAGAGTCCTTTACTGTCAGAGGGCGACAGAGGCAGGAGGGCAGGAGAGCCTTTAGGGATTCCAACAGACCCTTCAGGTGCAACAAGTGACGCTCAACCCTCAGTTCCCATAGGGGGCCATCTAGATCTGTTCTGGCAAAGGTGGGAGCGGACCACGATGGACGCTTGGGTCCTGTCAACCTTTCGGTCAGGTCTCTCTCTGGAGTTTCTCTCCTCCCTCCCAAAGGTCTTTGTCTGCTGCCCCATTTCCAAGGATCCTTCCAAGAGGGATCTCATGGAATCGGCGAGCCACCATCTTGTGGACATTCGAGCCATACAGCCGGTTCCAGTAGGCCAAGAGAGACAGAGGTTCTATTCCATATTGTTTGTTATCCCAAAGGCCTTGGTGTGGTGGAGAGCAATTCTCAACCTGAAAGGGCTCAACAGATACCTAGCATATCGAAGGTTCAAAATGCACTCCCTCCATTCCATTCTTCAGGGACTACGGGAGGGAGACTTTTTGGCCTCAATAGACTTGACGGAGGCCTACCTCCACGTGCCCATTCACTCCAACCACCGTCAGTTTCTGAGGTTTTGCTACGGCGGCCGCCATTTCCAATACAGAGCTCTTCCATTTGGCCTATCATCAGCCCCTCATACCTTCACCACCACTGTAGCAACATCCCTCAGGGCCTTACCCATAAGAATCCAATGCTATTTGGAAGATATCCTGATAGCATTCTCTTCCCATCCTCAGGCGGAGAAGGATCTGATTTCAACAATCAGGATTCTTCAAGAGCACGGGTTCTCGATAAACCTGGACAAATGCCACCTAGTACCATCGACTCGACTTCTGCATTTGGGGGCGGTCATAGACACCTTGACAGAACAGGTTTTCCTCTCTCAGGAACGTCAAGGCAGTATCAGGGAAATCACATCACTGATTCTGTCTGCCAGAGAAGCACCTATCATTTTGCTGTTCCAACTCCTCGGCAAGATGATCTCGTGCATTGGAATTGTCCCATGGGCCAGACTCCATGCCCAAACCTTCCAGTGGTTCCTGCTCCCTTATATATGGGGATCTCTGACCAATCCAGTTCCCACCCGTAGGACTGCCATCAGCCAGCTTTGGTAGGTCCCAGTCTGGACTCTACCTTTGGCTCAATGAAGAAGGGGCGTTGGTCTTACCTGAACGCTTCTTCTCATGGGGGCTGAAGGGAGAGTCCAGTCCCACCCTGTATTCTGTCAGGTTGGAGTAGGGAGGAAATGTCCCTTTTTTTCGCAATGTATACTAAAATATTTGTTGGAGGACGAAGAGCAACTGAATTCGCTTCGACATCGTTCAGAACTGGGGACCTTTACCAGGGGGTGTGTCCTCAGTTTTTCAACTCGCAGAACTAGGAGACTAGAGATCACCCAGCCTGGACTCTCCCTTCGGCCCCCATGAGAAGAAGCATTCAGGTAAGACCAACGCCCCTTGTCCAGCATCCAGATACAGCCAGCTAACTCCATCGCTGGCCGTGGGGGGAGAAATTCTGACCGCTACGGAGAGGGCGTGCAATCTGGGTATCTTCCTGGATGTACGGCTGTCGTTAGAAGATCATATAGCGGCCGTCGCCAGTCTGCTAGTTGTTGATTTCCTTCTGCCTGGGAAGGAAGTTTGCTGAAGATAAGATAAAATAAGATAAGATAAGGACCTATTTCAGCAAGTAATATGTTTCCCACATATGGGGGTACTAAAATTAGAAAGTTATTATGTGACTCCACTGATATGCTTGGAGGTGCTTAGCAATAATTCTGGTATATTTATTGTGGATTCACAATTGGAAGATATTGAGTCAGTAGTATTATTGTAACTCTTACATAACCAATTCATATTGTGAGAGAATCCCATTTTGAAAATTGCAAATACTTTTAATTAACTTGTAAATGAGATCATTAATATTTTGGTTTCTTGTCAAATAAGTTCTAAAACATTACTTCAAGAAAAATCTAGATGCTTGAAATTGTGAAATGGCAACATTTTCAGTTAAAACATGTTTTGATCTCAATTTTTTCTCCAGATGCACCTCAAGTTGCATCTCAAAGACATTTACTTTTGGCAGAATTTGTTAAAACATACAGGCAAAGACCACTGCTAAAGAAAATAAGGAAGAAAGAAAATATTTGTAATTTATGACATTTCTGAATTAAACATTTGATTTATTAATAAATTTATTAATATAATAAGTTATTAAGTATGATACTGAAACTAATTCAACAAACTATTTTTTCACAGCTGATATTCTGGAAAATGTTCTTAAAAGGTTTAACTTTGATGTCAATCTCATTATGCTAAATGAAATGTATAAGTACATATATATTATGGACTATTGCTATTTTATTGTTGTTGTTGTTGTTGTTGTTATATATTATAACACAACAGTGATTGGTCTCATTCGAGACAATGATGAATCTGCATACAGACAGACGCTATAGAGCACTGCATACCAGAACAACTAGACACAAGAACAGTTTTTTCCCGAAAGCCATCACTCTGCTAAACAAACAATTCCCTCAACACTGTTCAACTATTACAAAGTCTGCACTACTATTACTGCTAATCTTCTCATCACTCCTTATCATCCATCCCCTCCCACTTGTGATTGTAGGACTGTAACTTTGTCCCTTGTATCCTTACGATTTATATTGACTGTTTCTAGTATGATTGATTGCTTATTGTACCCTATGACTATTATTAGGTGTACCTTATGATTCTTGATTCTTAACGAATGTACCTTTTCTTTATGTATACTGAGAGTATTTACACCCAGACAAATTCCTTGTGTGTCCAATCACACTTGGCCAATAAAGTATTCTATTCTATTCAGTAGTCATTAATTGGTAGAAAGATCGGCACAACATAGAATATGAATGTGCATTTTAATTGTGTACAAAAACCTTGGAATTTATCACTTATGAAAAAATTATGGATTTACTCTGCACAGGTAGCAGCAAGCATGAGTACCTTTCAGGGTGGTTTACTTTTTAAAAAACTTTTTGTGTTTTTGTTCATTTAAAATACTTTACTATTTACTGTGTGTACTTAAATATACATGGCTTTGTTTTTACTCTTATTCATAAATATTCCCATGTGCATATAATAATGATTAAATATACGTGTATGTATATATATTTTGCTGTAGGTATGACTTCGTAGAAGTGGAAGAGCCCACTGATGGCACTGTCTTAGGGCGGTGGTGTGGTTCTGCTACTGTTCCAGGAAAACAAATCTCTAAAGGAAACCAGATCAGGATAAGATTTGTTTCTGATGAGTATTTTCCTTCTGAACCTGGATTCTATATTCATTATAATCTTCTTACAACAGTAAGTATCTGATTCTCAAAGCATAATGATAAAAGATTAAGGAATAATGCAAAAGTGGAATCAAAGTTTTGGAACCTCTGGTTGATTACAGGAATCCAACTGAAATATGCCTGACAAAAGTCAGTTCAAGTAGTTGTCACGTAGCAATCGATTCAGGCAGCAACTCTGTGCGATTACAATAGTTTTGCAAAAAGTAAGTTTGTGACCAGTTCTTACGTTCATTATTATTATTATTTATTTATTTATTTGTCAATTGCTTACAAGATAATAGGTATAAGTAAAACATAGTTATGAATACATGGATACATATAAGAAAAATAAAATATAAAAGAAACCATAGGACAGGGACGGTAGGCACTTTGGTGCGCTTATGCACGCCCCCTACAGACCTCTTAGGAAAGGGGTTAGGTCAATAGTAGACAGTCTAAGGTTAAAGTTTTTGGGGTTTGGGAAAGAAACCACAGAGTCAGGTAGAGTATTCCAGACATTGACCATTCTGTTGCTGCAATCAAGTTTGGCGCAATTAACCTTGAGTTTGTATCTATTGTTTGCTCTTGTGTTGTTATGGTTGAAGTTGAAGTATTCATTTGCAGGTAGGACATTGCAATGTATGATTTTATATACTCTACTTAGATCGGACCGAAGGCAGCGTAGTTCTAGGTTTTCAAGGTCTAGAATTTCAAGTCTGGTGGCATAAGGTATTCTGCAATGAGTAGAAGAATGAAGAACTCTTCTTGTAAAATATTTCTGGACTTTCTTAACTGTGTTAGTATCAGATACGTAATGTGGGTTCCAGACTGATGAGCTGTATTCGAGTATTGGTCTAGCAAATGTTTTGTATGCTCTAGTTATTAGTGTAATATTACCAGAGAAAAAACTATGTAAGATTAGGTTAACAACTCTTAACGCCTTTTTGGCTATGTAGTTATAGTGGGCTTTATCACTTAGGTCATTTGAGTTGAGTACTCCAAGATCCTTGACAAAGTTTGGACCATCAACAAGGTCTTGACTATTCAGCCTGCATTTTTTTTTCTTTTTTCTTTTTGCCAATATGTAGGACAGAGCATTTATTTGTTGAGATTCGAAGTTGCCATTTGTTTGACCATTCTGATACATAGTCAAGGTCTTTTTGAAGGGTAGCAGTATTGTCTGTGGTGTTGAATAGCTTTACATCATCAGCAAAGAGAACGCTGTTGCTCTTAATATGATCACAGAGGGCATTTATGTAGAGTATGAAAAGGGTTGGTCCTAGAACACTGCCTTGGGGGACACCACTGTTGACAGGTATGGAATTTGATAGGACGCTCCCAATTTTGACCATTTGTTGTCCATTTGACAGGAATGCTTCTGTCCAGTTATACAGGTATTCATGACCTTTGCAAGTCTGAAAAGCCAAGGAAAAGTGAAGGAATATCATAAGCAGGGTCATGGTTTCACTTAGCCACCATTTTGCTTAATGACTGAGGTGCCAGTCCCAATTGTGGTTGTTGAATGAAGACTTTGAAATAATCCCTTAAACGAGAACTGAATAGAAGGTGTAATTTGATTGGATGTCAAGGAGACTGATTATTGTCCTGCTATATGTACTACTAAAGTATAAATGGATCGTATTGTAGGCTACTTAAAACAATAGCTGGAAACTTATTTAAGCATTTCTTCCATGTTTAGTTTTTTTCTATTCCTAATTGATTCATGTAAGATGGATTTTGCTATCTTAATTAACCATTCTGTTCAATTTCTTAATGAAGAGATATCTTTTGGGAATTAAAAATTTTGGTTTGTTTCAGAAGTTGGGATCCAAATTATGAAAGTAGGAAAATGTAATTGTAAAATTGATTCAAAACTATGCATTTTTTGGATTTGTTTGAAGTACAGTAGTCCTCACTTAACAACCCTAATTAGGAATACCTACTCCTTTGCTAAGCAAAGCAGTCATTAATGGAAGAATCACATGACAACCTTCCTTACTGATGGTAGTTCCAGCAGTCTCAGTTGCTGACATTAAATGACTTCTGTACATCTTTGGGTAGCTATGGAAGTTGAATAAATAAACAAAATATGGCATTGTTGAGAATCTGTTCTTTGTGTTGATAGGTAGAACTGTCTGGTCGAGTACTATATGTATTCTTCTGAGAATAGTATATATACGTTTATATGACTGTAACATCACAGAACATAAACAGTTATTAGTTTTTAGATTGTAATGAACTCAAATGCTTAAATTTTACAGATTGAATATGGTGAAAGTTTAAAGTTTTGATTTCAATAAAGTTTTTTTTTAATCATTTCTGCAGAGATAAACTTTTTTTTACTTACAATAACGTTATCTGTACATTTTCATTAATTGGTTTTAAATCATGAAAAATCCATCTGGGCTAGGGAAAGATGATTAAAAACATTAAATAAAATAGTGCATGATTATACTTATTATTAGCTCCACACAGAGAAGAACTGTCCTAAATGTCTGTCAGTAGTGATGTTGTTTTTAATTCTATAATATAGTTAATTATTCTAAATAATCATGATATTTTGCTTCAAAAAAATAAATTACCGAAGCTTTGATTATTAAAAGAAATGTGTCAATTTGTAACATTAATATATTTTTACCTATATGCAGGTATGTATGTGTATATATATGTGTGTGTGTGTGTGTTTAACACCAAATGCAGAGGATGCTTGATACATCTGTATACAGTAATATTGTAAAAATGACAAAAACCTTAAATCAAATCCAGATATCAGATTATGGTATTTCTTCAGATACATAGTCTTGGATCATTAGAATATATTTTTGTAAATTCTACAAATATTTTTACCTGTCCATGTGTTTTATCTTTAAAAAAAAGTTTTCATTCTGGACTTCATAAAGGTATTTTAATGATAAAATTTTGTGCAAAAAGAGAAGTCACTCGGCAAAAATTATGTCAAGAAAGTCTGTCTCAAATCCTTATCAGGTTTACCTAGCAACTATATATTATGTAAACAAACCTAATAAAACATTCCATTTTGAGTCTGGGTAATATTCATTGTTTAGTTTAAATTATGTCATTTACAACTTGGCATAGAACACCCAGTGTAGTAAAGTCTATTGTTACTTGTGGAAGAGCTGGTGAATGGGATATTTGATGCCTTAGGTGCCATTAAGGAATGCATGACTGATTGCCAAAGAAGTTATTAATTATTCAGGGCACTGAGAACAAAGCTACTTCAGTTAAGGTTGAAAGTGGGGTTGACTGTATTCCCCTGCCTATCTTGGCACCTGGTAGTATGTCATTTGTCATTCAAGATTACGCCAAAATCTCTTTGCAGACATTCTGCTTTAGCCTTTTGCATGGAAACTGAGATGGAACGTGGAAATACAAGAAGCTTCTGAATGGCCACACTAATTTGAAATGTATTTTGTCAGATAATTTCACCTTTCTGTATGTATTAGACACTCATTCAGTGAGACAATAATTTTGTAGTAGGTAATTATTATTGGCTTAACACTTAACTTCTTAACTTGAGGCAATTGCATAAAATTAACCACTTACATTTATCATAACCAAGTAGTTGTAGACTATTAAAGTTGATTTCCCTTCTTTCAAAACTTTTAAAAATATTAGCACTATAATTCTAAGTAGATCAGCATAAGAATGTTGCTGAACACTTTATCAGGCCATAGAATGTCTAATGGATTAAAACATTGGTATCTAATAAACCAAATTATATAATTATGCTGAGTTAGAGTTTTAGTTTAGGTTAATCTATGAAGTTCTTTTTAGACACCACAGTCAATTTAGAGAAATTAGAATGGGTACTGAGTAAGTGTGTTAGCTGCTTTCTTTTAACCCCAGGCAGCTTCTATTAAATCCCAAACAAACTGTCTTGAGTTACATACATCAATATACATCAATGAAAGTTAAGCTCCTATAGCGAGAATTCCTATTTGGGTTACAATTAATTTTAACTCGAGATTTAAAGTACTGGTAATTGGGGGTATATTATTATTATTATCATCATCATCATCATCATCATTTAATCTTTAATGAGATTCACAGCCTTTGGGACTGGTTGGTAGCTCAACAGCTCGAGTCCTAACCAAGGACCTAGGAACTGTTCAGGTAGCGTCGGAGGATATAAGCTGTTATCATGGATTTTTATATTTTTTTCTCTTGGATATGATTGGGATGTAAGTCAAATAAGCTATATACTTGTTTAACCTTCTTATATTGTATTAGCAAAATATTTCATTGCATAATCAGTAGCATAGCTAGATTACTAGTTTTATTTTGCATGAGTTTTGCAAGTAGGGAAGATATTCTCAAGGAACAAATCTAATAAAACTACACATAGAATAGCTGTTGCCTTTTTGTTCATTTTGTGCTTGAACAATACTTAATAACGTATTCAATTAACTTTTCAGTAAATGTCTCTTGAAAAAGAATATTTGTCTCAGATATATTTAGAAACATTGTCGCAGTGCTTCAGAATTATTTTTGAAAGATCATTTATCAGTAGTGGGATTCAAATAATTTAACAACCGGTTCTCTACCCTAATGATTTCTTCCAACAACCAGTTCATCAAACTGCTCAGAAAGTTAACAACCGGTTCTCCTGAACTCGTGCAAACTGGCTGAATCCCACCATTGTCATTTATGGCATGTGCCATCTGCAATTTTTAAAGACACTTTTGTCTTTTTCCATTATTTGAATATATATTATATTAAAAATTGGGAGCAATACAGCATACACACACAGTCATAAATACATTCATCCACTCACATTAACATTATGTGTTTATATGTGTGGGTTATGTTTATGTGAGTGTATGTGTGTAGGAATGTGTGTTGTCACCATAAATAACGACTTAAATATTTGTGTAAGTATGTAAATCTTGGTGCATGCTTACATCAGTGTTATCAAGCTCAACCAAATAAATTTCTTACATTGTTAGTATAGTTGTGTAGTTAGTTAAAAAGAACAAGTGTAAAATAAGAACAGGGTATTCCATTTCATTTTCTTCTTGAGAGCTATTTAATTATTTTGAATAGGATTTGAAAACCATGATTGACAATGCAGAGAAACTAGTTTTTCTGAATTTATATCATCTTTTTAATCTAATCATCTTTGTATTAGGATTGTCTTAAATTTGAGATTATGTTCATTTCAGGGAAATACTATATTTGATTTTAGTTTCATCATATTTAACAAACAACATATTTCTTATTATACATTTTGAAGACTTAGTTGTAATTGTTATATATGTTCATTATGTTTAAAAGTTTGATACAGTTAAGTCCTCAAGTTATGATTGTAATGGACCCTACCCATTACGGTCAAAGTCAGGAGGATGTTAAATGAATCACATTAAGTGAACAAGCCCCATCACTGCTATCTCCAGTGCATTTGTTAAAGGAAAGTGCAAGGTCATTAGGTGGACTGTAGAGTGCCTCAGAGGTGGAATGCCTTAAGAAGTGTTATTATTATTTCAACTGCTCTAGTGCTGTGCAATGTTCTAGAATAGGGGTCGCCAACCTTTTGGACCTCAGGGACTACCAAACTCATAATTTTAAATCCCGCGGACCACTAATATGAATTTTGACTGATGGTAATTTGCTGACATTGGTGGGAAAGTCAGTCCCATACTCCAGAGCTGCAGTAGTCACAAGACTGGACCTCTGGTCATCCTGGAGCAGCTGCTCTTCCACCTGGGTACACTGGCCTGCCATGGACTGAAGGAGCTGCTCTGGGATGACCAAAGGGCCAGTCCTGTGACTACTGCAGCTCTGGAATATGGGACCGACTTTCCCACCAACATCAGCAAGCCACCCCGGGGCGGATTTCCCTCCCCCGGCGTTGGTCTTACCTTCCAGTTCCAGCTCACGTGGCTCTACTCAAGATAAAGTTTGTGTTCAGCCAAAGGGTGGGAGCCAGTGGGTGAGCAGGCCATGTGGGCAGCGCAGCCTTGTGTTCCTGCACAGCCTGGATTAATTGCTTTGGGGGGAACTTTTCTCTGCGGACCACCAAAATTTTCTTTCTAGAACTAGATTATTATTGGATCCAAATACCCACTAAACAATGCATAACTGTTTTATTTTAGGAAATGTTCCTATTTATTTGTTTATTTATATATTATTTATTTATTTAATAAACTGGTCCCATTGTTTCCACCAATACTTCTATGAATGTTTGTAAAAATTTTAATAATACCCTCCTTTAGGTATATTGGTTTATTTTTACTACTTACACCTTTTCTGCAGTTTTCTATAAAACATATTTTTGTATTACTTCTTAAATCATAACTCCAGAAAAGTGTAAGATAGTTGTGCCACAGTACATGCATTAATTTGGAAAGAACATTAGAATGCAAGGTTAATACATTTCTTAATCTCCAACTGATAAAGCCCTGTAATTAAATTGCTAGTCAATGAATTTTTTTAATCCTCTGTTGCACATCATCTGACGTATCAACAAATTCTGATCACACCTTCTACTCAAAAACATGGAATATAAATATTTTGCATAGTTTTTAAACATTAAAACTAAAATAAGAGAAAAATTTAATTCGAATACTTAATGTTAATTGCTTAATGCTTCATCTTCATGAAATGGCAGAATTATCCAAAGCCTAGAGCTTTGAATTTTCTGAAAATACTGAAGATATATAAAGCAAAGTTACAAGTTGCAGTAGGAATTACATGTCATGGAATAAAAAGTATGTCTGAAAGCAGGGTGGATTTGATTTAAATCAAGTCGATTTAAATCACGATTTAAATCATGATTTAAATCACTAGTAAAGAGGCTTGATTTAAATCAATTCAATTTAAATCATATTTTTTAAAGATCAACTGTCATCTCAGCTGTGAAATTGTGTGAATGCATCAATGCAGTGCATGTTATCTCAGCTTGCAGAGCTTGGATTCGTTGAATGAGTTTACCAAAAATGTAAATATTGCAGAATATACAGCCTCATGCTACATAACCAAGCTCCATTTCATGCTGAATGAACTAAATTATTAATGTATCTTAAATAGAACACTATCTTTAGATTGATTTTATTCCAAAGGCATTTTATTAAAATAAATTAAATAAAAATAAAAAAAATCCAATTTAAATTTTAAAAAATACGGTGTCTTTGATTTTGTAAAAAAAATCATTGATTTTTATCCACCCTGTGATGGAATAACCTTTGGATGGTAATATATTTTCCTCAAAAAGCATTTTATTTAAAAAAATCCAATTTAAATCAAAAAAATCTGATTTAAATATAAAAGATCTGATTTTTTTTTTATTTTTCAAAAAAAAATCATTGATTTTTATCCACCCTGTCTGAAAGACAATAACCCATAATCACCTCAGTACTATAGTTTACCATTAGCCAAGCAATATTTTCTGAAAAATGATTTATAATAATCTCTTCACATCAAAATATGACTGGCAAAATAAACAATTAGATACATTACTAGATAATTTTATTCATCTGTTGGAAAGTTATATACATGTTTATATCTATAATTTCATGTAAACAGTAAATAGTTGGTTATTGTGACAACTATTTGCAAACTTACTCTTTTAGGAAGCTAATAAAATGAAAAGAGAAATAAAACATGAAGGATATGTTCCTGTATGAGACCCATACAGAGGTGGTATTCAGCAGGTTCTGAGCAGTTCTGGAGAAGGTAATGGAAATTTTGAGTAGTTCGAGAACTGGCCAATGCCACCTCTGACTGGAGATTTTACATTATCATTCCGCTGCCATGCCCACCAAGCCACGCCCACAGAACCGATAGTAAAAAAATTTGAATCCCACCACTGCCCATATACTACCTAATTATAGATATTAGATATTATCTACTATCTTTTAGGACAGGGATCGCCAACTTTTTGGACCTCAGGGACCACCAAACTCATAATTTTAGATCCCAGGGACCACTAACTGGTTCTGTCGGCGTGGCCTTATTTGTGGCTGTGGCTTGATGGTCATGTGACTGGATAGGCATGGCTTGTATGTAAATATTATAAATATTTATATAAATATTGATTTTTTTTTTATAAAAAAAGAGCAACTTTTATCCAAAATCAGGCAAAGCAGGCAGGCAGATTGAGTTGCTCACAGAATCACAGATTCATTCAGAAATCTATCTATCTGCCATTGGCTAGCTCAGTCTGTCACGTAAAATTTGCTTGCAAGCAAACTCATAACATTTGCTAGCAAGCAAACTCACAAAATTAACTCGCAACAAAACATGTATGTAAATATTGAATTTTTTTATTTTAAAAAAGAACAACTTTTATCCAAAATCAGGCAAAGCAGGCAGATTGAGTTGCTCACAGAATCATTCAGTGATATATCTACCATCAGCTAGCTCAGTCTCTCAAATTTGCTTGCCATGAATCTGCACTGAATTTGCTTGCAAGCAAACTTTCAGTCCTAAGGGAAGTTCGGCTGGGCTTAGCTAGAAAGCAAGAAATCCAACCATTTCCTTCTTCCTAGCTAATCTAAATCTCCCAGTGCAGCAGAACAGTTGATGGTCAGAAAAAGGAAAAATAGCAACTTAGCAGACAAGTTTGCCGGGAAAGGAGTGAGTGGGCGGGGAAGGTTTCAACGGGCCATGTGGGCAGCGCAGCCTTGTGTTTCTGCCCAGCCTGGATTAATTGCTTTGTGGGGGTGCTCTGGGGATGAGATTTCTCTGCGGCCCACCAAAATTTTCTCACGGCACACCAGTGGGCCGCGGTCCACCGGTTGGCGACCACTGTTTTAGGAGATCTCTGTCTTTGACTTTGTTTAAGCTAAGGGTCTGAAAAAATACATGTATCCCTAGGACGGCAATTCTGACCAATCCAGTTGGCTGTTGGTAAGTGAAGATGTCACATTGTCACCATTTTGCAACTTCCTGCCAGCTTCCCCATTGTCTTTGCTTGTCAGTAACTGGCAAAAAAGGTTGCAAATGGCAACCATGTGGTTCAAGTCTCTATAAGAGCCAGAACTTGGATGTATGGTCAATTTCATTTGGCAGATTGCAAGTTGAATAGTCAGTGAATAAGTAGTCATTAAATGAGGACCACCTGTATTGTGATCTGTCAACTCCAGTTTTACTTACTTTTGACCTTAATAAAATTTTGGCAGACCTCAAACAGAGGGTCTGTGATTTAGATATCAGACCAGATGGCTAAAATTCTCAATCTCTAATATATGGATTTAACTTACTGAAACCCCCTCCCCCCCACCGTAGCTATTTTCTGAGGTCATGCCTCCTTATCATTTTCCCATAAGAAAATTGTATTTGTATATGTTCAAATGCAGAGGTTGTCCCATGTTCTATTAAAGTGTTCACTCTACACACAATGATAATTCAAAGTTATAATCCTAATTATTACAGAGTGTAATTTCCCTCATTAGGAAGAGGTCGTTGCTTTCTTTTAAATGAGCATCAGACTTTTTTATTTATATCTTCAGCTGATAAGAATCGATTAGTGCCTTCTTGTCAGTCTTACCAGGTTGAGCAGATGAACGTTGTTCTACTTTGTTATAAAGCTGCATTAACAAAGCCTTTAAAGCAGGGGTGGGATTCAAATTTTTAACAACCGTGGGCTTGGCTTGGTGGACATGTGACTGGGTAGACATGGCTTGGCGGTCATGTTATTGGCTGGGCGTGGCCAACTCAACATCACTCACATTGAGGCATGCATCTCCTCGCCTGGCCTCTCATGACTGTAGGGGTGCTGCAACAGTCGTAAGTGTGAAAAACGGTATAAGTCACTTTTGTCAGTGCCATTGTAACATTGTAACACAAGCAAAGTACCAGCAAAGGAGGGGAAAAAAACTCCAGAGATGCTCCTGAGACAGGAAGTCTAGTCCTGCCAAGAACGTAATAAGAGTTAACGGAGAGGCAGCTTCTGTAACCAGAATGTTTCCTTCCTGCCTTCCTTACAGGATTAGGCCAGTAATTTCTTCTAACAACTGGTTCTCCTAACTGCTTAGAATGTTAACAACTGGTTCTAGCGAATAGGTGCGAACTGTGGTAGAATCCCACCCCTGCTTTAAAGTCTGAAAGCTCCTGCCATCTGAATTCTTTTGAATCTCTTCTCTACCCACTATCCAGCTGCAGTCTATGTCCTCTCTTACTGGACAATTCCCTACCTGACAATTCCGTACCCAGCATCTCTTCACCTCATAGATCTATCTCACCTACCATTAAATTTCCTCATACAGTTCATTGTTTTGAGTTCTTTCTCTTTTATGTTTATTAATTTTTTAACTGTTGCATATTTTAACATTTGCTGTAACGTCTTGGAATGCAAATTAATAAATAATATGAAACCACAATAGTTTTTTTTTTTAATTTGATGAATTTTCAGAAATAGTATAGGAAAGAGCAAAGTGTTCAGTTCAATCTGATTGTATTTGCTTAAATGAACTAAATCTTGTCCAATTGTTAAAACAATAGTTGGAAACAGGAAACAGGTTATTATTAGTAGTAGTACTGCCCAAGACAAATGTCTGGCCACAGAAAGGTTAATGCATAGATAAAGTTGAAAATAAATACTCTTTCATTACTCTAGAGATATTATAGCAATATCTTACTATGTACCTGCTCTGCTTTTATACAGCAGGAACTGAAATAATATATAAAAAGATAATAATCTGATTATCACTTGCTCACAGTTCTCAAATACTCTTTTCACCCAGGGCCTGGCTAAAAGAATCTAAATGTTTACTTAATAGCAAACTTCCTCCCTTAAATAGTCTTTAATTGTAGAAACACTTTCTAACTTCTGTCCTTAATATGAACACATAAGCATATTTGGGGTTATTTTTATCATTCTGGTATGCAGAAAAATACAGAACTTGGTGTCAAGTGACGTTCTAAGAACGGTGGTATTTTTCTCCAAATGACCTGAATATAAGATAATATTCCATTCTTCAATATATATTATTAGCAGAAAAATAGTGACCCAATTTTTCAGGTAGCATTTTCATTTTAATGTTAATATTAAAACATTATTGCATATATAAACAAGGCAATTTGGTAACTTGGGCTAAATGGAGCTAAACAGAATTTCTACTTCAAAGGAATTAGACTGGGTTTGACAGTTCCACTCTGCTGAATTAAACACATTAATTGCACCGCTCCTAGGTGGTTAGGGCCAATGATTACCTTGCATAAGGTAAGTTTAAATAAATTAAATAGATATTCCAAAAATAATGATAGTATTGATGTAATATGTCAATGAAAGTTGAACAGGGTAGGTGTATAAATGATCATATATTAGGTACATATATATGATGACCAAGTGTGACTTGAATGTGATACTGCTGGAAAGCATTAAAAGTGTTATTATATGCTCTCCATTTAAAGTGGGTTTTTTGGTCTTTGTCGTTTTCTTTTTGGAAATGTACATTAACAAAAATGAATGTGAATTAGAAATATATGTGGTCTGATACTCATGGTATACTGAAACCTAATAACTTTGAATCAGTAGATAGCTATATTTAGTCAAAATGCAGTTGATCTGTCTTTTTAATCTACTTATCAAGAATGGCAAACATAATAAAAAATTAAATTGTTTTGGCTAAATTGCACAATAATGTGTGCAAATTGATTGATTGATAGATAGATAGATAGATAGATAGATAGATAGATAGATAGATAGATAGATAGATAGATAGATAGATAGATCATTTACAATGGTTGATTTTTTTTACTTTAAAAACCTGTATACTAGGGTTAGGGTTAGATTTTCTTCCCTGAATAGCAATAGTACTTAGACTTATATACCGCTTTATAATGCTTTCCAGCCCTCTCTAAGCAATTTACAGAGTCAGCATGTTGCCCCCAAACAATTTGGGTCCTCATTTTACCTACCTCAGAAGGATGGAAGGCTGAATCAACCTTGAGCCTGGTGGGATTTGAACTGCCAAATTGTAGGCAGTTGGCTGCAGACGTAGCTTGCAGTACTGCACTCTAACCACTGCGCCACACAGGCTCCTTATGAAGGGTGGGGAAAACCCCTTGACACAAATCCCTGAGGAAACAGACCTCAAATCTTCTATCCCCTTTTCTTAACAATCTGCCCTGCTGACTTCTCTATTGATTTCCCTTAATTCCACCAGCACCCCTGGCTTGTTTTCCAGAGGAAGCCAGCAGAGAAGATGGCAAATATTGCTCATGTATTTGTGGGGTACCAGTCATAAATGAGAGCCAGTGTGATGCGCCATGTGACCATAGGGGGAGGCGGAGTGATCCTTTATGATGAATGGAGGTGCTTTACAGAATGTAATGCATCTCTTCTGGGGCTGTCATAACTTTGAACTGATATTAAATAACCTGACATAAGTCAAGGACTATCTGTATATGGATGAAAATTATGACTTCTTCAATTAGTCCTGTATTACTGAACTGATTTGTTGCATGTGTCATCATAGTATAATGTCCCTGTATACTTCAGGCATTCCCAAAATTTTCTTATGCCAGTATTCAACTGTGATATATTTAAAAAATTGGTAATTCTATAAATGTGACTCTTTCCCCCCTTTTCCTTTCCTTTTTGCCCATCTCCCAACTGAATATTGAACTAAAATTTGGGACTGTCACAAAATACTCAGAAGTTAATAGAGCTAATAGGGCAGTTAGTAACTAAAACTGGAACCATATATGTTTATTCTACCATACTAAAGAAATTAATTAAATTAACTGTAATTCTAAGTTTATTACTGATATAGCTTGCTGAGACTTAACTTCTCTTAAATGTATACAATTATATATAGACTTAGCTGGATACTCATGCTTCGCTACAAAACTAGGTGATTGGGCTTGATAAAGTGACACTTAAGGCTTGAAAATTAATGAGTAGTTAAAAAAGGCATTGTTTTATTTCATTAGAGTCGGTAAGCTAAGTTTCTGTTACAGATTAAGACATTATTGTAAGTCTAACAACAATAACATAGATGGGTTTAAGCCCTTTAATCCCACCAGTACCCCTGGCTTTTTGGTCTACGTAGCCAGGCTAATAACTTGCATAGCATAGACTTTCAATTCCTCCCTCAGATGAATTGCTCAGGACCTCCCTGTAAACAGCATTCCTGGTTTTGCTCTCAGGCTGGAAGATGACCAGGCTGTCACGTGAACTGACTCTGGAGCAACCCACATACAACTGGCCATGGAAGAAAAAGTCACTCCTCAAATGCACACCAGCCACTTTTAAAGTCTGCCCCTGTGCCTTATTGATGTGATGGCACAGCACACCTTAACAGAAAATTGTAGACATTTGAACTCGAAGTCGTAGTCTGATGGGTTCAGAGGAATTTTGGGGATGAAAACAGTTTCTCCCTGATTGATGTTTGTGAAAATCGTGGCTTCGATTATGTGTTTGTACAGAGTCTTCACCTGAAGCCTGGTGCCATTGCACAGTTTCGGAGGGCTTAGATTGTGTAACAGCATGATTGGAACACCAACCTTGAGATAGAGGACATGAGGTGATAATCCTGATAGGTTGAGAATGTGCAAGAACTCCACAGGGTAATGTACAGCATCCTTGACCTCCATTACCGAGTCCACAGAATCATATTTCATATGCTCAGTCGACAGCTACTCCAACAGAAAATTGTTGATGCTGTTAGCTGAGTCCTTTGTTGGAGTGAGAATAGCTCTTTCCCTCAGCCATGAAGCACAATACACTCCAGCATGATGAATGTTAGGGTATATTCTGTCAGTCAAGCTGATCAGATCTCTCACAACATCGCAAAGGTTACTCGGAATAGTTATTCTTCCCTTCTCTTCCAAAAGCTTGCCATCACCAATATGAAGCAGTAAGTTAGAAAACTCTACTGCCCTCAAATCATGTTGAAGGTGGACACGCATGTTAACTCAAGACAGGACTTTGATAAGAAGGATGACTTGAGACAGGCCTTGACTTCATCTGCATGAGGCCCTGATGGCACAACAGGTAACGTCTGTCTGAAGTCACCAGCCAAAAGCACTGTAACCACCCATAAGACGGTTGCTGCCTCTAATGTCCTGGAGCATCCTGTTTAGAGCCTCAATATCTCTTTTGTGGATCATGGTCACTCATCTCACACAATAACTTTGGCTTCTCGAATCACCTGAGCCATGTCACTCTGCTTAGAGATGTTACAAAGTGCAGACTCAGAATGATTCAGGTTCAGAGGTAACTTGAAGGCAGAGTGAGCCATCTTGCCTCTGTCGATCAAGGTAGCTGCAATTCCTGAGGAAGCAACGGCAAAGGCGATATTCCTTCCGCACTTAATTTTGGCCAGCAACAGATTGATCAAGAACATTTTGCCAGTGCCACCAGGACCGTCAAGAAAGAACAACTGGCCAGAATCAGAAGCAATACTGTGCATGATTTCATCATAGGCTTTCCTCTGTTCTTGATTTAATTTTGGAACATCCACAGCAACTGCTTCTGTCAGCTGAACAGTATTATAAGACAGTTTACTCGGGTATTGATGGCTGCTGACAACGGCTCCTTGCTCTTGTGAAGGTGGTGGTAATCCGAACTGTAGGAGTGTTTTACCCGACATGGATATGACAATATCCTCAAGGAGGATAAGACATGTATTTCTCCAACAATTTTAGGAGTTCTGCAACTTGGCAGAAAACCAACATGATGGCAAACCTCACAGATTTTTTAGGAAAGTCAGAGATGGGGTCTCCTTCCAGAGTGCGGTCCCAGTGAGCATCATCCTTCAGCAAACCAACTGCGCCGCACGCTGTTTGAAATGTCAGTTGAAGTGCCACAGTTTTTAGGGCAGTAAATGATATGGGGCCGCGGATCTTGTGCAAGAGAGGAATAGGTAGTAGCACTCAGCATTACCGGGTTGGTTGGTGTACACTGTACCCAAAACCTGATCATTCTTGACCCCCAGATAACCTGGTACAGACTTCCCGTTTTTCTTCCTGCAGAACCAGTAACCTTTCCATATGTAGCAAGTTGGAATTTCACAATATAAAAGGGTCCTTGCAAAAGCATCGACTTTGCACAGCTCAAAAAAGCCAGAAGTGTTGTTTTTGGAAGGTTAATGATCCTCTGAACAACATTGTCCTCAGTAAAATAAACTCTCTGGCTGTTTTTGAGATGTACGGCAAGTTGCATAACAGGAGGATTCCTTTCATGAATAGGGTAGCAGAGAATGCACCAGGCTGCCTCAGAGTTGCTGATGTATCATCCTGCCTCATACCTTGTCACTTCGTCCAGATCTGCAATGATGAACGCTGCCTAGTCAGACCCTTTGTTAATATACTTGCAGATATATTTTATAGATTTAACTGAATTGCAGTACTCAACATTTATATGAGGTGCGAGATAGGACAGGGTTGTATGGCACCATCCAGCGATTGTCAAGATCGGATTCCACTGATGTTGGCAGTGAAGCCACCATCTGCCGGAGACCATCTGGATAGCCGTCCTTTCTGGTTTGAGTTTCCTTCAAAAAGGGCCGGGGAAAGTGCAGGATGAATTTCTGTTGAGGAGTCCACATGGGCCATGGAACATTGTCGTCTTGATAATGTCACCTAGGGCTAGGTCAGGATCAGGTACCTCAGCACTTATAACTATGTCAACGGACTCTGGTCTTACCTTCTAGCCACAGGAGAATATGAATTTGGAGGAGTCCACATTTCTGCCATTCCACGGAGTACATGTGACACCTCCAAAGATGCAACCTTTAGTGAGGAGCTTCATGATATGTTTTACTTTCATGTGAAAAACCCTTGCTACTATGTCTATCGTGAGATTTTTGCCCTTGTTTCAAGAACTACAATTTCTGGCCATGTCGGATTGCAGGTAAATGTAATGAATAGATCCGGTTGTCCGAAATGGCGCACATACATGATCACATCTTGAGTCGCTCATGTATGTAGCGGGGTCCTCCAGTGAAAGAAGATGGCAACACAACCATCTTGCCAAGCTGTAATAACTGGCTGTCAGTTCTTGTCATGGCGTCCTTCAGATGCACATACTCCTCACTTCTCAGCTGTTTTTGGTTGTTACGAATCCAATTGAGTCTTTCACTCTCAATTTTCACATACATACAGTATCAATCAGAAATAGATTGACAAGATTGCGGAACAGCAGTAGGTAGCATTCTTTGCCGTCACGCTCCATTATCCTGTAGCTGTAAAAGTCAACAGCAGACACTCATAGGAAGACTCATAGGCCGCTTTGAATTCGGAAGCAGTTTCATAAGCTGAAGGTGTACACATTTTGTTGAGGTACCGACGATTAGTACTATAAGGAACCCCAGACCGCTCCTGAGTAAAGGAGTGCAACGACTGCCAGTTTGAACTGAGGTAATGGAATGTGAGGCAACTGGCAGTTGGAACAGAGATTTTTTCAGGTGGGGGAGGGGGAGTAGAATGTCTACCTCTAGCAGCAGAGCGTGTTAATATAAGGCAACTGGCAGTTGGAACAGAGTTCTTTTCAAGTGGAGAAGGGGAGTAGAACTCCTTAGCATCAAAGTGTGTTAATTACTATAGTAAGAAATAGTAATGATCAGATGGTCATTTTGAAAAATCCTTTCTTACCGAGTACCTAGAAGCCAAGAGAAATATATGTGCCAAATTGTAGGCTTTATGGTTCTGGAGATTTCGTGATGAATGAGTGCTTTTATATATATAGATTAACTTTAGATATTAAGCCATTGACATTTGGGAATGAAATGGCCTAAATTTGGTCCATGACAGACAATTTCTCTCTTTTTTTTTTTTCTGATAAGAAAGAGCAAACTTATGTATGATTTGTTTTGGTAAATCAGGTAATTCCCTGTGGGAAAAACTATTTTTTTTAGTCATAGGCCCAAATTATCATCCTCTCCTGGTATCAGTACAGAACTGAATCAAATCATTTCTTTATTACAGCCATATTGCTAGCAGTTAGTAAGAAGTAAAACAAGTTGAATAGCTAAAAAGAAGGGAAATTAATATAAATAATATAGAACTGAGAAGAGTACATATTGACTCAGGAAATCAGACAATATAGAAAAATATAGCTAAGTAGTTGTCTAATGGGGAAGGAATTCATGCTCTCTGCTAGGAATTTTCCTCAGGATAGGATAAATAAAGTTTGTCCAGGAGAGAGAGAAGTAAGGAAAAATGTCTCAAGGACTCAATTAAACTATTCCAACATGAACACAGATTCTGAGAAAGGAAATAAATTGGCAGCATCCCAGCTAGATAGCAGAAGGCAATGCATTCAACCTGGCTTAAGAGCTGGCTACAATTTCAGGTCTGTGGTACCTGAGAGATTGGTCTATCCTATTTGAAAAATACCCACATTCTGACAAGATGAAAACCAGATTTAAGTTGATATAGAAAATGTCAAATACAGTATATTTTTGTTTAAGAACATTTGTAAAATCAATGTCTACTGGATAAAGGTTATTCAAAAATAGTCCTAAGAAATAAACTTTCCCAATAACTATTTTTATCCCGTTGACTTAAATTGTTCTCTTAGATTGTTCTTCTTTTTTTCCATACCCGTAGGAAAAAAAAGCCAAAGGTTAAAAAGCTGATCCAAGGAGATTAAACTTGTCTTTAAACGAACTTTGTCAACTTAAAAATAGATCTAAGGTACTTAGATTTAATGGGATGTCAAGATTTTTGGAAGTAGAAACTTTGATGCTGTAGATAAATGGAAATGTTAAATCTTGGTTATACAATAAATGCATGGTAAGATAAGATAGGCTGCTTTCAAGTGAAAAATCTCAGTATAGCTGAGGAGCTATTATGAAAAACACTTCCTCAGTATGAAAAAAAAATTCTCCAGGAAACTGAGATTGAAATAACCCACCAAGATATTTATAAGTGTTGTTTGCTTATGAGCATTGCCATTGATTTGGCAGTTGTGAATTTATAATAAGTTTATATAAATATTTTTGATAATTTATTGCTGATTTTTCTTCTAAACAAGACAAAGTCAGAGTCAACAAATGCCTTTCTCATTCCTACCTGGGAGACCCTCAGGATCATTTTATTTGCATATACCAAGAGTAGAACTAGAATTTGTACTGATGATATTATCCATTCAGGTGTGTCCAATTCTTGGCGATTCTATAGGCCAGGTCCCTCCACATCTTCCAATCTTGCACTGCTTCTTTTAATTTTCCTATGCTGTGGCTGGTGTCAGCTTTGATAATATCCATCCCTCATTTTAATTTCCTAATTACCACTAATTCTTCCCAACATAATTGTTTTCACCAGTAAAACACAGCTTTGTAATAGTTCTTTCCAGTGACGTGTCTAATGTTATATGCTCCAGTACTTGCTTGTTAATCTCTTTTGTTGTCCAAGGAGTACACAGGAGCCTTCTTCAGCACCATATTTGAAACAAGTTGATTTATTCCTGTCTTTTGTGAAAGGTCCAACTTTCACAAGGATAGGAAGCTATGGGGAACACAATACAGCGGACTAACTTATATTTGGTTGCCAGGCTGATGCCCTTGCTTTTCCATATTTGGCTCATGTAAATCATTGCTGTGTGACCCAGTGCAATCCAATGTTTTATTTCCGGACTTTTACTGCTTTGTGACCCTAGGAAATTGATTTTTTTTCTACACATTGTATCTCTTCACCATCAATTTCTATTTTGATGTTTCCATTCCTTGCAGTGGTCATGAACTTAAGTCTTTTTGACATTCAGATAGAGAGCAAAATTCTCACTTTCTTTTTTGATTTTCTTGATCTGATGTTCCACACCTTTTTGGTTTTTGAGAGAAGAGTTGTATCGTTAGCTTATCAAAGATTGTTGATGTTTGTTCTACTTATCCTTTATCCTGATTTTTTTATTCTTCAAGAGCTAGCTTCCTCATGATTATTTCAGCATACAGGTTGAATAAGAAAAGAGAGACAATGGAATCTTGTTGCACTCCTTTCTATCTTAAATCAATTGGTGTCTCCATATACATGTTTGCATGAATTTCGGTTAGCCTGCTAATATAGAGAGGAGATGAGTGGGGACAGACATCTGGATTATTAAATTTGTATTCAAATTAAATAGAAAACAATCTGCAGAAAAAACAATTACTACTCACCTGCCTTCAATCGAGGACCTGTATACTGCACGAGTCAAAAAGAGGGCTGTGAAAATATCTACAGGCCCCTCACATCCCAGATATAAACTGTTTCAACTCCTTCCCTCAAAACGACGCTACAGAGCACTGCACACCAGAACAACGAGACACAAGGACAGTTTTTTCCCGAAAGGCATCACTGCTAAACAAATAATTCCCTCAACACTGTTCAACTATTTATAAAGTCTGCACTACTATTACTGTTAATCTTCTCATCACTCCTTATCACCCATCCCCTCCCACTTGTGACTATAGGACTGTAACTTTGTCCCTTGTATTCTTATGATCTATACTGACTGTTTCCTAGTATCATTTGATTGCTTGTTGTACCCTATGACTATCATTAAGTGTTGTATGTTATGATTCTTGATTCTTAACGAATGTATCTCTTCTTTATGTATATTGAGAGTATTTACACCAAGACAAATTCCTTGTGTGTCCAGTCACACTTGGCCAATAAAGTATTCTATTCTGTTCTATCTAGAATCATCCCCTGCTGAGAAAACCATTGGGAGATTTCCCCATAGGGAACATGTGATTTTCAAAATGGTGTTGGAATGGAGAACTGTATGAGTATATATGTATTATATATTGAGTAGTCCCTTAATTTTTCCCACCATTTCTCCCTTGGAATTAAATAAAAGAGAATTTTAGTAAATCATAAGAACTGTACATTGCTAAAAAGACATTTTGAATTAAATACCACACTTTTAATTAGAAATTTCAGCTTTTATTTCTCATCCTAATGTTGCTTATACCAAGTTATCAATAGTAATGTCTCAATTAAAATAATCATGAACTGTAACCTTATTGCTCAAGTTTCCTAAGTCATTTTTTTCTTCTCACTCATAGGAAAGCAAACACGGTGACATTCAAATTAATCTTTTAAGCAAAAGCACTTCGTGTACTGTATTTCATTTCAGCTCTTATAGTAGTTCCCTTATTCTTTTAAAAAGTTACTATTCTGTAGGCTTGAAAAACAGCTAAATGGTTAAAAAAAATTTTTTTAGCCTTCATTCCCAACCCTCACCCCTTTTTTCCTCTTCCCATCTTTTGATTTTACATAATGAATGGCTGGTCTGAATTCCTTTGCATGCCTTCCTTGTTGTACACCAGTTTCTGAATTCTAGTATGCTACCTATATAGTTCCTTGACTGCCTTTCATTTTTACTTAGTCACTTTTTTATTTCGACTTTCTCTTCTCCTTCCCCCATGGGAGACTTACCCAAACACCTTTTTTCTGCAATAAGATCTGTCTTGGAATGTTCAAAAAATTATCTCCCTGATTCCAAGAAATATTGGAGTCATTATGAACAACAGCAGCCACAACAAAACACATTTGGCATATGCCAATTCTGTGCAGACCAATCCAGACCAAAAGAAAAAGCAGACAACATTGAATGGCCACTGCTGCCACTTTATTTGAAATCAGATTGCAGAGTTAATAGTGATAGACAAATAGGAAGCAAAATATTGGTTGCTGTTTTTTGTTTTTGTTTTTTGCTTGGTGCTCTGAAACTGAAACTCCTCTGCTTGTGTTTTGCATTTGGAAGAGATTTCTTTTCAGGTGGGGAGGGGGAGTAGAACTCCTTAGCATCAGAGCGTGTTAATAATAATAATATAGGAAATACTAATGCTCTGATGGTCATTTCGAAAAATCCTTTCTTAGTCAGCTCCTAAAAGCCAAGAGGAACATATGTGCCAAATTTCAAGATTGTAGGCTTTACGGTTCTGGAGATTTTGTGATGATGTGCGAGTGGTTTTTCGCTTTTAGATAGGCAGGCAGGCAGGCAGGCAGGCAGGCAGGCAGGCAGGCAGGCAGGCAGATAGATAGATAGATAGATAGATAGATAGATAGATAGATAGATAGATAGATAGATAGATAGATAGGTAGGTAGGTAGGTAGGTAGGTAGGTAGGTAGGTAGGTAGGTAGGTAGGTAGGTAGATAAGTAGGTAGGTAGGTAGGTAGGGTAGATTTCCTTATTAGCCAAGTGTTAAGTTTTTCAGAATTGCTGTTTGCTATCACAGAATGATAAATAAATAAAAAATGAAAGGAAATAGTAGCAATGTAGTATTGAATGCCAGCTGTCACACTAATGCTTCAGCATTGAAACCTTGAAACCTGGAAGGGTTACAATACCTATTCTCTTAACTATTGATATAATCCAATAGCAACTGAGTATCACATTGGAAAATATAATTCAATTATATTATGCTATCTATTGTAAAAAAAGGAAGCCAGCATACGGATTTGTGTCCAGCCAGAAACTAAACTGAGAAATAGTTTCAAGACAAAATGCAATTAATTATACAATTAATTGCAAATAAATTTGGAATTTACTCTTTATATGCAAAGGAATGTTCTAAAATAGAATAATTAGAATGTGACAATGCAAAATAGTATTGTTATTCTCTTGAATAGTTTACCGTGTTCAAAAATATTCAAGTATTAGTTGTATCATAGACACAGTATCTCTTAGATGTATATGTCAAATTAATTTTTCCTCATTTGGTATTTCTTTTTTTTTTTTAGAAAACTTTATTGAATTTTATTACATAAAAACATTAAAAAGTATATAATTCAATAACAGCTGATTGTGGTGCATTATCATATAACAATCATTTGTGCGATAGCAATAATTTATACATAACTATATTCTTATTCTATCTATGTTCTATATTTAATAATCATCTATCCTTAGTCTGTCTCTGATCTATCCAATTGTACCATTGTTCCCATACTTTATAAAATATTGAAGATTCCTCATCTTTTAAACTCAATGTTAATTTATCCATTTCAGCACAATTCATAACTTTTTGTATAACCAGTTCTTCTACAGGTGTAAATGACTGTTTCCAACACTGAGCAAAAGCAATGCTGGCCGCAGTCAATATATGTAGTAATAAGTATTTTATAGTCTTTACATTTTTTTTTTTGAAGATCCCCAATAGGAAGAGCTCTGGTTCTAAATCTAATTGGTAATTGGTAATTTCCTGTAGCCAATTTTGGATTTTAAGCCAATATTTTCTAACCTCTGAGCAAGACCACCACATTTGATAATATGTTCCCTCTTTTTTTCTACATTTCCAACATGTGGGATTCAGTTTAGGGTACATTTTTTCTAATCTCGAAGGGGCTAAGTGCCACCTGTAAAACATTTTATATGCATTTTCTTTGTATGTTACTGATTTTGTTAATTTATTATTTCTATTCCATATAGTCTCCTAATCTGCTAGCTTTATATTATGTCCAATGTTTTGAGCCCAGGCAATCATACATCCTTTCACGACTTCTTCTAGTTCTACTTCTAAGAGATACTTATAAATTTTAGTAACATTTTTTTAATCTGGTCCTAATAAAATTTTATCTAATTGTTATGATTTCAAATATATTCCATAGTCCTTTATATCCTTATTGTATCGGCTTTGTATTTGAAGATAAGTCCACCAATCTATTTGTAGCCCTTGTTCTTGGAGCTCCTGTTTTGTTTTTAAATTTCCATTTATATCCAATAGATCTTTATATTTTAACATTCAGGTTTAGGTTATTTGGGTGAATCATCGCTTCCATTATAGATAGCCAAATTGGGATTTTTATATAATGTTTCTTTTTAACCTTGATCCAATTGTATATTAGCGAATCTCTGATCAAATGTCTATAAAAATATTTTTGTTTGGTAGGTCCTATTTCCCAAAGAAATGCATGCCACCCCCCTTTAAAGGTCATGATCTTCTATAACTAATATTCTTTTATTCTTTAAATTAATCCAATCTTTTAACCAAACTAATGCTACTGCCCTATAGTATAATTCCCAATTTGGCAATCCAAAACCACCTCTGCTCTTCATATCTTGTAACAATTTCATTTTTATTCTGGGTCTCTTACCCTGCCAGATGAATTTTAATGTCATTCTATTGAGATTATCGAAAAAGGTCTTATCTAATTTAACTGGGATGGTTTGGAATAAATACAGAAATTTTGGTAATATAGACATCTTTATGGCTGCTATTCTTCCTAATAACGACAATTGCATTTTCATCCAAGTTTTAAATCTTTTTGTGTTTGTTGTAATAGCTTATTATAATTGTTTTCCTTTATCGTCTTGCAGTGTGCTGTCAGCCATATTCCCAAATATCTCATTTGGTATTTCAATGCACATTTTTTTCGGAATCACTGCATCCTTCCTGTGATATGTGGTAACTCTATACCAGAGTGGGAATGACGACTGTAGGCTGTTATAAGAAATCTGACAAAACAAATATGTTCTTAAGCTCCAGCACATTGTGATCAGCCATTTAGTTTCATTTAACTTTGATAAGATTTCCTTATGAGTAATTTTTAAAATGTCACCCAGGCATTCTTTAATTATGACTGACCAGTTCTTTCTTACTAAACTCAGTTATGTGTAGACTACGATAAGAAAATGTTGAACAGTCTGTTCTTATGTTCCATGTCAAAACCTTGAAAAAGCATATGCTTCATGCTTTTTTCTTTCTTTTTGATATTTTATTAAAATTTATTACAAAACAAAATACAAATAGAAACAAAAATGGGAAAAGTTAAAGAAGAAAGAAGTGAAAAAAACAAAAATGAAAAACAGTGAGTTATGGCTTTTTTTCCAGTGCAGAAGAATACAAAATATATATATAATCTCAACTTTTTACTTTACTATTTCTAAATCTTTCAAGCTACTTCTGTGACAATGAAGTCATTCTAGTCTTGTAAACCTTAATTTAAAGTTTCATTACACTTTATCCTCCTTTTTTAAAAAAAATATTCTTCAATTACATGAAGCTGGAATGAAGGGATCATTATCACAATGGAACAACTTATAAAGTAGTTCATAAATCTCTTCATCCTTAATATTATTCTCTGAAATTAAATAAAATGCATTCTTAAAAAGCAAGCGCTAATTTTGTTTCATGAATTTTTCCTACAAAAGGAAAAGATATGAAGAAAAGTCTAATGTCTTAATACAAAAATAAATCCTGTTTTCTCTCTGCTTCTTCAAATCCACTGATGTGATAAAAATAGAATTAAACAATGGATTAATTGTTAAGGAAAATAAATAAGTTAAAACTAGTGGAAGATGAAATACCAGAAGCGGACATTGGACAAGTTTTGTGGTAAAAAAAAAAATACAGAATACTTGTTTTAACCTGCCACCTGTTTTCTATATGATATATGGAATAAAATATTTAAAAAACATTAAAATAATTGCAAAACACACACACACACACACACATATATAAAATGTAACTGCATAATTCCGTTCATTTTAATAACTAGACATTTGAATATTAATTACTGATGCTTGATTTGCAACTCAAGCAAAATATTAATTAAAATATCACAAAGTTTTTAAAACTTTGCTGCTGTTTTTTATACTCCATTAAAGTCAAGGCAAGCACTTCCAGTTATTATTAGTCAAATTGTTATCTGATACCATCCCAACATAATGTGCATGTGCTGCTGCCCACTGTTAATTATAAATTATTGTCTTCACTCAATGCCTTTGCACATACTGTAGCAGCTTGTATAGAATTCTAGTTTATTCTCACTTTATAAGATCGAAATCAGTTTCCTGATTTAGTTTTGATATGAATGATAGATTTTGGGATTTAAATAGCCCGTTGATGCTACTTTCAAGCACAATGAGAAAATCGTTTGCTTTTAAAACTTGATAATATATTTTTTTTTAAATCTTTTTTAGGATCAGGAATAATTTCTCTTGTTAAGAAAAATATTATAGGTCATAAACATCTTCTGCTGAAAATTGTGATGAATTCCTAGTTTATCTTTGTTTTTTGCCAATATCAATGAATGTACAATTTCTTTAAAGATGCTACACAGACATATATGAATGTACGTGCATGATATTACCTCAAAGTTCATTGTTTGTTTCTAGAGAATATTAATGTATTTTTTCAGTGAATTTAATTTTTTTTCAGTTCTTCCATCTAAATTTGGAGTGGATACGGAATTCAATATTTAAAAATTCTCCCATGACATATTTATGCTCCTCATTTCTGGAAGTGCCAAATATCTCCTTTTGCAATATATCTTAATACATAACATTTTTAGAGCGATGGATGTGAAAAGTACCTTAAGTATTGGCTTTAATTGAGAAGAGTTTTTCATGTCATGGCATTCATATTTTATTGATTCCTGGGAAAATATACAGAACCCAAGCCTGCTGAAGGCATGTGCAAAGTGAAAAGGCATCTTACCAGTTTCAATCATATCTCTGTCTCTCGTTCAATGTGTGTGTGGAAAACCACAGCATAGATCTTTTAGAAATTCATAGGCAAAAATATTTTGCTCTTATTGCTAAGTAAATTTGCATTCACAGTATGTGTTCCTGGATTAGTGAAAAATCCATGAATGATATACTTTAAAAATTAAGAAAATAACTAATGTGGCAAGAAAAGAACTAATGGCCACATATTACTAGAAGGTAATATTGCAATTGGTAATGTATCAAGTATTAACAGCAAGAAATAAAAAATCCTCAGTTTTTTTTTTATAAAGTATACAACGTTGCCTGACTATAATTTATTGTAATACTCAACTGGTTTAATGCTACATGTATAGATCTTAGCTTAGTGTTTTCTTATATATATTGAGATATGAACTATTTGTTTCTTATTCGATTAATTGCAGCTTAGCATCAGGATCAGACAATCTTAATTATGATTTATAAAACAGTCAACTTTATTTCTTACAGATAACATTGGTTTCCTTAAAATAATAAAGTTTAGTTAATTTTAATTTCAAAGATCAAACAATACTGAATTGTAATCAAACTGGAAATAAAAGCTTTAAACTTATTCAGAGTTGTACTGCAAGATCAAGGATCTAAATAAGGATAGGATCATCAATGTTTAATTACAATTTTTTATGTACTTAGTATTTTCTGTTTCTTTATTTTTTTAGTAATTTCTGTTGTTGAAATATATATTTGACCACAAAAGGTTTAAAAGCAAAAAACCCTAGACTTGTTTTTATGAATTCAGTCCTACAGTTCAATTTCCTTTTGCTTTCAATCAATATTTATTCCTTCCCTGAAATATGAATGTTAACTTTTTTGAATTGCTGCTTTTTTATCTTTGTCCCATTTTGAATGTGATTAAAATTTCAGCTTGTAGAATTATTTATGAAGAATCTCTATGGATATGCCTTTCTGGAAATTTTTCTGTTAACATTTATGAAAATGTTGTTTAGTTTGAGTTTGAAAGGACTGGTTGTAAAATATTCATTTATTTTTCTGGCATATATGTATGCATACAATTTATCTACTACCTCAGTCTTCATGGACTTTAGCAATTTACAAATTTGAAAACAGTAAGAATAAAAATACATTTTAAAATTGCAATAATGAAAATATAACAAGTGATATCCAATATTATAAATATATACATAGTGTGCATATACACACTGTGCGCACACACACACAAATAGGTGCCTTTGACCCTGGAGCAAATCCCAAAGATTTCTGGAAAAACGATACATTACAAAGTAAACACTGAATTCCTTTAGAAGTCAAAGATGGTTATTTGACAGGATTAAGTCTCGTGATTTTAATTCAACTCCTGGTTGTTGCATTTGGAAATGTTATAAACAGTTCTCCGCCACTAGGCTACCTTCTGTGATGTTTCTGTGATTTTTTTTCGGTCTAACCATGGAAATTCCAAGTAGCCAACCCTTCCCACTACCCGGAGATAGGCAATTCAAAAAAAAATTAAAATATGAAAAACAAATTAAATAATAAAATAAATAAATGCTAATTAAGGCTAACTTATCTTAGCTTTCAAAATTAGACAAATTCCTATTGAAGTATAGTATAAATAATTATGTATAGACTTGGAACAATGTGTTCAGTAGTATTGATATGATTCTTGTAAAAAATCAATAGTATTGAAATAGTTATTGAAAACTAATTAATGAAACATTGAAATTGTTATCTAAATTTATGACAGGCATTTTCTTCATATTGTTTCTTTATCTCTTTTTCATTATTTCTTGTTATTTCTGTTTCCTTTTCTCTGAAATAGAAATAGGAAAATTGATACAGTTGAACATTCAAGACAATGTGATTGTCTTACATTTGACTGCTGGGTAAATGGATTGATGAATGATATCCCTGCATTATACTTTTCGTTAAGGGTTTCTAATAATAGAAAATTTCTTGGCTTTGGAGATTTCTATATATAAATAATCACAACAATCTTTATTTTAGTATTTGTGTTCCATTTAGGCTTACAGAATATAGATTTTATACTGGTTTTAGTGAAAGTATAAAAATCCTGCAGGAAAAAGGTTTATTGTGCACTGAACCCAGCTATATTTTGATAGCTTCAAATCTATGCAGGAAAATACTGTATAAATAGCAGAACAGGAAATTCCACTTAATCCAACATAATTGTCATTTTTGGCTTCACTGCAAGGAGTTGTTAACTTAGCATAGTTACATATGGGTTAGTTCCTATCCTATTCACACATAGTATTATGACTTACATAATTTTTTATTTTATTTATTTGTTTGATTTGTCAATTGCTTACAAGATAATAATATAAGGTTAAACATAGTTATAAATACATGAAATTGATATATATAAGAAAAATAAAAAGAAACAATAGGACAGGGACGGTAGGCACGTTGGTGCGCTTATGCACGTTCCCTACAGGCCTCTTAGGAAAGGGGTGAGGTCAATAGTTGACAGTATTTAGAATTTATTTGATTTGTCAATCGCTTACAAGATAATAGGTATAAGAATAAACATAGTTTTGAATACATGAAATGGGTACATATAAGAAAAATAAAATATAAAAGAAACAATAGGACAGGGACGGTAGGCACGTTGGTGCGCTTATGCACGTTCCCTACAGGCCTCTTAGGAAAGGGGTGAGGTCAATAGTAGACAGTATAAGGATAAAGTTTTTGGGGTTTGGGGAAGAAACCACAGAGTCAGGAAGCTATCTAATACTTAAATATGTTTTACATGGAAATTATATATATATGGCATTCTTATTTTTAAAAAGTCATATATTCAAATAAGAGGTAAAGACGTAAGATAGCAATAGTCTTGTTTTCACTATATCGTTCCCCACTTCTGGATGTTAGTATTTAAGATTATTTTACTTTCAAACTTCCTGCCACTGTTTTTGCCTCTTTTATCATCATAACAAATTATTTATTTCCTTGATTTTCACGTTTTGTTTTGCTCTTTGCAGATTACAAGTAACATTTAGTGGAAAATATGAATAGGTCAATTCTATAGTAGTTTTGCTTGGAATTCTGCTATTATGCTAGAGATAATTGGCATTTGCTAGATAACTGCCACAAAACCTGACACTTTCTTTTTTTGTCCACTCATGACTAACACAATGTTCTCTACGGAGTTCTCTACAATACTGCTGATATTCTTTTGAAATAGTCTCATACATTTCTAAAATTAAAGCTGCGGTATTTGGCCTAATAGGCAGGATTTTCCATTTCTAATTCCCATTTAATAAATTTCTGCCCATCAGTAAGCTGTTGGATAAAATTGTGTGCATTGTAGAAGTGTAAGATTTTAGCTTTAATCTGGAATAGTTTATCTGAAACTAGGATGAGATTTCCTTTTGCTTTTGGAGGTGAGAGTGCATATCCTTTAATTTCTGGATGACATACAGAACCATCAGTTTCTAGGTTTTATTTCTTACCGATTGCTAAATAAATGTGCAGCAGTTCATTTTTCTGTTTTTTTGCTTTTATAATATTTTGAAATTATGTGTCTTAATTATATTGTTTGTAACTGCAGACACCTTTTTTATTTATTTATTTTTGTCAATTGCTTACAAGATAATAGGTATAAGTAAAATCATAGTTATGAATACATGGATACATATAAGAAAAATAAAAAAATAAAAGAAACAATAGGACAGGAACGGTAGGCCCGTTGGTGCACTTATGCACACCCCCTACAGACCTCTTAGGAAAGGGGTGAAGTCAACTTTTTTATTTATTTGATTTATTTAATTTGTTAGTCACTTACAAGATAATAGGTATAAGTATATACATAGTTATGAATTATTATAGATTTATGGTGATTTATTACGATTGATTTTCTCTCATTGCAGCTTCACATGGAATCAGCCAGTCCAACAGTGTTGCCACCATCAGCTTTACCATTAGAGTTGCTAAACAATGCTGTTGCTGCATTTAGTACCATAGAAGAACTTATCAGGTACCTTGAGCCTGAAAGGTGGCAGTTAGATTTGGAAGACCTATATAAACCAACTTGGCACCTCCTCGGGAAAGCCTACATTCATGGCAGAAAATCAAGAGGTAGCGTTCCTAATTTTTTCTCTTGCTTTTTCTTCTTTTTTATTGGACTTCCAAAGCCCTTGATAAACCAAATTGTACATGTAAGAAACCATTAATTGATGGCATATGTATGTAAAATGATTGTTTTTGAAGCTGTTTACTACTTTCAGAATGTAGAATTAGAGTATTTAGAAATGTTAGTGAATTTATTTACCAGCCCACAGGATAACTAAGTTTGTTTCAGTGTGTCAGCAGGCTTGGGAATCTCAGGGAAACACAGAATTGCTGAGATGATTACACTGTATTTCTCAATATTCTTTTTCTTAGTCTTCAAAATTAGTATTGATGTTTTATTATATAATTTTAATGTTTGTTTTTGGTCTGTTTTTATTGTAGTCCAGCCACAATAATAGGCCTGGGATGGGCAGCTATATAAATGTGATAAATAAATAAAACAAATATATTTATCCTCATTTTAAGGATGCTTTGTGCTGTATCACTACAATTGATAGTGATTTCCATGGTTATCCCTATCTTTTAATGATAGAGCTTTAGCCAGTAGAAAAGAAGACTGAAATATTTGTTCAGTGCAAAGTCTCTGTTTGTTCAAATTGCCATTAATAGATTTCCATCCGGACACTCCTTGTTTAACCTGTTTCGCTGCTAACCTCTTTATGCATTTTAGGATTTCATAAATCCATGGCGTATACATGTTTTGAACTGCAAACCTGTGGCCCTTACCCAGAAATTAATCCATCTAAAGCTATAGAGTGTAAGCTAAGTAGAAGCGACCCAGCAGTTATCTCTTTATACTTTTGAACATAATTGGGGGAAAAAAGTAGTCCCCAGACTCGTAAAATAATCTTTCTAAGCTATGGAACATGAGGCACAGCTGCATTGATCCTTCAGAGCAGATTAATTTCACCTGTTTGTCTTCCTTTTTTTTTTTTTAGCACAGGATTGATGTCATTCAAAACATGAGGCAAAGTAGACTGTTGAATCTGTAGGACAGATTCATGTAAAAACATGTCCCTTATCTGTGGGCTGCACCAGAAAATAGTTTCCTTTTTGGTTGCCTCTAAAATTTCCTTTATATGCTGCGATACTGCTGCATACTTCTAAAAAGGCCCATTAATGAGACTGTTTAGAAGCAGTTCTCAGAGGCTTACTTTTTGGTGTGGATTCAAAAACACTGTCTTAATGTATTTTATAATTACAGTAAGTGAAACAGGAAGCACATACAAAGTTCTGTGTGGGGGGGGGGGGGAAATGTATTAAAATGAAATTTAAAATCACAATAAAGTATTATCTGGAATGATGAATAAGCAAATTTGTCTAAAGTCGTTTGTAGATGTTTGACTAGTCTGAAACACAGAATTAAGATTTTATTTATTTTATTTATTTTATTTATTTTGTCAAACAATTATCAGATTACAGGTATAAGCATAAACATGGTTATAAATACAGGAAATGGATAGGAATAAGAAAAATAGAAACAATAGGACAGGAACGATAGGCATGTTTTGGTGCGCTTGTGCACGCATCCTATAGACCTCTTAGGAAAGGGGTGAGGTCAATAGTAGAGAGTCTAAGGTTAAAGCTTTTGGGGTTTGGGGAAGAAACCACAGAGTCAGGTAGTGTATTCCAGACATTGACCACTCTGTTGCTGAAGTCGTATTTCCTGCAATCAAGTTTGGTGCGGTTAACCTTGAGTTTGTATCTATTGTTTGCTCTTGTGTTGTTAATGGTTGAAGCTGAAGTATATATATATATATATATATATATATATATATATATGGATCTTTGGTTCTTCGGGTTTTCTCCCGCGTAGAGTTGGAAATATTTAGGCGACGTTTCGATGAAGTCTCATTCATCATCTTCAGGCTTCTGTCTTCGGCCTTGTGCTTCTCAGAGTGATGTGAGCTTGCAGCTGCTTCTTCCTTTTAACTACTAGTGGGGGTGTGACTTGATTGGGTGGGGGCTTGGCTGTGTTCTGATTGGGTGGGGGTGTGTTCTCATTAGTTGGGGGTTTGGCTGTGTTCTGATTGGTTGGGGGGTTGGCTGTGTTCTGATTGGCTGGGGGTGTGTTCTGTTCTGGTGGGGGTTTGGTTGTACTCCGGTTAGTCTCAGTTGCTGGGGGATTTGAGCTGGTGAGCTGTGATCCTATTGTTTGGCTTCGCGTTCGTGGTCGTGTCACATCTTCATGGTGGGCATCAGTTCCCTTCATGTATGGGTTGGGGGGGTTTGAAGCAGGTAGTGATGCAGCTGTGGTACGGCTTCTGGTCCGTGGTCGTGTTTCATCTTCTGTGTGGGTGTGAGTCTGCTTTCTGCGTGGAAGTGTGGTGGTAGTTTCTTGTGTGGCCTTCGTGGGTGTGGGTCTGGTGTCCTTTATGTTAGGTACTCTTTTGTTAATGAGGGCGGGTTTCCAAATGGCTGGTAGGCGGGAGGTGTCATCTCGTTTATTCATGCTGTGTGGGCGTTTTTCTATCTCTATGGCTTCTCTGATTATTCTGTTGATGAAGTGTTCAGTTTTGGCGATAGTTCTGGTATTTTTAAAGTCAATCTTGTGTCCTGTGGCTTTGAGGTGTTGGACCAGGGAAGAGGTCGGTTCTTCTTTTTTGATTGAGTTCTTATGTTCTTCAATGCGTGCACTTATCCTTCTGTTAGTTTGTCCAATGTATGTGGTGGGGCAGGAGGTGCACGGGATTTCGTATACTCCTTGGTTTTCTAACTCAATTTTGTCTTTAGGGTTTCTTAGGATGGTGGATATTTTTCCGTTTGTGCAGAATGCTGTTTTAATGTTGTGTTTTTGGAGGATCTTGCTGATTTTGTCTGTAGTGCCTTTTATATATGGGAGGAGGGCTTTGCCATTTTCTTGTTCTCGTCTTGGATTTTGGTTGGGGTTTCTTTTTGGATTAGGTGAGTAATCTTTCTTCTTTGGAATCCATTTGCTGTTAGTACGTTAGTGAGAGTGTGTAGTTCGGTTTTTAGGTGTTGTTCATCGGCTAAGCATTTTGTTCTGGAGATGAGTGTCTCAGCTACGGAATTGAAACCAGCCTGACCAAAACCAACCCTGATGATGCGAACAGAATCAGACTCGAAATTACCAACATCCTCTGCACTAGCAAACCAACCCAAACGCAACTTCACCAAAGAAGAACAAACTGCACTACTTAAACCTGAAAAAGACACCAGCATAATAATCCTACCAGCAGACAAGGGCAACGCGACAGTGGTTATGAAACACATCCGACTACCAAACCAAGTTAACCAACCTACTCCAAGACCCCACATACAAACCCCTAAACACAGACCCCACCACCTACCTAGAAAAAACCACCAGATCTAAAATAAAAGCCTCCCCCCACAGCCGAAGAAAGTCCAGCAAAGAACATAACCAGAGAGAAAAGCATCCAGGATGCCTAAGCTTTATGGTCTCCACAAGTACACAAAGAAGGAACCCCCTTAGCCCTATAGTCAGCTCAATGGCTCACATCTACAAAAATAGGCCAATTTCTCGCCAAACACTTGACAGGCCCTATGCTGAAGTCATCAACTCACATGTAAAGAAACTCATTCCAGTTTTCATCGAGATCATAAAGACAACAAAACTTACAACCCAGGGCATCTAGCGGAGCTTCGATGTCATAGCCCTCTTCACCAAGTGCATATAAAAGACGCCTTGACAGCCATCAAAATAAAAACAACCCCCCAAGCAAATCCTAGATCTGACCAACCACGGCCATCCAAACCTACTTCACCTACAAATGGACAAAAATACAACAAATAGAAGGAGCACCCATGGGATCACCCCTCTCACTGTCATCGCAAAACCTTTACAGGGCACACTTTGAACACAAGATCTAGGAAAATAGATCAACAAACCCAAACTCTGGCCAGATACGTAGAGGACAACTTCAAATCTGGCCACATGGGAAGAAAAAATGAACAACTCCTCACCACACCTCAACAGCCAAACCCAAACTACAATTCACCATGGAAACAGAAGCTAACAATCAACTTCCCTTCATAGATGTCTTAGTATACACAAAAAATCCAAGGCTCCCTCGGACCAACATCATACCAGAGAAAAACACATACAAAAGCTATCTAACGCACTCTCACACCACCACCCCAGCAAAGAATCAATTCCGTAGATGGACAATAATTCCAGAACAAAATGCTTAGCCGATGAACACAACACCTAAAAACGAACTAAACACTCTCAGAAACTACTAACAGAAAATGGTTCCAAAGAAGAAAGAATGACTCACCTCATCCAAAAGAAACCCCAACAAAAAAATCCAAGACAGCGAACAAGAAAATGGCAATAGCCCTCCTCCCATATATAAAAGGCATACAGACAAAAATCAGCAAGATCCTCCAAAAACACACATTAAAACAGCATTCTGACAAACGGAAAAATGATCCACCATCTAAGAAACCCTAAAGGAAAAAAAGTGAGTTAGAAAACCAAGGCGTATACCGAAATTCCGGGACACCTCCTGCCCCACCACAACATTGGACAAACTAACAGAAGGATAAGTGCACGCATTGAGAACAAAGAACTCAATCAAAAAAGAAGAAACGACTCTTCCTGGGTCCAAACATCAAAGCCACAGGGACACAAGATTGACTTTAAAAACCAGAACTAGCGCCAAAATGAACACTCAACAACAGAATAATCAGGAAGCCATAGACGAAGAAAAACGCCCACACAGCATGAATAAACGAGATGGACACCTCCCGCCTACCAGCCATTGGGAAAACCGCTCATTAACAAAAGAGTACCTAACATAAAGGACCCGACCCACACCCACGAAGTCACACAAAAAACTACCACAACACACTGCACGCAGAAGAACGCACGGACGTCACACCCACACAGAAGATGGAAACACGATGACCGAGCGGACCTAGAAAGCCGTACCACAGGCGTCCTTCTATACCGATCAAACCCCACCCAACCCATACATAGAAAGGAACTGATGCCCACCATGAAGAGTGATGACACGACCACGACACGCGAAGCCGAACAATTAGCGCGATCACAGTGCTAACCACTGCACAATCCCCACAGCACAACTGAGTATCTAATTCA